>HG995336.1:4510994-4995552 GCA_905333045.1 Lysandra bellargus | reverse complement strand
CAGAAACGTGCTATTTTGTGTTCCCTCCAAAACTCCATCGAAAGTTTCAGTAAAGCGTCTACCACTTTACTGAATCGACCGACTTGACTCCTTGACTGTATTGACTTTTACTTAGACTTTGACTAGACTTTAGACCTGACGATACATGAAAACGATGATGAAAATTATAATAGGAGGAATATGGTTTTCCCGCCATATTCCTTACCTTTTTACCTTGTCTGTGGCACAACATACACATCCTTTGTATCAAGTTGCCAAAAAAAGAAGAAAAAGAAAGAAAGAAAGACGTGCGAACAAATATATTTTGTTGTATAAAATTTAAAGAAATTCTACATGAATTTATCCTTATGTATTTTTTTCAGTTAGAAAGTCTTTTAATTTTGTCATTTATTGTATGATCGTATGAATCGTGATATAAGTAAATATTGATTAGCAGTGTGATAACAGTTCAAAGATTTGTGACTCGACCAACGCTCTGCTTACTGATCTGTAATTGCTAAGAAATCATATTGCAATAAGATAAGTGCTGAGCACTGCGTAAACTTGAGGCGGAGTAACTTATTACAGCGTTAAAATTACCGTTGATCTGGAAACCAAAATGCCTGCTGTGACATCAGCAACTCCAGAAGAGCAAAATGGCGTGGATCGAAAGATGTTTAGCGCGCTCAAACGATACATAATACGAGAACGACAGAGAAAAAAAGAAGGTGAGATTGAAAATATTTTCCGCAAATTACCAAATCATCTTAAACATGCAAACACAATTTTCAAATGTCATAAACTCCAACTACAATGTTATTTAGAAATATAATAGGGCACTATGGGAAAAAGACAGAAAAATTTTGACGAAAAAATGCAACCCTCTATGACCACCCCTTTTTATTATACTAATTGATAGGGGGCACCAATGCAAGCAAAAAAGCTCGGATAAACTTTTGCCAAAAATCAACCCCTGTCGAATGACAGGCCTAAATGTGGCCCTCGTTACAAACTACTACAAAAGAAAGTCGACGTAGCCCTGCTACGCGGGGCTCCTATTTCTGGGTGATTCACAAAAAAAATACCATGATGGCTAAGGCATCTAACCTAACCCAACCAAGTCGTATTGAGCAAAATTGCTATTAATTACTGTTACAGTAAGGAATTTTGATTATTTTTCTTATTTATTTCTAAATGGGGGGGGGATATCCGGATGTGGAAGTGGCATGGGGAGGTTTTTCTCACTCAAAATTTCCTTCCTCATTTAGGGGGTAGGTTTGTGAACCTTAGCCCTAATGAGGTTCATATATCGGCCTCTATCTAGCCGGGGGTTGATTTTTGAGAAAAGTTTATCTGAGCTATTTTGCTCCCCTGGGTTGGGGCTGTGCGAAGGAGTCACAATAGATCCTCATGGGTCGCAGTGACGCCAGGGCTACAGCGACCTGCCTTCTCTAAAAAAAAAAAAATTATAATAATTTTGCTCCCCTTGGCACCCCCTATCGATTGGTATATTCAAAAAGGGTGGTTATAAGAGGTTAAAATTTTGACGAAAAATTTTTCTGGTTTTTTTCCATAGTGTCCCGTTTCCTTCAGTCTAAACCAAAATTCAATTAATGTAGGTTGTTTAACCCATCAATCCCCAAGCGGCATCCGGCTGAAAATCTATTGTGTCTGCGATACCCACGATGGAGGTGTTAGCACACCAGTGAAATTTACTTCCTACATGTCCTTACTTCTTATTAGTGTCCTTACTTCATTTCATTTTATTTATCATTGTTTTATATTTTACATAGTAGTAAATTTTTTATTAGTATAATTTGGGTGATTCTACAAAAATTGGGTAACTCGCTGTCACCAGTCAATATTTATTAAATTACATTGTATTTTAAAGATTTTACACTTAATTTTAAAAGTATGTAATCTCCTTTAATTGGTCACTCAATTTCAGGTACGTAATTTAATTAGAAATTGTATAAAATTAAAAGAGTATGCTCAAAACATCAGTTCTTTGGCCCCTCACAAACCCAAAAACGTTCAATCAAGAGACTGTACATCACATTTTACGATTAATTTCAGAAAACTCGGTATATAATTCAATCTTTAATGTACGTATTAATAAATGTCAGGACTTTCATAATGTGAAAATATTTACAATGTATTTAAAAAAAGAGGAAACTTTGTCATAGGTTTCATTCATCAGTCCTTTGTGTAACTTTCAAATGCGAAAATTTTCACCAAAAAACACGTATACGTGGTCAAATAACTATTAATTATGTTTAGTTGGTAATATTGTCAGCTAAGAACTGCAGTATTTCTTTGCCACTATTACATTATGAGTGCTAGCTCGTCGGATATGACATAATCTTGCGCAGGGCCAGTCAAAAACTCAGTACTGTGGGTAAGTCGTTAATTCCTCATAAATCTAAATTTTATTTTGATTTCTAAATTGTTTACTATGATTTTTAAAAATGTAATGTATTGATATTAGAAAATACGAAAAGAAACAATAATTTTAATGATAACCTTAAATTTATGTCGATACCATCAGTCCCTTGGCATCAGTCCTTTGTCTTAAATTGTGCCAACGGACTGACATGTTGCCAGAGTACTGACGTTTTTTCCCTTATGATCACTTTTATCGCAACAAATAAGGTGTGTTAACTATTTGTTTAATTATTTTAGTGTAAAACATAAATGTCGCCTACCACAAAAGACAAATTTGACCTGGAAAAATAATATATTAAATGAGAAAACAGAAGCTGAACAGACTTGCCGAGAATCAAACTACCCCTACAAAAAAGCTGCATTAGAAAAGAATATGTTTTTCTTTTCAAATGCAGCTACAAAATGTACTAAAAAATAAGAAAGAGCAAAGAAAAAATGTTAAAGAACCTCAAAAGCAATGGTTATCTTGAAAAAATTGGTCAAGTGCGAGTCAGACTCCAGGAAGAGACACATCGTGCCATAAAATGGCTATTTTAGAATGCAAGCCCCAATTAAGTGTTTATTTTATTTTAATTTTACTAATAAAGAAGAAAAAAAATAGTATTTCGTGAAAATTTCAAATGCCGACCTTGTGCCATCGTTGATATTGAGTTAAAAGGACATAAAAGTATATTTTTTTGTATAGGAGACCCCTAAAATTTTTATTTTGCTATCATTTTATTATTTATTATTCAAGTAAGAACGAAATTGGGTACTTCCAGAGTATTTAAAATTACCTGGTTGCATTATTGACTTTGAGCAAAAACATCACGTTTCTAGTATGGGAGCCCCCTTAAGTATTTATTTTATTTATTATATTACTATATTATTTTTGTATTTTCGTAATAGCTGCACAACACAACTATACATTTTTGTGAAAATAAAAATTATGTAGCCATCGCTATTATTGAGATATAGCCTAGTGACAGACAAATAAATAGACAGATGGACGTACTGACAAACAGATGGACAAAAAGCGAAAACTTTAATTCTATTGTTGGTTGACATTAATTATGAATGTATACTGTTGAGTAAAAGTACTTAAAAATAAAAAAATACTTATTACAATTGTTAAAACTATTATAGAGGTTGTGATAGTGTTTTCCCCATCTTTTTATAAAATATTTTCTGATATTTAACTTACTAAGAACTTAATACATAAAAATAATTAAAGTCCTATAATTTTAGTTTATAAGAGTTTAATAAATGCCTTAAGGCGGGCATAAACCCCAATTTGTTATTCCGTGACTCCCGGTTTACCTAGTCTAAATATAATAACGAAATGTAAATAATATGAGGTATATAAAGCACAATATTTAAAAGACTTTAAACCATAAACATTTTTATAAAACGTAATACTTTGGCTGTAATTAATTTACAAACTCACCTCCGACAAAAATCTAATTCATCGAAATGTAAATATTAACTAGGATAATTATACATTTTATTTGAATAAATTGTTAGTAAATCTATATTAAAATATCTTTAACCGAACAATTTTGTTTGTTAATATTTAT
Organism: Lysandra bellargus; assembly: GCA_905333045.1. Taxonomy (NCBI): domain Eukaryota; kingdom Metazoa; phylum Arthropoda; class Insecta; order Lepidoptera; family Lycaenidae; genus Lysandra; species Lysandra bellargus. The sequence continues at coordinate 4,991,572 of HG995336.1, read as the reverse complement.
TGCCAAAGATATTTTAAAAAAACATGAAAAATAGAGAAGATCCGCCCCTAGTAACTACAGTTTTATGCTAAGGTAAAATGAATCTTATTGCGATGCGTATACGCTTGGTCTTTGGTTGTGTGCAAGGTTATCGTTTTGGATTGAGATTGATCCCTGCCTTAAATGTCATATATTTCTAATAAGTTTGCATTATCTATCAGTACTGTGTGACCCTCGTCAGTCCTCTGGCAGTCAAATTCAGAAAAATCTAAATATTTTAAAAACTACTCAAAAAAGTGACTGGCCCGTTTTGCAACAATATATTCATTATATTACCTATCTTATCAACCGATACTTGTTTAAATTTACCATAAAAATTACAGTAAACAAAATATCCCTAAAAGTTACCCAATTTTTGTAGAACCACCCATTTATATTTACATGTTGTTATTTTTTTTAGTTCTTTTTTTTTATTAGATGCTAAGTGGTAACTTGACTGGCACCTATACAATTTTGTTCCAGTATCGCCCAAAGGTTGACTGGTGGATAATGCCATAAGGCATTATTGTACTTATAATATAAGTACAATAATGCCTTATAATATGCACATATTATGTGCATAAAGATTTTTATAAATAAATAAAATAAATAAATAAATTTTAATGTCTTAAAATTTCTTTATTTGTAAACACAATTTATTTTGTTTAGAATATGAAGCTGAAGTTGAGGAAGAAAGACAAAGGAAAGAAAGAGAAGCAAGAGATGTTATGACTCTTGGTAAGTACACACAAACATTAACCTCCTTAAAAATTGTACACTATGTATTAGAGATCAACTACGATAACATGGCGCGCCCCTCCAAAATTCAAAACGTTTGAAGTGCGTTGTCTTGCGCGGTTATAGGCTAGTTATTATTTATTTTTTTTTATATTATTTTTTTTTTTTTTCTGAATAAATTTGAATCAAATGTTTTCAGAACGTTGAGCTACATGTTGCCTACCACCATTTCGGGAACTAACCCGGCGAGAAGAACCGGCGTAAGAAACTCGCACGGGGCCACTTTTTACTAAAAAAGTGGAAAATTTGTCTTTAAAAAAAATAAAATTTACAATGTAAATAACTTAATCTAATACATAAGTCACATATAATAAAATATGTAGAAGCAGCAGCAAGCAGCCATCCTACTCCCAAGATGTGCCATCATTTAGGAAATCATTGACCTATATGTATAGTAGGCTTTGGCACACAAACGTTCTTTAATTACTTTTTTAAATTTATTAATTGATAAATTTTGAACGTTTTCCGGGATTTTATTGTAAAGGCGTATACATTGACCTTTAAAAGATTTACTTATTTTGCTAAGTCTGATCACTGGTATTTCCAGCTTGTGCCTATTTCTAGTGTTTCTACCGTGACTATCACTTTTAGTTTTAAATTTAGTTAGATTCTTTCTAACATACAACACATTATCCAAAATGTATTGAGAAGCAACAGTTAGAATACCAATTTCTTTAAACTTTTCTCTCAGAGATTCAAAAGCTGACATTTTATAAATTGAGCGTATAGCTCGCTTCTGCAGCACAAAAATTGTATTGATGTCGGCAGCGTTTCCCCATAAAAGGATACCGTAAGACATTCTACTGTGAAAATAACTAAAATAAACTAGTCTTGCCGTGTCTTCATCAGAAATTTCCCTAATTTTTCTGACTGCATATGCTGCAGAACTGAGCTTACCTGAAAGGTTAGCAATATGAGGACCCCACTGTAATTTACTATCTAATGTAATGCCTAAGAATATAGTGGAGTCCACCAAGTTCATTTTCTCATTATTTAATAGTAAATTATGATTAGTTGACCAACAAATCTTGGTAATAACTATTAAGTGACATTAACTGAAATATTACGTGTACTGTGATTGGTTGAATACTTACTAGAGATCAACTACGATAACATGGCGCGCCCCTCCAACTCTCCAAATCTCTACTTATGCAAAAACATTTTAGTTTTCTACAAGTTTTTTTCCTTGTCTGATGCATAAGGATAGTTGCAAACAGGAATTATCCAATATTTTAAATTTTAAATTGCAAAACAAATCAAATAATCTAATTGGAAATCTACTTTTTTTCAGAGGAGACAAAAGAACAAATAGAAGTATTAGAACAGAAGTTGAAATTACTGGAGAAAGAGAAACAGCAGTTGTTCATGCAGCTGAAGAGAGTGTTGAATGAAGATGAAATAAGAAAGAGACAGCAACAGAAAGACGCTAAGTTAGTTCAATTTTTTTATAACTTTATTTTTGTCAAAATATGTCAAAATATCAACAGTTATATACCAATTAAGGCTTCGGCCAAACATACGCGTCAGTAACGCGGGATACGGGATGGGAGCATCTGCAATGTGAAATTGTTGTGCACACCTGCGCGCTGCGTGACTACGGAGTACGGTGCGAAACTGTAGATTATTCCCACTCTGCCGACGCGAATGTCCTGTGTTGCAGACACTCCCGCGTTGTAGTCGCTTTGGTAGGTTTGGCCGAAGCTTATGTTGCCTGCAACTCATTCCACAATAATATCAAGAATTTTGACTGTTGAATCTCTGCCAAAAATTGGTCAAGTCTGAAATCTTTCTTCTTTATTTATCTTCAAATACAACATTTTTTTTTACAGTGAAATGCAATCAATGAAGATGCCAATGGGAAATATTCAGATACCGATGTTCCAAATGCCGACATCTACGGGGCAGGGTGAACAGCAACAAAACCAAGGAAGACCTCCACCTCTCTCTTCCCACATATTGAATAAGGTTTATATTGCTTGTTTAATACTAGAGCTTTCTTATTTTTGAAATACTCAAGCGTTTAATTTCCTTTTTTTAAATGCCCTGTCTCTGCAAACAATAAAATTCTAGCCACTACAAATCATGATAATAATTATAACAAACTTTTTATTTCATCAGTTTCATCTGTTCAGTAACTAAGCCTCTCATAAGTTGCAAGAATCTAAGAACTAAAATATCTTATACTACGTAATATTTGTAGATTTACCGTTTACACTTTAAAATGATTATAATTTCCTCAACATTTTGACATAAAATAAAAAAATCATTGACATTTTCAGAACAAACACTCCAACTACATGTTGTTCCCGCAACAGCAGACTATTGTCCGGGGGCCTGTACAGAGTGTCAAGAGACCTCGCAGTCCCTCACCAAACTACTCACTCTACGCTCACAGGATTCACCAACCACCGATGAAACACCAGTCTGTGTATTCTGATCACAGTGAGTTTGGCATATGTATAAGCTTTGCGAATTTGATATTCATATTTTATTTGTATCGTAATATGAAATTGGATAATGTAGTAAACTAATGGGTGAGATCTGTCATTGATAATAATGGAATAATTTCTAACTGTAAAATAAATATGTGATAATTCTGTTCATATTGTGCCAAAAAGTGGCAGCTTAGAGAAGATCATGTTGTTGTAAGTAAACTAAGAATTTTCGTCCTAGTTTAGATTAATTCCACTCTAATAAAGGAAAAAGATGAGACTGTGGAAAAATAATTTAGTTCTCACTATGTCATAATTAATATGCCAAGCTGCAAAATCTTCCTACTATAAATTCTGTTTTAATTTTTACTGGTATATTTATATCTGTGTATCTATTTTTATATGTATCATTTTATACTTAGTACTGAGGTACTATATTTGTGTTAAGTTTTGCAGTGAGTCATTGTTGTAAAATTAAAAATGCCTTACCTCCTATTTAAAGACCCAATTTCACCAACGTATGTTAGTGTTAACAGCTTGTTAACATGTCATGTCATATCTTCTCTTTCATTTATATGAAAAACGTTAGAGATAACGTGATACTAATTCGAGCATTAACTTTAACAGTAATTGATGAAATTGGACCTAAATATCTAATTGGTCAATGTGAATACAGCTTAGAAACATTGGTTTTAGACGTTATGACTCGCTACAAACTTCTACAGCAATGGTATTATGTTAATCTGTTCGCAGAGGTCGAAGATAATCGTATGGGCCGCCAGATGGCGCGCGCAGTGCTCTGGAACAGTGAGTGATAGTTCGTCACTGTCGCTTAGAGTGCACTCTCGTTCATTCATTCTTTTATGTGCTTCTTTTTCAATTACTTGTTCACTCACTTTTTGTTTGCTTCTTGTTCATTAATTTCCTTTTTTTTTTCTTCTAATATTAATTTTCTTTTTTGGTTCGTTTTGTTGTCTTTGACCAATACCTTACTAAAGTTCGGATGGAGATACATTTAACGAGGCTTTTCCTTGCGCAAACTTAATTCATCAAATTGATCAAAGTCTACCTATTTCTTATTTACAATTTTTGATTTATTCTAACGACATCCTACAGTACTACCACGATCTTAATGCCTTTGACGATGTACGTTGTCGTCTATCGTTTTCATAAAAAAATGAGATTACCAATGGCAATTAGTAATGTGGTCTTACTGTACCTATCCAGCGCATTAACTTTATTTTGATGATTGCGTTGTACTAAAATTAGAAATTACTATATTTATTAATGATTGTAACTATACTTACAACTGTCATTCCTTCACCTTTTCTTCAGCTTTTTGTGTTAACAACTTTATGTCCCTGGTTTTCTTGCGTCTTTTTATTTTTGAATAATTTCACTATTAAAACGATTAATTGGTTTTTAATTACTGGAACTTGGAGAATCATTAAACCCGTAACTACATTGCATGCCTCACATACATTGGGTCGTTTTACCAGCATAAAGAAAATTAATAACCAAATAATAACATTAATTGTAGCTCTGCTTAAGAGTCCGTATACGAAATTTTGCCGATGAATACGAAATTGTAAAGGTCCGCTACAGAAATATTATTAGGTTTTTTCCCCTTATTAGACTTAAATAAATATATATTAATTATTAGATTTAAAATATATTCAAGCGCGGAAAGCCGACTCGAACCTTGCGGCGAGTAATATAATGTGAGATTTAGGTTGTTTTGAATCGTGTTTTTTGGCACAATTTGTTTTTTTTTGTTTTTTCTCGAATTGGATAGAATTTTATCTATAAACTAGATGATGCCCGCAACTCCGTTGCGCCAATACTCGTTTATCGCGCGGGAACTGTTCATTTTTCCGGGATAAAAAGCAGCCTGTCCTTTCCCGGGACTCAAGGTATCTCCATGCTAAATTTCAGCAAAATCGGTCCAGCGGTTTGGGCGTGAAGAGGTAACAGACAGACCGACAGACAGACACACTTTCGCATTTATAATATTAGTATGGATTATTTCTGTCGTTTTCTTTTTATGAATTACAGCTCCAAGTTGCCGAAATTAACAGCAATTCTTTGTCTATTTTCTCTAAAATTTTGCCGAGTTACATATTTTTTTACTCAACTATTTCATATTAAAGTGGTCAAAAGTAATTCCAACATTGTATAGACGACTTTCTCAACAGTACATTGTATTTTTTTCATACCGTTAAGACGTCAATACAATCTATAAACAGGTGATATTCTAAACCTTTTACAGCAAAAATCACAAAACTGTCGCGAGTTTGAGTTGGATTATTTAAAAATACTTAAAAAAAAACAAAATCTAGCTCCAACATTAGATTTAATTGAAATGATCTTACAAGTTATGCATTAAAACTTATAGAAATACTGTATTTTAACTGTTAAATCATGTCTGTTAAATCAGCGAAATCGGCAAATTTCGTATACGGACCCTTAAAGAAATTTAATTTTTGCAGGTGTAAATTTTTATTTACATAATATTTAAAATCGTACATATTATTTTCAAATTTCTACTAAGTAACTCCTTAAGGCGAGGATAAACCCCAATTTGTTATTTCACGACTCCCGGTTTACCTAGTTCCAATATAATAACGAAATGTAAAAAATATGAGATATAAAGCACAATATTTAAAATACTTTAAACCATAAACATTTTAATAAAACGTAATACTCTGGCTGTAATTAATTAACAAACTCACCTCCGACAAAAATGTAATATAAGTATTAACATAGAAATATAAGTATTAACTAGGATAATTATATATTTTATTTGAATAAATTGTTAGTAAATCTATATTAAAATCTTCTGAACCGAACAATTTTGTATCTCAATATTTATTTCCAAAGATATTTTAAATAAAACCGGCCAAGTGCGAGTTGGACTCGCCACTGAAGGGTTCCGCAGCAGCAATAAGGTTTATTTCTATAAAATTAAAAGGTTTTTGATTTATTTTTATATTTTAGTTGATTTAATGAAAGTTACTCGATACTACTCGATAGATCTCGTTCAAACCAATTTTCGTTGGTAGTTTTTATAGTAATGTACATCATATATTTTTTTTAGAATTATCATGCCCCTACTTTAGGGGGGGGGGGCACATTTTACCACTTTGGAAGAGTCTCTCTCGCAAACTATTTAGATTAGAAAAAAATGATATTAGAAACCTCAATATGATTTTTTAAGACCTATCCATAGATACCCTACACGCGTAGGTTAGACGAAAAAAAATTTTTTTGTTTCAGTTATACCTATGGAGACCCGTAAAATTTTTGATAATTTTTCCATTTTTGTATCAAAATCTTAATGCGGTTCACAGACTACATCTACTTACCAAGTTTCAATAGCATAGCTATTATAGTTTCGGAGAAAAGTGGCTGTGACATACGGACGGACGGACAGACAGACAGACAGACAGACATGACGAATCTATAAGGGTTCCGTTTTTTGCCATTTTGGCTACGGAACCCTAAAAACATGAAAAATCCGCCCCCTAGTAACTACAGTTTTATGCTTAGCTAAAATGAATCTTATTGCGATGCGTATACGCTTGGTCTTTGGTTGTGTGCAAGGTTATCGTTTTTGATTGAGATTAATCCCCGCCTTAAGTAAAGTAAAACTTTTATTTATTGAGAAATATAGTTTTTTTTCTACCAGAAAGCACAATTGTATTCTCATATTATGTGAATACTATTATGAATCCATAATATATACTATTTAACATTTAATGAGAGTTCTATTATGTAATCGAAATATCGAATTAGCTTCCAAACTCTAGTCAAACTATCTAAGATGTAGGTTACACGCTCAGTTTCTCATCAGTTCAGTCCATCAATCTGGTAAGATTGACGTGAAACTGAACGTCTAACCAGTTGATTGACGGACTAATCATTTCCTTATTAAGTACTTTTTAGTTATCAATGTTAGATTGATGACAAACTGAACGTGTAACCTACGTCTTAGGTTTCAAATCAAATACATATTGAAGCTGTATTTAATTTAAATATTAGACTTGATTACAATTTTAATGTTGCATAACACCATCCAGAGCCGTCGCAGTACGCGTCAAGCGGGTCCTACTACATGCCGACGTCGGGGGTAGTGGGCGTGGTCGGGGAGCGCCCGCCCCCTCTACTATACGCGCACCACGCCCACTCCCAACACTCCAACCTCATGTATGCGCCCGCTCAACCCATGTATCTCGACATGCTGAAGAATAGAGAACAGCATGAGCAGAAAAAGGAGCAGCAGCAGGTATTTTTTAGGGACTTAACGCGACTTAGGGTTTCACCACTTCCTGATAAGTGCCAGATAGGCTATCCACCAATGACAGATCAAGTATGAAGAATATGTCAAAAAAGTTGTGAATAGCCTAATCGGAACTTTATCAGAAAGTGGTGCAACAGGCCCTTATTCTACGAGTACATACTTTTTTCGTAGTAACATTACTACTAGAATTAAGTCGCATTAAGTCCCGATTAATAAGTTTTAATTATAATGCAAGTTTAAAATTTCAGCAGGTATTTTTGGAGATATTCTGCTACTACTACTACTACTATTTTTGCAGTCTTTACTGTCACTTTTTTAAACTATGGAATTAACAAATATTTACGCAACTGTACCGTGGTCTAAAACTAACCTCATATTACCACACTTTGATGAACCTGAATTTCGTTGCTTATGGTCTCAATTTTGACGTTTGAACTTTTTAGAAAGTACATATAAACGTTAAAATTGTGACTGTGTATCAGCAATGAAGTTCGTTTAACAAAGTAATAAAGGGGGCAGGTCCCGTTGCATGGTCTTATTTACATAATTTTTTGGGAGTAAGGGTTAAGTCTAACCTCTAGTAATTAGTCTCTTATTAATATTCAATAATTTATTATCATCATCATCAGCCGCAGGTGCTGATCGGTCTGAGCGAGGCGCATTCGTCGGTGAGCAGCGCGGGCGTGGTGTACGCGCCGCCCGTCAGCCGGCACCTCTCCATACACCCGCCGCCGCAGCACAACAACATGCAGGTAGCGTGGCCTTGAAGTGTTATTACGTCATACACGTGACGTCACGCCGGGAGTGACGTCTTACGACCGCACTCAGAGAAATTGAATTAGGGCCAACCCACACGTACCACAACCACACGACATCGCAACGACAAAATGTCGTCGAGCTGTGGTTACGTGTGAATGGTGTCGCTGCAGCATTTTGTGGTTGCGTTGTGGTACCGACAAAATGCCGGCGGCCAGTGGTTGCGATGTGGTTGCGACGTGGTTGCGATGTGGTTGCGACGTGGTTGTGTCGTGTGCAAGTCGAACTATTGTAGTTCGACTCCGGCTTTTATAGCGGAAACACGTCTTGCCCAAAGTCATGGAAGCTTAAGCTGCCTGCCCCCCCCCCCCCCCCCCCTCGGTATGCCCGTGGGCGTACCCGTTACTCAGTACCAACTTTTGCTACAGCTCTAATGAACTATGAAAACACAATCTTATTCTTGTACATATATAAAATTCTCGTGTCACAATGTTAGTCCACGAACTCCTCCGAAACGGCTTTACTGACTTTTACCAAATTTTATGTGCATATTCAGTAGGTCTGAGAATCGGCTACTCGGTACTTTATATATTGATAAGTGCATTTGTTTAATAAATAATATTAAATTACTGACGGCGACCATTGTTTGTGTGACGGGATAGCGATCGACGTTGCCATGGTGACATACTTATTTATACGCCTCGATTAAAGGGGTACGAAGATTTTGGCCGACCCACTTGTCCGACATTTTGATTTTTTTTTAAAATCGCGTTCACGAATAATTCTTTGAAAAATGGATACTTAGCTAACATCAATACGACTCTTAATCCTTCAAGCCGCATCTAATGCGGCTTGAAGGATTAATGTTTTACTCTGAGTACGGCAGTCAGAGTGATGCGGCAGAAAGACATTTAATGATGATTAAACTTCAATTTTATGAAGAGTTTGACAGATATATGGGTCCTTTGTCAAAATCTTTATTTAATTACAGTTAAGTAATTAATATTCGCCTCTGAATACGGCAGTTAGTGTAGGAACTTGCCCTCGGCTATATGGACGTGAAGTCCATTTTACTACATTGGAATTACGACTCTAACTGCCGCTCTCAGAGTGGAACATTAATTATTATTAAAATGTAATTAATTAAAATTTTTGAAAACCCCTTAAATTTAGTTTCAGTAGTATCAATGGGAATTTTGGACTCCAAAACTAGGACAATCTTAGAAAAAAGCGAAGTGACAAAGATAAATCAGCTGTTCATGGTGTAGCGTTTTATATTTATATTTTTAAAGTGAAAACTTCTGTAGCGGCGTTGAGCACTTGTGGGATGGGTAAAAACTGTGAAACTCGCGATAGATTTTCGTGTTGATCGAAAAACCATACAAAACGCGTAAGACGGTTGGAGAGTAGTGTTTTGTGTCGAACTCGAACTCAATTTGAAACTTGATCGAAACTTTATCGAAACTTGATCCAAACTTGATCGAAACTTGATCGAAACTTTGATCGAAACTTGATCGAAACTTGATCGAAACTTGATCGAAACTTGATCGAAACTTGATCGAAACCTTGATCGAAACTTGATCGAAACTTGATCGAAACCTTGATCGAAACTTGATCGAAATTTGATCGAAACTTGATCGAAACTTGATAGAAATTTGATCGAAAATTGATCGAAACCTTGATCGAAACAACTTGATTGACGATTTTTTAAAAATCGATTTTCATAAAAAATGGGTTAAAAAAAATGCACAACGTTAATAATCAAGTTTTCACTTCTGCCGGCACTCCCGGAGTGCAACCAGTCTTTTCTTATATATTTCCTGTGACAGAGGGTATCATATTAAATCGGACTTTCTAAAAAAAGTTTCATCGTGTCATAAGGGAATTGGTTCAAAAAATCGAAAATTGTTTGATTAAGGGCCGAGACACAAAAACACGGCACGACGTCGTACGGCGCCGTATCGGACGCGCGTCGTAAAAACCACGGCACGGCGCCGTACGACGTCGTGCCGTAGAAACTCATCTTGAATTTCTACGTGAGTTTCTACGGCACGACGTCGTACGACGCCGTGCGGCGCCGTGCCGTGGTTTTTTACGACGCGCGTCCGCACGGCGTCGTACGACGTCGTACCGTGTTTTTGTGTCCTGGCTCTAATTATGTGAGTATAGCCCCTATATCATGTATTTGGATTTCACCTGAGTGCAATTTGCTTTTTTTCTATCCAAATAAAAAAAACATAATGCATTAAAGTTAGTTGTTTGTTGCAGACGCCGAAACAGGGCAGCATTACGCAGGGCTACTCGGTCCAGCAGTCAAACGCCAACGTCCAGAACCCGAACATATATCCCAACCGTCACAGATATTAGCTAGTAATTATACGGCGACACTCCAAGCAGCCACCATAGCGAGAAAGCTCATGCGGAGAGAGCACACTTCCCTGTTGAACTCCCACTGCTAATATTTTGTGTTAAATAACATTTATTTGTTGTTTTAGTAGGGCTGTACAATGTATATTTTGGTATATAAAGTACCAAAACAGGCTGTATAAGTTAATAGCTTAAAAACAAGCTAAAGAAGTAGCTCAGTTAATTTGCTAGCTTGCTAAATATCTAAGCTAACTAATGAAAAGCGCAAGAATCTACATACATATTCGTATCATACAAAGTCGTAACATGTGGAGGTATACTAAAACTTCAATTTTAAATTTTTCCATGACTTAGGAATCGATGAAATGCTAAAATATTTAATTCGCTGTGAGCCGTTAGCTAATTATAAAAGTTAACTCGTTAAATTAGCCAAGCCACATTAGCTAATTACATCAGCTTACTATCTAAATTGTACAGCCTTCGTTTTTAAACAAACTACAGTAATAAAAGTCTCCCAAGGTTTTTTTTGCCACAGTAAGTAGTTTATGCATCATGTAACCTTTCCAAAAATGTGTGCAGTTGGAGCATGACAAAGGATGTCCCGGTTTGTTTGTGCAGTGTTACCCAGTGACAGAAACTGTGAACAGAACAGTGATACAAAACAATGTCATAGTAAAACATAGATGTTGTATTATAGGACCTAGAATTTCTGTACATTAATTAGACATGGGGTGTATTTAAAACACTTGCGAAAGTTATGTAACTCTCCTACATCGTTTTAATCGTTTAAATATACTCTTGCCAGCTTACTAATAAAAATATTTACTAATCACCTTACTAATACAAGATTCGAACTGTGTGACGTTTTAGTTATAAATCTTATAATATTATGATTTATGATGCTTTGTCCTTGTCTACAGGTTGTAACAAAAATAGGTGATAATACTTTAGGGTGTGTACGTGTTCCTTGTAGAGAGTTCACTGTGAAAGTAGCAGCGCTGAAAGACCAAAAATTTTTTTACACTTTTGTATGGGGAAACTCGTAACGCTCGCTCGGGCCCTTGCCCATACAAAAGTGAAAAAAAAATCGTCTTTCAGCGCTGCTACTTCACAGTGAACTCTCTACAAGGAACCCATACACACCCTAAAGTATTATCACTTATTTTTGTTACACCCTGTATAATGAGTAATGACACTTTAATAACGTGTCAGATAAGGATATTATAGTGTGGATCTTTCTAATTAGCTGTTACAGTTAGCGGGTAATGAACTAATGACTAATGAGTAAGCTTTTCTGCATTGATGTTTTTCCCCAAAACGTTTGAAAAGGTTTAGCGACAAAGCAAGTTATTATGATACTATTGTGATATTATTATATTATTTTTATTAGTAAGATGGTTGATTCTAGTTACTGCAAAATATTATAACATAAAATTGTTGTTAAAGGCATATCTAATGGCTTAGATTTGTTTAATTTTAAAATAGCTTTATCGAAAGTGTTGTAGAAAGTTAAAATAGAAAACATATATTTTTTGTACTAACTCGTTTTAACTTATAAAATACTTAGTTTGATTTTTGTTATACATTGAACATAGTTTTGATGATAGAATTCTATAAAAATAGCTATGAGTTCGGTTGTTTTTGTCTTTTTTATGTTTGCTTTAAATCTTCTAGGTCCTGTCTCTATTGTACAAATGATTTCAAAGTATAATGTACAAAATATCTACCTACATCATAGCGATTATATAGAACATGCTTATGGTGGTGTTAATAAAACTAGAAAACAATAATGTGTTTTAATTTCTCAAAAAAATTATTAGCATTAAGGGGAAGACAGCTGCCAATTCGACATCTTGGTGCAGTTTTCTAGACGTATGTATTTTATTGATTGGCACAAAAAATATGTGACTAGACGTTCCGCGCGGCTTCGCCCGCGTAAATTAGATATACAAAAAAATAGCCTATGATCATTGAGATGTATGGAGTTGACACCGCAACACAGTGCTTGGTCACATTCAAGATACGATATATAGCCGCAGTGCACTTAGTCGGCCGCGAGCTCTTCTGCGCACTTGACGTATGACAATTATAAAAAAACAAAATAAAAGTCACAAAAATGCCTTGGTGTGTCTTAGGATATTGTAAAAATAATTCCAAAAACACTTCCAAATGCGACGGCATAACATTTCATCGGTTAATATTCTTATTTAATTATTTTCAATTAAAATACGAACATTCAATTACTAGGCGAAGACGCGCGCCATTTCGCATTGTCATAGAGTAGCTAGATTCAGAGGGGAATGTAGGCAGAAGACGACGATGAATGAATTATTGACGTAGACGAGTTTGTATTTTGGTAATAATATAAATACGGTATTACGTATACATAATGTACATGCGTACATTATAATTGTATTTATAAATATATAAGTAATTTGAATTTAGTAAGTATGTAGTGGACTTTGGATCCATACTTATTATAATATAATTATTATAAATGCGAAAGTGTGTCTGTCTGTCTGTCGGTTTGTCCGTCCATCTGTCTGCCTGTCCGTCTGTCTGACCGTCCGTCTATCTGTCTGTCTCTCTCTGTGTCTGTTACCTCTTCACACCTAAGCCGCTGTAACGGCTTTGCAAAATTTTGGTATGTAATACTTTGGTTTTTGACCGACTTCCAAAAAGGAGGTAATACGTTTGGCTGTATGCATCCTCTATCAGTTGTATCACGGGGAGTGCTCTGAGGACCATCCCATCACCTTGATAAGTGGTGGTCTTCCACCGTGCATTTTTCGCGTAATTTTCTTCCGCGCACTGCAAAACTGTGGAACGAACTATCGCCAGAAGCATTTTAAGAAGAAGGCATATTACGAGTGCACATGGGCGACGGTTGTTGCTTTCCATCAGGTGACCCGTTTGCCCCGTTATTTTATATAAAAAATCTAATTAATTTCTATGTCCTTGAGAAATCGTACTTGATGTTGATTAGTGAAAAAGCCGTGCCTATATTTAGCGACTTGTTATAATATTATTATTTCGTTTATTTCCGCATGACTTAAAAGTTGGATTTCACTTAACTATTTTTAACTGAAATCCAATTCTTTAGTCATGCAGAAATAAACGAAACTTTGTATTCTTCTATCTTAGATGAGCCGCCATATTGGATGTAGAATGACATTACATTTGTTTTCGAGTTATTCTCAAAAAGTTTTTTCATTTAATATCCATACTGTTATTATAGGACGGCATAGAAAATAACTATTCCGCTATCTTGGATGGTCGACAAAATATAAAATATATTTTATTTATAGTGATGTCACATACTGTATCGTGCATTGTCATTCAAACCAAACGTGTATACAAAATTTCAGTTCAATCGGTTAAAATATTATATGTACATACATACTTGCTTCGAAATCGAGTTCAAAAATTCCACCCGAACTTACATAATAATGTTTAGTAAAAATATTTGTTTTATTTTATCCACTTTCAAATTGAGGCTGCGTTCATTCGAGTGTAGGCACAAAACTTTGTCACTTCTGCGGTACTGATCTATAGCCATCACCGCCCCGCCTCTCACTCCGCTCATTCTTAAAGTGCGACATGTTTTTTGTTGGCAATAGCAACTCCATACATCTCAATGCTTATGATCCTTCACGTTGTTTACTTCTTATCTGACCCAAATAACAGAAAAATTGCTCTAGTAGTTCGTGAGATAAACCCTTTCAAATAATTTCCCCCGTTTTTTCCACATTTTCCTCTATTTATTCGCTACTATTAGTCTTAGCGTGATAAAATATAGCCTATAGCCTTCCTCGATAAATGGGCTGTCTAACACTGAAATAATTTTTCAAATCGGACCAGTAGTTCCTGAGATTAGCACGTTCAAATAAGCCTTTTCAAATAATTTCTTTCCGTTTTTCCCATATTTTCCTCTATTACTTCGCTCCTATTAGTCTTCGCGTGATAAAATATAAGCCTTATAGCCTTCCTCGATAAATGGGCTATCTAACACTGAAATAATTTTTCAAATCGGGCCAGTAGTTCCTGAGATTAGGGCGTTCAAATAAACTAACAAACTCTTCCGCTTTATAATATTAGTATAGATTTTTGATTATATTTAGAAAAGCTTGTCGAATTTAAATAATAAAATAATGTACTTACTCCTACTGGATGAAAAAAATTACCAAAGTCACATCTACAGTTCTAACTAAAGTAATAAATAATAATAGGTACAAATTACAATCTATGCTTTAAAAATTTGTTTATTTGATACCTTTTACAAAAATCCAAAGATTGCCGGATTATGTCTATTGTGATTTGTGATAGCAATCGTTCCGGATTTTTGGCGAGAATTTAAAATAGCGCGGTTCTTTTTTGTTTTCAAAATTTAAAAAGTAAAATTATTCTAATAATTTTTCTCAACAATAATTATTTCTTTGCTGTATAGTTGTGTTAATACTGAATACAATTATTATTTAGACTATGTTAGTGTGTAATAAAAATGGACGAAGATGAGGCGGGCGGGGAGAACCCGCCTACCTCAAATAATCAGCCCCGTTAGGGTCCCATTTTTACCCTTTGGGTACGGAACCCTAAAAATTAAGGGGGGCTCCCATACAAAAACATAATTTTTGGCCTAATTTTGCTCTAAAATGGTACGGAATCCTTCGTGCGCGAGTCCAACTCGCACTTGGCAGATTATTTGTTTTAATTTTTTTTTAATTAATTAAGCCTAAAAATGCCTATTAAAGTGCACAATAGGTATATTATTCAAAGTAAAATCGTTGGAAAATATTTAAATTAATAATTATGTTCTAATGGCACTGGTACACACATTGGTCCAATAATTAGGAAGTAACAGTGATGAGTTAAATTAAGTAGGGGAGACTGGGTACGGTTGTGCCAGGGTACGGTAGTGACAGTCATCATAACAGCCAAACTATACGGAATATGGGGATGGGTGCTAAGAGAGAAAGATGCGTCTTGCAAGTCTGAATACTTCTCCTAGCAATGCTTCCGCCAGCACTTGACGATAATGTTATCAGGGGCCTTCATTGCTTTTTAACAGTCAAAAGTAGATTTTCTTGCTTGATTTATTTCAATGTTTACTATTTTTTGTATACAAATAACCTATGACGTTTCACGTTTATTTTCTTGTTAAGTTGATCATTAGTAGTTAACTACAAGTGATTATTTTTTACGTAAATCGTTTTAGCGATTCGTGGCGCTTGTTTGATAATTGAAATTCTGTGTTGGGTACGGTTGTGACAAATCTTATAGGTACAGTTGTGACATACATTTGTCCTATATTTTTTCTTAGATGTCCTAAAAACGCTTGCAGAAGACCAAACGAGCGCAAAATATTATCAGTCAATACAAAAATAGTCACGAAGAAGTCAGATGTAGGACTTATTTACAAAGAACGGCGAAATTCCTCAAATGAATCAGATGTTATTTTGGTGGATAAATATGTTTAGAAATAGACTATGTTTTAATACGCTAGATGAATTTGTTTAGAATAAGATAATTTATTTATTTTATTTATTTAATACTTTATTGTGCACAAGAAACAATTACAATATAACAATATACACAGTAAAACGACACAAAGGGTCTGCTTATTTCTAATAGAAATCTCTTCCAGCAGCCCTACGGAGAGAGATAGGATTGAGACAGCAGATAGAACGTGCACTAAAATCAATAATATGAATTTGTACAATGTACAAAATATATTTTCTCTATGATAATATCAACACATACTCGTACTAGTTGGTTAAAAAATAAACAGATAAGGATATAATATATATTTTGATATTATGCTAATTAAACACTGAATTATAGCTAAGTATAATATATAAAATAAATAAATCTAATATAAGTATATACTAAAATATAATTATATACAATATACATACATATATATATATATATATATATATATATATATATATATATATATATATATATATAGGTATAAATAAATATAATACCAGTAATAATTTAAGTGGATTGAGATACGATCTTTTAAAAACAGCGATGGTGGGACTGTCGCGAATGGTGTGAGGGAGCGAGTTCCACAATCTGACAGCATGAACAGTAAATGAATAGGAGTAGAAGTTGAAACGATGTGAGGGGAGGGAAAGATTTGAACGGACGTAGACCTAAATGGAAGATCGGGAGAACGGGAAAAATTGAACTTATCAAGGAGATATGCAGGAGCGAGAGGATTGTACAGGATGTTGTTACGTAAGCAAAGGATGTGGAAGTTACGGCGGAGACGGATTGGTAGCCACTTGAGTTTACAGCGGTAGGCCGAGACATGATCAAACTTTCTCAAACCAAACACGAAACGTATACAAAGATTCTGTAAATGCTCGAGTCTAGTTAATTGTTCCTCAGTGGCGTCAAGGTAACAGGTGTCGGCGTAGTCAAGGATGGGAAAGATGAGGGTCTGGACAAGGAATATTTTGGTTTGTATAGGTAGGAAATTTCGGAGGTGCTTCAACGTGTGTAGCGAAAAATGTACTTTCCTGCTCACTTCGGACACTTGCGGGTTCCATGTCAGATTGCTGTCTAGAATTATGCCCAAATTTTTGGCCGAATCTGTGTAATTAATTACAGTACCATCGAAAGTTACACTAGGCACATTACATAACCTTTGAGTCATGTATCTGCTACCTATAATCATAACTTAGCCCAGTTAGCTATACGTTCAAGATCAGAGTTTAGGTCTTCGACTGCAGAGATGATGTCAAGAATGTGTGAATGACGGTAGATTTGCAAGTCGTCTGCGTAGAGATGGAAGTGAGATGTTATTATTGAAGTGATATTATTTATAAAAATAGAAAAGAGGAGGGGAGAAAAGACGCCACCCTGGGGTACACCCGCATCAAGATCGCACCAGTCCGAGGTAGCCTCGCCGGAGCAGACTCGCTGCGAGCGTCCCCGAAGATACGAATCAAGCCAATTAATCACTGAAGGTGATAAGTTAAGGGAGCGCAGGATAGAGAGGAGGATGTCAAAGTCAACAGAATTGAACGCACTGCTAAAGTCGAGCAATACCAGTATGGATACACATTTATTTTCTAATGCAAGGCGTAGATCATCAGTGACCTTTAGCAATGCAGTTACAGTACTGTGACCAGAACGGAAGCCGGATTGAAAAGGAGAGAGCAAATGGTTGGACGTTAAAAAGTGGGACAGTTGCTTGTGGACTATATGTTCGAGTACTTTGGAAAGGAAAGGTAAAATGGAGATAGGCCTGTAATGGGATAAGGAAGAGGGATTGGTTGTTTTAGGTAAAGGGATGACATCAGCACATTTCCATGCCGAAGGGAAGGAACTCGTTGCCAAGGAATAATTAAAGATATGTGTGAGAACTGGCAGGAGTTCGGGAAGGGAGAGGGATATCATACGGGAACTGAGATTGTCATTGCCTTGAGCAGTAGATTTAATGGCCGCTATATGCTTAAAGACATCATCCTCCGTAACTGGTACAAACGAGAAAGGAGTGCAGGAAGGAAGAGGAGAGGAGGAGAGATGGGATAGTGTGCGCGCTTTTGTAGCCTGGTTAACAATTACGGGAGGCTTGGAGAAATGGGTATTAAGCAAATTTAAATCAAGGGTGCTGTCGGTACATAATGAGGACTTACCAATGCCAAGTGACGAAAGAAATTTCCAAAGTTGAGATGGGTTAGATCGGTCAATGGAGGAATGTATGTGGCGCCTTTTGGCATCCCTACACAGACGACTGCAAAGATTCCGGAGATATTTGTATTTAGCTAGGTTTTCTTCAGTGGGTCGTTTCCGAACTCGGCACAAAGCCCGGTTGCGCCTGGCCATCATAGATCTAATGTCCTGTGAAAGCCAGGGTGCCGGTGGGTGCTTGACCTTGACTCTTCTAAGAGGAGCATGCCTGTCAAAGATGTCGGTTAACAAGCCTGTTAGCAATGTTACCTTCTAATCAATATCAGAGGCCGAGAAAACAGGAGACCAGTTCGTATCATGCACATCACGTTTAAGGGCCTCCAAATCAATGTTATTGAAGCTGCGTAGGAATTGGTACTTAGGAATTCGACGAGGAGATTTGATTTTGAAGGAAAGGAATACTGAATCGTGATAGGAAAATGGGGAAGGAAATTGGCCGTGAAGAGCGACCAGGTCAGGAGATGAGGTAATGAGGAGGTCCAATAGAGAAGGAGTGCAATTTGGAACGTGGTGGGTTGCTGCAAGAGGGAGAATGCTGAGGTTAAGGGCGGACAATAAGGAACGGAGTTTTGAGGCACGTGAGTCGGAGACAAGTATTGAAGTTGATAATGATGTTTTATGGTACATTTTTATTGAAATATAAATCATATAAAACATTTTTTTGTAGATGTCACTACTGACCCCAACCACTGTCACAACCGTCCTTGGGTTGTGGCACCAGGGACTGAAAGCGGTACCGTTATAAAGGGTATATACCGGTATAAAATTACGGTATTGCTTTGATTTAAAGGTTGAGTCAAAACGGTTGAACTTCACCATTGCGGTACCGCAAAACAACGAAATATACCTTTATTTTTACGGTACCGATATATCTCTTTATTTTATCGGTACCCAAACCGAAATCATTTCGGTAACGAAAAAATGCAAGGGCGCGAGCGCGGCGTTGCCAATTTTCGAATTGGCAACGCCGCAATTTGTCATGTCAAGACTTGGACAGTCGGGGATAAGTTGCATTCATCCCAGCCTCCTACAATATTAATATTTAATTCGCTCGCTTATTGAGTTGTAGATTTAATATGTTCAGAATATTTTATATTTGGTGTTTTCTTAAGCAGCTTCCAAAAAAGGTGAGGTTATACGTTTGGCTGTATACATAACAATTTTTTTTATGTATACAGGTTGTTAGGTTTAACACCGTTATCCTTAAAACCATCAAAATTTTGATAGTTTTAAGGATAACGGTGTTACACCTAACACCCTGTATACTTATTATATTCTATTATATAATATATTAATTTAAACAAATCCATGGCGTGATGGACTACAATAATTACAATTAATAATATTGTATTTAAATTATCCTTGGTGCGAAAAACCTATATACAAAGATAGTAAAAAAAGGATATGGGCGAACAGTCCATAGACGGCCCCAAATTACATTAAAAATATATATATTTTTTTATTCAACGATTACTCAGACATTTGTCCGAATTTTAAAATTCTTTGTTTTTTTAACAATGGTGTAATGGTTTTTGCAAAAAAATGTGACATGATATTCATGAGAAATCAAAGAAACATATTAATATGTTGATTTAAACTTTTTATGAAGTAATCTAAGCAAACGCTACCAAAAAGTAAGATTTTGCACCAAGATATTGAGACCTTGGTTCCGAATGGACCGATAGACCGCTAAAGTCCTTGTAGTTGTCATGTTTGGGGATTTCAGCGTTGTTTAAATAACTACAAGTATATGCCACTACGTAAATTACATTAATCATCATCATCACCACCTGTTACACCATACATTATCATTCATCACGCTTTGACTCTATTATTGGTCTCATGGTCTTTTCAACAATACGGATGAAGTTAAAAATATGGCCTCCATGCTGGTAAATGGGACAAACTAGGTAGGCCCTCATGAACCAATTCGGCTCAATTGTCATGGCAAATCAATTAATAGGCGCCAACGACGTTATCCTCATTGAATATATTAACCAACTTCCTTTCATAGAGCGCGCAAGCCTCTTTAAACTCCAAACCTTGTAAACAGTATTACCCAGGAGTTATCTTGTACACACAGGAGCCTTAGGGATGTGGCTTACGAGTTACGCCTTAAGCATGGTCCACAGTAACATCTATTCATCGAAGGAAGGAGTGCGGTCCCTAAAGCTAAAGAAATATAAACAGGAGGATAAATGAATATCTAAAACCGATCTAAGTACCTGTATCTCGTACACACACAGGAGGAGAAAGTAGTTATAATTAGTATAGGCTATGGATCGAGAACGGGCTCTCGCGTCCTCACAATTCACGAAGCTCAGGGATTAACGAATCCTTCAGTGATCATCGTACAGACCAAGACCCAAAAACTGGGAATACATGATAGCTTGTCTTATGCAGTGGTATATCTCAGCACACTAACACCTGTGTCTATTACACTGACACTGATGGGGACGCTGTGACCAGCTTTATAAAAAGCTCCTTGGAGGTGTCAACCAATTTTATAACATAATATAACACCAAAATGGCCAGCAAGGACAGAAACCAGCAGTGTCTGCTCGGGATTTAAATACCAGCATATATAAAAAGAAGTACAACCTTGCCTCTAGGTCATTCAAGAAAGAGATTACTCGGGCAAAGCAACACGTCAACAGAATTGGCAAGAGACTTGAGCGCCTCCCCTCGGGAACCCGTGCATTCTGGTCTCTGGCCAAAGCTATTGAAGGAAATTTCTGCAAGCCAACCCTACCACCCCTACACGTAGGAAATGGATCGTTGGCCCAGGACGCAAAAGACAAAGCCGATCTTCTGGGCAAGCTCTTTGCGTCAAACCGACCCTGGATGACGGGGGGCAGAAACCGCCGACCATACCGCGATGCACGAGCATCATGTCGGATATTCGGTTTCATCAGCGCTCTGTGCGAAAAGCCCTCCCTTCCCTTGATATCCAAAAGTCGAGTGGGCCTGACGGAATCCCGCCTATTGTGTTGAAAAAATGTGCTCCAGAGTTGGCTCCGGTCTTGACGCATCTTTTTCGGCTCTCTTATTCCACTGGCATCGTCCCGGCTTCCTGGAAGACAGCCTTGGTGCACCCGATCCCCTTTTTTTTTTTTTTTTCGAAAGGGTCTAAGCTACTGGTCTGGTTAAGACCATGGTAGTTTAATCGTGGCTATAACTAGTCTGTTGCTAGTTGGTTTGGAGATAAACAATGAGGGGGCCTGGCCCCCTCCCCTAAAGTCACACGTGTGACATTCTAATCGGGCAATCCGATCCCCAAAAAAGGTGATCGCTCAAATCCTTCCAACTACAGACCAATCGCTATAACCTCTCTCTTCTCGAAGATAATGGAATCCATTATCAATAGCCAGCTTCTTCGATACTTGGACGGCCAGGGATTACTAAGCGACAAACAATACGGGTTCCGTAAGGGTCGCTCGGCTGGTGATCTCTTGGCGTACCTGACTCATCGTTGGGCTCAAGCAATTGAGTCGAAGGGAGAGGCATTGGCTGTTAGTTTGGCCATTGCGAAGGCCTTTGATCGGGTTTGGCATAAAGCGCTGCTATCAAAGCTTCCATCATACAGGCTGCCCGAGAAATTATGTAAGTGGGTCACTGGTTTCTTATCAGACAGAAGCATAAAGGTCGTAGTTGACGGCGAATGCTCGGAAACTCAGTCTGTTGATGCTGGTGTCCCTCAGGGCTGTGTGCTATCGCCTACTCTATTCATACTGCATATCAATGACATGTTGCAGACCAGCGGCATTCATTGCTATGCGGATGATAGTACAGGTGATGCTGTATATACCGGCTCCCCCAATATTTCTCGGCAAAATGTCACTGAGAGTCGAAACGAACTTGTGTCTCCTTAGACAAGGTGGAGAATTCATTGGAGAAGGTATCTGAATGGGGTAGACGTAACTTGGTCCAATTCAACCCCGCCAAGACACAAGTCTGCGCGTTCACCACTAAAAAGTCACCAATGCTCGTATATCCTCGTTTCGAAGGTATCTTTAACCATCTCCCATAGCATTGAGATACTTGGCGGCAAAATATCGAGCGAAGTCCAGTTCCGATATCATCTAGAGGGTAAGGCCAAATTAGCCTCGAAGAAGCTTGGTGTTCTTAACAGAGCGAGACAGTACTTCAGTCCGGACGCCAACGCCTACAACTCTACAAGGCGCAGGTTCGGCCTCATATCACTAAAGTGACTAGGTACACTTTGGGCATTTATGTGACAGATGTTAAGAACGCCATTATTTTGTGTATTGAAATTCTGGTGTAAGATTTCACCTAGTGTGTAACTAGTACTTTCATAGTTTAGAGTTTTAGTTCATTTCAATATCTTCTTAACATCTTTGAAACTCGTTACTCGACCCAGCTTGATTGACCCTCTCCACCAAGCCTATGCCACAACATCTAAAGGAAAAGGATAGAGCATCATACCCGAATAAACCAGAAGATGTCGCATCTACTGGCTACCATGCTGGGACCACACACGCCCCTTCAGGCTATCTATCAAACATTTCAAAATAGTGATAAATATAGTAACAAAAAAAAATTAAATACCACCTATAGGTGACTCAAATTATTATTATTACTTTTGATAAAAAAAATACGGATGTCTTTGATTACTATTCTTTTGTCAGTTTTTATAGGATATAATTTGAACTTATTCTTACGACCAAGAATGTTGAAATATCATGATATGGGATCCATGAGATATCAAAGGAACACTTATTTTATTGGGAAACATGTAGTGACAATGGTGTTGTTTTGGGGTTGGTTTGTTGACACACACACACACACACACGATTTTCGATGTTTCTCTGTCTGTCTGTCTGTCTCCAGGCTTAAACGGTACGGAACACTTGGTAAGCGAGTCCGACTCGCACTTGGCCGATTATTTTTATTTAGTAATAAATGTTATTATATTTTTTGTGGTTCCTAGTTTAACAATATTAGATTATCGTCTATATATTTAGTAGTTTGTGTAGCTCAATGTAGTCGCTTCGTCGGCGTAGGTCTCCCTATACACTATTTTTCCATGACTTCCTCTGTTTGCCTTCACTTGCCGTGTTGGGTCACAATAGTGTTTGAATATGTCATCTCCATCTTACTCTTGAACGTCTTTTTATCATTGTTCAATTTTTCTTTGTGTATATAATATATATTCTATTGTCTTTTCGTCTGCAAATATGGCCAGTCCAATTCCATTTTATCATACGAATTCTTTATATTACATATTTTAGTCTTCTCTCCAATTTTATTATTGTATTGGGTATCTAGTGTCTCAGTTTTATCCCTAACATGAAGTATGATTTCCAGTTTTCTTTGTTGTATGACTCAGTGCTTTGGTGCTTTTCATCTTTTTTTAAGTACAGTAAATTAGATTCGTAAAGTTTCCTTTTGACATTTCGTTTTCATTATTTATGTTAAGTTTCAGTATTTTTTCCAGCACTACTCTCAGTTTTATCGCTTTTTCAGTTTGATTTTGGAAGTATATTAATTCTTTCATATGTTCATATATTCCACATCTTCTCCGTCTATTTTAATTTCATTGTCCATTAGTACTTATGACCTATGATTTTTGTCTTTGCAGCGTTAAGCAGTAGTCCTACTTTGTGGCTCCTGTAACATATGGTTTAGTTCCTTTGAGTTTTCATCAAAAACCGCAACGTCGTTTGCAAACCTCAAATGATTTAGGCGCTCTCAGTCTATATTAAGGACCTTTTCTTCCCAATATTAATTCCCAATATAAAAATAAATATATTTTTTCCTGCACCGAAAATCGCTTGGGAGGCAAGGGTTCACCCTGTCTGACTCCTCTCTTAACATGAAATTCGGGATCTTCTCGTTCTAATTAACTTTGACCTTCTAAATTTTGACCTTTGCTAAGCATTCAGAGTATATCATGCTGTGTAATATTTTGATATACGGTATTCTTATGCCCTTCAATCAACGGTCTCCAACATTGGTCTGTGGATGATAAAATCAAAGGCTTTTGGAAAATCGATAAATCCAATGTACGAATTTAGAAATACAAAGTTTCCTATTGCTTTAAGCATTAGGTATTTATTCCTACACAAAATGTTGCTCCCTTTACTATTAAAAATATTTACATAATTTTACCTAGAGCTCAGATCTAGTCTTTGTTTATCGAGTGACTTTAGCAATATATCATATCAAGCAATCTCGAAAATCAACGGTGTGTCTGGACACATTGTATAATATAGTCTATATACAACGTGTCCAAACACACCGGTGTTCCGATCCATTAAAAAAATTAATGATACATACATACATACAGGACTATGTGGAATTGAAGAGAACGGCAGCGGCCCTCGGTAGCCTCCTGCCCAACCTCGGAGGACCAGGGTCCAGTTGCCGGCAGCTTTACACGGGGGTCTTACGATCCAAGGCCCTGTATGGAGCTCCGGTATGGTCAGAAGGCCTAAGCGCCCAGAACAAAGCGCTTTTAAAGGGTGTCCAGCGGGTAATGGCGTTGCGAATGATCCGTGGCTATCGCACAATAGCTGGTGATGCAGCACTCGCTCTTGCGGGGACCCCGCCTTGGGACATCGAGGCACAAGGGCTGGCGGAGATTTATTTCCGAACAGCGGAGATTAAACGGAGCGGGGAACGGGTGTCACCCGAGCTTATAGCTCGATGGCGCCGCCAGACGCGCATAATCACAATGCGTACCTGGGAAGACAGGCTGGCGTCTCCAACATACGGACGACGAGTCGTAGAGGCGATTCGGCCTCACATACGACAGTGGGTGACAAACCAGAGGGGTTCTCTCACATACCGGATGGTGCAGATGTTGACCGGGCATGGCTGCTTTGGTCATTACCTGCACCATACGGCCAGACGAGAACCGACCTCCCGGTGCCACCACTGTGATCACGACGACGACACCGCACAGCACACGCTCCTGGAATGCCCAGCCTGGGTAGAACAGCGAGCGGTGCTTGTTGCGACCACCGGATTAGACCTCACACTCCCGGCCATAGTTACAACTATGGTCCGGTCGAGACAGGGCTGGGACGCTGTGGCTACCTTCTGTGAAGATGTTATCTCACAGAAGGAGGCCGCCGAACGGGTAAGAGAGGCGGATGTGGCCGCAGACCCGGTTCGAAGACGGCGCGGAGGGCGCAGGCGTGCCGAACACGAACGCCAGCTCCCGCCGTAGATAGGACTCGGGCGACGGAATGGGGAACCCGCCGCCCATTGCACGAGTCTTTCCGGTTACAGAGCGCCCAGTGCCTTGGGCAGCTCTCCCGGAGTAAGCGGCAGCAGAATGTCGCGCGGAGGAGCTGCGCTGGAAGCAGACGCCGCTGACTGGGCCGCTGCAGTTATCGTCTCAGACGGGTCCAGCGGCCCAGCACAAAGCGGAGGAGAAGGCACGGACGGGTTTTAGTGGGTAGAGCTGCGGCCAACTTACCATCTTCTCGGCCGTAGCGAGTCCCACATACCCCGGTGGTCCTTCCCCAGTGCCGCCGGGCATGCTTAAGCGCATTTCCCGTCTTGAAAAAAAAAAAAAAAAAAAAAAAAAAAAAAAAGGACTATGTGGAAACATGTTTGGTACAAACTGCTATAACACTTATGTAATGATAAATAGTATTTTCTTACTTTTTCCATCTTGGTGTCTGTCTATTTATTATTTTAAACGAAGCTTACACGCGCTAATTATTATTGGCTACCTACGCGGCGCATCGTTACAGGCAGCATCCTTTTCCTTTAGATGTTGTGGCATAGGCTTGGTGGAGAGGGTCAATCAAGCTGGGTCGAGTAACGAGTTTCAAAGATGTTAAGAATATATTGAAATGAACTAAAACTAAACTATGAAAGTACTAGTTACACACTAGGTGAAATCTTACACCAGAATTTCAATACACAAAATAATGGTGTTCTTAACATCTGTCACATAAATGCCCAAAGTGTACCTAGTCACTTTAGTGATATGAGGCCGAACCTGCGCCTTGTAGAGTTGTAGGCGTTGGCGTCCGGACTGAAGTACTGTCTCGCTCTGTTAAGAACACCAAGCTTCTTCGAGGCTAATTTGGCCTTACCCTCTAGATGATATCGGAACTGGACTTCGCTCGATATTTTGCCGCCAAGTATCTCAATGCTATGGGAGATGGTTAAAGATACCTTCGAAACGAGGATATACGAGCATTGGTGACTTTTTAGTGGTGAACGCGCAGACTTGTGTCTTGGCGGGGTTGAATTGGACCAAGTTACGTCTACCCCATTCAGATACCTTCTCCAATGAATTCTCCACCTTGTCTAAGGAGACACAAGTTCGTTTCGACTCTCAGTGACATTTTTACGTCAAATTTAGTTCCTATCCCTGGTAATGGGGGAGCTGATTCCGCTTCAAATAGGCACAAAAAATTGCTGTCATTTCAAAGGGTATCATTAGTCTAGCGTACTTGTTTAATGGAGGTCAGTGACACCAACTACAGATCAGTTAACTAAAGCTGGCACGTTCACAGTGCTCACACTTATGCAATTTCACTATACAGTATGTTTAAAAATATAATATGTTTGCATCATGATAAAAATTATCGTATAATCTGCGTACGATAATAATATGCTATCGTACATCGTACGTACGCACAAAATTATCGTAAGTGTACGATAATTATCGTACGGTTCCGAACGCTGGGCCGCGCGCCGATCACACGTTACCGACTTGTAACATCACGCTGTATATATAACTCCTTGTGAGTATAGTATTCGTTGATATATAAACAGTAGCATAAGAAAAACAATAACTGTCCCCTTCACGCTCATAAGATAGACCGCGCGCGAGAGAGACGGGCAGACTTTTTATGATGCGTATGCAGTACGACGTCACGCCACGCGCTTATTCACAGACACCACACAAGCGCAATGTTTAAATGTGTTGATCGTGCCAGCTCTTGTTAACTGACCTGTATGTGGCAGGGTATCACATGCCCGAACGCAGTTTGCAGGCTTATAACTCAAGCGCAGGGTGCCAATACACTACGGTTATCCCATTCCGCACTCCTTTACCTCCAGCTACTCAAAGCAATAACATGTTCCAAGGTCACAAATGAAAAATGCACGCAAATTAGTAACATGGTGGGTATGACATACCCTGCCACACTCTCGCCGGGTTAAGCACAACCTAAATTATTTTTTTCAAATTTACATATACAGCATTATAATGTAAAATTATTATATGTATAAATTATAATTCTTGTTATCATCATACCCTTCATATTTTAACGGGCTGAGGGCCGTCAAAATGTAAACATCCTTTACATTTTGACGGTCCGTATGTTTAGAATAAAATTATTGAGCACTTGGGTGCTTTGTCCCAAAAATCCTCTTGGTGTCCTCCTGGCTCTTCCCAAAACGACGAAGGACTTGATATGAATTTTTAACATTTTTTTTCTAGCCCTTCGTCCCAAGTAATTATTTTTACGACTTTCAGGGCTAAGTCAAGTGCCAGCAAAATAGTTTTAGATTTGAATAAAAAACAAAAAAATCACTGTATGAAAATATGTATATATTTTATTGGGTCATCACAGATCAGATCAGTCTTGAAAAAACTTTAATATATTTTCGATATAATTTTTATTGTCAAACAGCTCGCAAAGCTGACAGCACTTTGTTGATAATATTTTGTCGATTATCAACGAAGTGCTATCAGCTTATATAAATAATTTACTATAAAGTGCTGTATTTGTGATAAAATAATATGACAGCGTTGATTTACTTATTATAATATACATATACAGATATACAGGGTATGTCAACGGCTACCAAAAAAATTATAGCATCTCATTTAACGACTTCACTATAATATGACTCTTAGTCAAAACATTAAACGTCTTGACGAGTTGTTGAGAGAGTGAGAGAGTGACTAAAGTCATTCTATTGAATTGTGTCATTCTATGAATACGCTAGTCATTCAATCGAATCGCAGATTAAACCAGATGACTGCAACATATTATCTATGATCCTCCAGATCTGGAACCCCTATTTTGTTAGAGACATTGAATTGTTGGAAAAAGTACAGCATTCCTTTACTAAAATACCAAGAAAACTGAAAAGACTGCCATATGAGGCGTTCCGTTTTAGGGTTCTGTAATCAACAAAATTTGGTTGACTACCACTGTACCCTAAAACGGAACCCTAACCAGCACATTCTTTGTATAATGGTAGGTTAATAGTTATATATTTTCAGAGTAACATTGTTCTACAAATAGAACAATTCATATTTTAGGACCATCAAATCAAAGTATGAAATCTTTTCTATCTCTGTTAGCTACCACTTTCAAGATTTTTCGCAGATAAAAATGGTGTTTGTCTTATCAAAATGAAGCTACACACAAAAAATTAGCTTGTTAGTAATAAAAAAAATTGTTCTAGGGCTCCCGTACTAGATTCTAATTAATTACGAATAATAAGCACTTTAGAAATTTATAATAAATCTAAGCCCCATCATTTGCATTTAAGCATGTTTAAAAAAAACCAATCAACTCATGTACACACCGACAAGGCTTTAAGTGAATGTGGCAAAAAAGGAACTAATGCTGCCATCAAACAAAATCGCCATTTTTGAAAGATCAGGGGATCTTCAAAAAATTGTCAAGTGAATTTGCACTGCTGGTAAAGGATTACCAGCAGTGTCCCCGCCTACATTCATTTAAAGCCTTGTTGCACATACTAATTAATACTTCAGTCGGAATTTCCAGGAATTGCTATTGTATTCTATTGTTGTCGCAATCACCGGTGCTCGCGCGGGGCCTGAAGGATTAAAAATCAAAACCACCCACCTCTTAATCTTAATTACATAATTTACCTTATTTACACTTAACAGTACTTTAAAAATTGTTCAAATTGAAAACCATTTCGCTCTAGGCAGAGTCTAGCACGTTTTTGCACATTGTCTTTAAGTTTATTGAGCACAAGTCTGTCATTTTTAACTTCCTCAAAGGCACGGTTAATACGCTTCTTGAGGTCTTTGAGGCTTGGGACCTGATCTACGTAAACTCTCCTCTTAATCTCATCCCATAAAAAAAAATCACAAGGAGTGAGGTCTGGTGAACGCGGCGGCCATGGGACGGGACCCCCGCGACCTATCCAGCGATCACCATATTCGCGGTTTAAATAATTTCTGACAACGGCGGCGTAATGTGGTGTGGCACCATTCTGCTGGAAGTAGAACTGCGGATGGTAAATGAGTGCAAGCGGCACGTCATCCATGAACTCTGGAATAATGTATTCTAGCATTTCTAGATAGGTTAATCCGGTCAAATATCCCTCAATGTAATAAGGTCCCAGTATTTTGTCACCAACAATGCCGGCCCACACATTAGCACTAAAACGCTCTTGGTGGTAATTTTCTTTTATCTCGTGTGGGTTTTGATAAGACCACCAATGCTCGTTGTGTTGGTTGTACAAACCCACACCAGTAAACAGGCACTCATCTGTCCACAAAATAACTGCATCAGGGTGTGCAATAAGCCACTCGCAGAAAGTGCGACGGGGTGCGGCGTCTGTTTCGTTTAAAGCCTGCACCTTTTGGAGGTGACTTCTTGAGTCTAAGTTAACAGTGTTTATTAACCTCCACACTGCGGATCGACTCACGTTAAAGCGGCGGGCGGCATCTCGGGTACTCGCTCGTGGGTCTCTTTCAAAGAACTCCAAGATGTCATCTTGAAGTTTAACCGATAAACTCGGCCTTCCTCCTCCTAAAGCGTGCGAAGGTGTAGCGAACTGCCCATATTCCAAGAGTCTTTGGTGAATGGATAAAATTGTTTCGCGACTCGGTACAGTTGCATTCTTGAATCCATTTTTTCGAAGACGAGGAAGACTTTCTTGCTCGTACATTCTCTGGGCCCCGCGTAAACTTTCGCCACTCAACATGTAGCACCTGAACATCTCATAACACTCGCGGTTAGAGTATATTTGCCTAGCGGACATTGTCACTCGCACTGATTACGCGCGCGGCGATCACTAATTAAACAATTATCAAATGAAAATAATATAATATCGGATATTACTAATTAATAGTATAATTACCGTGATTAACCTGAAAGTTAAAACATCAAACAAACAAAACAACCACAAACTATAAAGAATGCTAGGTAACGCAAAAACAACATTTCACATATTTTGACACTTGACAGACGACAGTTCTCCTCAGGGTTGCCAACCTTCAAATTTTTATCCTCGTACACGAGCTGCTCAAAATCTCGTACCTATTTTAGTTTTCAAACCTCGTACATTCAATATAGGGCAGTATTTCCGGACCTATATACGACCTGCAAACCTTCAAGAAAAGAGCGTATTCCCTCTCAAAAGGCCGGCAACGCACCTGCAGCTCTTCTGATGTTGCGAGTGTCCATGGGCGACGGTAGTTGCTTACCATCAGGTGACCCTGGTGGTTTGCTCGTTTGCCCCCTTATTTAATAATAATAAAAAAACAAAATAAGGTTGTAAAACCGAAATAAGCGTATGCTCGGCGATTTATTTGTCTCTTTCGAAAAATTAATCGCCATGTCGCCGGGGTGCGCATACGAGAGCGACCGACAGCAACCGTTTTTCAGTTTTTTCTAGACAGTCATCACCATGGATTTGGTCGAGACAGCTGTGGTCGTTGCACTCACAATAAAAAACCGAAGAAAGCGTCGAAAAATAAAATATTGGGTGCTCTTTGATTGGGTGCATCTATTATGGAGCGATCGGCTGACTCTCGGGAAATTTCATATGTTTATGAAATTGAGAGCATACCCAAAAAAAAAAAAATCCGTTACTTTAGAATTGCCTTTTGATTTGGCATAAATTACGTCTGAGTATTCTTTTAATTTTTTATTATATTACAGTAATGGTCTGCTTTCTACTTCTTCAATATTTAATCTACTATTATCCATATCTTCTTCGACCGGCATTTTACTTGGCATCTCGGAAGTCGGAACATAGAAAGCGCGCGCTTATCCGTCTGTAGAGATCAACTACGATAACATGGCCCTCCAAAATTCAAAACTTTTGAAGTGCGTTGTCAAAACGTTTGAAGTGCGTTGTCTTGCGCGGTAGGCTAGTTATGATTAGTTGACCAACAAATCTTGGTAAACAGTGACATTAGTGAAATATTACGTGTACTGTGATTGGTTGAATACTTACTACATACAAACTCGTTCATAAGGATGTGACTACACACATTGAAATAGTCATTTGGAGGGGCGCGCCAAGTTATCGTAGTTGATCTCTACACTGCTTACACATAAACTCACGCCGCGGCGCGGCGGTCAAGTGGCAACTGGCCGGTCGCGGCGGTCAGCGACTTTTTTTGTTGCCCGTGCGCGCACTTGCATAGAAACCAATAGGGAAGGAGACAATTTCGTCGCGGGATTGTCTCCGACCCCGCGAACGAAAAAGTTGTTCAGAGTTGCGTCGCTACGTGCGCGCACTTTCATACTAGCTTCACAGACCAACGCCTACAACTCTACACAAGGTTTTAGGCAGGAGAAGGCTAGGAGGTTCGACCTCATATGGATATTGGATAATTGGAATACTGTTCTCATCTCTGGGCAGGGGCGCCCAAATATCAACTGCTTCCTCTGGATCGTATCCAACGAAAGGCCGCTCGAATAGTTGACTGATATAATATTATCATAATATTATAGTGTTTCAAGGGTCCTTGAACAACGGAATTAAACATTAAACAGGAGTAGGACATAATAATATCATACTTATTTAAGAGAACAACAATAATTAGTCGGCAAGTATAATTATTTTTATAGCAAAATGCAACACTAAAGCCGTAATATCATCTAATACCTCAATTGAATTACCATAATATTATGTTTCATCCCTGACCTAAGGTAGCCGGCGGTTTGACCTGCAAGTGGGTCGAGCGATCGATGGACGATGCGTCGCATCTTGCCGCGAGCTGATTTGATTATTCTATTGCTGAACTCTGAAGCCAATGTAAGCCTAGGCTTCATTGTTATTAAGAAGTAGATAATAAAGATTGCTCGATGATTCAATTACTCAATTGCTGAACTCTGAACTCTGAAGCCAATGTAAGCCCAGGGTTTATTGTAAACAGTAGCGGCGCAAGGCCTAATTGATGTGGGCAATTAGATATACTCGTATTTTGCAAAGCCCCCTGATGGATGACGCAAGGAGACGGATTTTGTTGAGAGAATGAATTTTTTGATACCGTACTCAAACTTTTGTCACGACGACCTCTGTGGCTCAGTTAGTGGGCTGTTTATCAACAGCCCACCAACTGAGCCACAGAGGAGCTATCGCTCAAACCCGGGAGTCGCGGGTTCGAATCCCGCTGCACAAGTCGCAACGGAACAAGAAGTTTTAAAAGTTCCTGGGTCATGGATGTGTATTAAATATGTGTATCATAAAATAAAAATCTTAAATATTATGTGTATAGTATAAAACTGTTAAATATATTTCCGTTGTCTGGTACCCGTAACACAAGTCCTTCAGGTACTCACCACGGGGCCAGACTGACGTGGTGTGAAGCGTCCATAGATATTATTACTTTTATAAAAGAAAAAAATATATAACTTGAAAACTAGTTAATCCTTAAAAAAGTCCTCGTAGTCCAAGGGTTGCGACGCGACGCCCCTCGGGCGGTGGCCCACGTCGCCTACGCCCTACGCCGCGCCGCCTCTGATTATAAATAAGAAGTGGATCATAATAAAGATGTGAGTTTGTATCGTTGGTTCTTCGCTGGTTGGCCAACCGAACTAAACTTAACGCGACTTATTCTAGGAGTAATGCTACTACATACTTTTTTTGTTATCGACAAAATATTCTATTGAGAAAAACTTATTAGATTAGAAAAACTTAGTTTGATATTGATTTGATAGAAAGCGAGAGAAAGCCCGTTTTTGATACAAAAGTCGTTTATTGATCGACCGATAGAATGATATGAGTACGCGCGGAATGATTGATGACCGAATGCGAACTGAAGTTATTGCTAACAATTACTTAAATCGTGTCAAATGCTGATGATACAATTCTGTGTACGCGCTTGCCCGTACATGCTCCCGGGCGAGAAGATGAGGAATAGGAGATTGATGAAATCAATGATATGTGAGTGACGTGCTTAGTGCTATACAAGTTGATCGAACAATGTGTCCTTAATAACAAGATGATTCAAACAATATTGACTTAAAAATTAAAGCGACTGGTTATGCTTAAAAGCACGGGCGACGTGCCTTTGTTCACTACACGCGCACTGGAATTGAGCTCTGAACCATCGCACACATGAGACTCACTTTTGCGATGCTTTTCACTTAGGCCGTAGCACTGATTTACACCACTTTGGTCACTACACTGATTTACTGCACACTCACTAACACAACGAACCAGTGGTGGCCGCCGGGGGCCCAACGGGTGGACCTCCGCAGCGCAGCAGTAGCGCCGCCACAGCAGCGAGGCGCCGAAGACTGCTGCTATCGTCACTATCACGTATATGACCGTGTAGTGATGCACATCATGATATGAGATGCACTTTGTTAGTACCTCTTCTGATGCCTTTTTGAGCTCCTCTATTTGTCTGGAGACATCCCTAAAGAGTCCTCGATGATCGGATATTGATTCGTTGTCGACGACTGAGATGGGAACTGATAGATTGAAGATCTTATTGATTGGCGGAATGTCTATTTTTAATACATCCGCTTCTTTATTTAAAACGTTCGATTGCAATTTGTGTGTAAAAATATCGTAAATGAGCTACCTTTAATTACACACTTGTCGCTTAGTGTCATAATTCCCACCTGGTGTAATGTTTCTGCTGCAATATGATGCTCACATATGATTGTTACAGTGCAATGACCGCAGCAATAAAATAAATAAGTGTTTATTTTGCTAAGTTCCGTCCATTGCTCTTTACAAATCGATGTTTTTGTTTAACAATTATCTGAAGATAAATCTTTTTTACATAATTTCTGTTCTAATTTAGCTTGCTGGATAGGCTGCTTCGAAGAATATTAAAATCGTAGTTTTGGCAATGTCGTAAGTCCTCGTCTGACATCTTAATATATATAAATCTCGTGTCACAATGTTTGTCCTCAATGGACTCCTAAACCACTTAACCGATTATAATAAAATTCGCACACCATGCAGTTCGATCCAACTTGAGAGATAGGATAGTTTAAATCTCAAATTATAGTCGCAATTTTAATTTATTGCTAATTATTTGTCTATAAAGAGCGACCATTGTTTATGCGACGCGGGTCACGGGATAGCGATGGACGTTGCCATGGTGACATACTTATATTTTAGTCAATAATTCAATAAAATAAAACGGGCGATATACTTAATATAATATGGCAAAGAAACGTTTGCCGGGACAGCTAGTAGGAATATAAGAATCTTTGTGTATATTTATTGCGACGTAATCTGATACTGGCACGATACTTATTGTATTGAAATTAATTTTCTTTGGGATAGGTATTAGTTTAAAAATTTCGAAGTAGTCTCTACTAACCAATGGAATTTTAACTTCAAATATGATAAATTGTTCCGATGCTCTCGCTTTTAAATTGAGTAAGCGATACATTTTTGATAGATCTGACTGAATATTTTCTAGGGGTAGCGATACATCTTTTGTTAGTAAACCCGCAATAATGTTTAGCTCGTCCCGTAACTGCGTGGGAGGTAAGATATGATAGTTTCCCAGAGTAGACACTAGTGAGTGTGTCAATGAGCGTTTCTTGAATGTTTTGCAGACTGGACAACATGTTGTTGGCAATAATCGATGACAGCGTAAATTCGTTGCGCTTCGCTACCTTTTGAAGTACATCTCCTTCCACGCGGACAGCTTCCTCTAAATCGCTCAAATGTTGCCTAAAGATTGTGTGTTGCTTGTTCATAGTATCTTCGACCCTTTTTATTATGTTGAGTTCTGCTTCAACAACTGATGTCTGGTTTTTCCACAAAATTGCTAAATGTTTTTCATTTTCTCTGACTGACTCTATAAGTATAAGTATAAGTATAAGTAAGTAAGGGCTGCCGGTAAGTCACCCATTAATTGAGTATGCTTGATAGGATTATGACGCTTACATATTACACACCCACGCAATCGCTTTTTCACAATATGATTGCCTCCACCGATCCAATATTTGTGTCGCAAAAATGCTTACGTAAGTCTGGCACCACCGTGAAATGTAAGCTTGTGAGCCTGGTCAATAAGAAGTTCAGCTAAACGACTGTGACCGGGCAGGATAATAGGGTGCTTCATCTCGGGATCTAGTTAAGTATTTCGGAGCCTACCACCAACTCGTAAAATGTTGTTTTTATCTAAAAATTGATTTAATTGATTGTACACTTCGTGAGTAACTTGTTGTTACGTAGGCTAATGATCTCCTTTGCGAAGGACTGTTCCTGAACATTTTTAATGATTATGTAACTTGATCTCCGTAATTCTGATATTGATAGAAATGATGATTGATTGGGTTCCGGACGGTATTTGACTCGCAATATCCATGATAGAATTCGAATGATTTTATTATATGAGCTGTAATTTGATAGTAGTTGATGTATGATATTGTTTTTGTCCCGTGCTCGGCGACATTTACTTGTTTTGTGATTTTTACTTCCTATTCAGTAAAATATTTTTCAGGTGTCTCTTGATAAAATATGCTGTTCTGCAACACAACAGGACCCTGCCACCACAGATTGTGCTGAATCAGCTGTGGAGCGGTGATTCCGCGACTTGCACAATCAGCAGGATTGTGCTCCGATTTGATGTAGCGCCAACATGATCCTGGCATGATTTTGATAATTTCTTGCACCCTGTTGGCAACAAAGGTTTTCCATCTTCCTGGATCTTCATTAAGCCAGCCCAACACAACCATTGAATCTGACCAACCATGTATCTCGGCATGCCGAGGTTTGCACCTTGACCATTGCAGCGGCCAAAAGTACTGGTATATCGTGCTGTGACACGTGCGCGTTTGTTCAAGGTGCTTGTGTTGGTTCCGATTTAGGTGCATTCCTTGACGTCATAATGTTTGAACTTTGATCCGATTGCACAAACGCGTCGTGCAAAAGTGTGTTATGTATTTGATTGCATTCGCGACATGTCTTGTTAGAAATACATTCTTTACCTTGGTGGCAATAAATGCAATTTTGGCATAAATTAAATTTTGATACGGTTCTTCGCTTATATGCTGGCGACATTTGCAAAAATTGAGGACAATGGAAAATGCCATGATCGTTTGTTTTACAAATAAGACATTTATAAAACTTTGTTAAATTGACGTTCTTTATATTATTAAATTGCGACGTATTTCGACCCTGTGTCGACGATATTTGCTGATGTTTGAAATTGTTTGATGTATGATATTTACTGCTATACCCCGGGTTTGCTTGATAATTTTGGCCGCTGTTGCGCGTCATCGGTTTATTAATTTGCTTGCGACTTGTAGTAAAGTAGTTTCTAGATATGCTAAAAATTCCTTTAAATTTGGTGTTTCTCTCTTGTTTTTAACTGATGCTATGTATCGATTTTCGGTTTCGGTATCAAATTTTAGACATAAAAGACGGATGACTAACGGATCCCAAGAATCTACGTCTACTCCTAAGTTTCTGATGGCGTTAAGACTTTCAAGGAGAGTGTCTTGCATTTTCTTGATATGATACAATGACCCTCTTGGTACTGCAGGAATGTCAAGTATAAGATCCATGAGCGAATTTAAAATTAATCTATTGTTATCATATCTGTGATTCAAAATTTTCCAACATACTGAATAATTGTCGGATGATATAGTTAGATGTTGGGTGAGCCTCTCGGCTTCACCTCTAACTTTTGATTTTAAAACTGCATCCTTTGTGCTTCCGAAAGCGAAGGATTTCTGTGGATTGATTCCATAAAGAGATCCTTGAAAGAAACCCATTGATGATAATTCCCACTGAAGTTTGGTACTTCTTGTTCAGTTGGGGTGTTGACTGTTCCGTATGAGTTACGGACCCCATCTTTTTGTTGATAGCAGCTATGATGTTATTGTATTTTCTTTCATATGTGAAAAAAGTAGCTTCATAGTTCGGGTCCCTACCGCCTAACTCGCTGTCCAAATCCCAATGAGCGGAATCTATTGTTGACCAACGAGATTCTATAGAGCGGAGAAGGTGCTCAAACTGCCATTTTTCATTTATTTCATCTAGTTTTATATTTGATAGTGTGTGCTCAAACGCCTTAAAATTACTGCACTGCTTGCGCAGCATTTCGTCGGTTTTGCTGTCCATGCCTCGAGATTGAGCTGATGATCCCTGACCTAAAGGTGGTTGAGCGCTGGGAACACCCAATGGTGTAGCGGGTAGAGGGGTGTAGAGGGGTGGAGGGCCTACTCTCCTCCCTTGGTTGATAATTTTCAATTACTCCCCTAATGTTGAGAAATCTATCTTTCATTATTTCAAATTGGTTAGTTGTAAAATAAGTATGCGATTTAATACCTAATCCACAAAGCTTTATACAATTTGATTGATATTCGTGCCAGTAACCGTCAAGCGTGTCGAGACGGCGTTTTATTTTTTCGGAAGTTTTCCAATCTGCCCTATCTTTCTTGAAATTAGTATAAATTTGCTCAATGGCAGCGGAAATTTGTTCCTGTGTTGCTAATAGATCTTCGTCAGTAAGCCAAAAAGTCACTCGAAGGACCAAAAAAGATGTACGGTGCGCACAATCTTTTTATGATAGTTTGATATTGATTTGATAGAGAGCGAGAGAAAGCCCGTTTTTGATACAAAAGTCGTTTATTGATCGACCGTTAGAATGATATGAGTACGCGCGGAATGATTGATGACCGAATGCGAACTGAAGTTATTGCTAACAATTACTTAAATCGTGTCAAATGCTGATGATACAATTCTGTGTACGCGCTTGCGTACAGAGGTTATATGTTCGGGTGTGGATTTTTTTTGTATTATTGTATAAATTAAAACGGGATAACAATAATAAAAATTCTTTCAATTGCCCCTTGCTGTTTCTAGCTACTTTTCACACTATATTTTACTTCCTACGAGAACTTAACAGCTTTCAAAGTAGGGGAACAATAAATGTCTAGAAACGGTTAAAAATAAACGCCGTTAAAATTGATGGAACCTTAAAGCTATTTTCCAGTCAGTGCCAAATGGCGACCGAGGCACAAGCAAGGCTCATAAATTTTCCTTGCGCCGACATTGGAATATGTAAAAGGAATTTATTACCCTATACAGAGTTTCCTAACCTGTGGTATATATATGGGGGTCCGCGGTGTTATCCTTGGACCATACATAATTTGATTTCTTTGCTGTTTATTTTATTAAGGGGGTCCGTTTAAACTGTGCTCTACTTCCTAGGGGTCCGTGGCTAAAAAAGGTTGGAAAACACTGTCCTAATATATTGTGCTTTTACCTAATATAAATTTTATGAAGGTCCACATTAGACCATATTCCTAAAATATACTTTATTGGTATTTCTGAATACCTTCAAATAGTTTCACTAACATAGGTATATATGTTACGCTCAATGAGCGAAAAAAAGGCTCACAACGCGTTGTGGTCACGGTGAAACAGCCACGACACGAAATTCGCGTCGTGGCTCTAATGAAAACGGCCACGACGCGTTCTGGCAATCGCAAAAAGTCCATAACACGAAATTCGTGTCGTGGCTGATATGCTATTCGTTTTTCTTGATCTGTTCTTGATTGATTAATTGTCCATAGGTATGGAAGATTATATTTCAATTACCACGTGTACTAGGTACAAAATATTTTTGCTTTTACTAAATCACTGCATAACGTGTTTATCATTATTATTTATAAAATATCCATACTTCAATACTATCCGTACTATTATTATTACTGTCTGTCTGTCTGGCGCAACATAGTTGCGGGCATCAACTAGTAGTATTATATTTAAATTATATATAAATAAAAATAAAACTAAATACTTATTATTTAATAAGATCAGATTACCTTATATTAAAAAAACAGTAACAAACAATAGCACATTGCGCCAGACAGACAGACAGTAATAATATTAGTACGGATATTATGAAAATATAGATATTTTAGAAATAATAATGAAAAACTTGATATGCAGTGATTTTGTAAAAGAAAAAATATTTTGTAGTACGCGTGGTTATTCAAATATAATCTTCCATACCTATGGATGATTAAGTTTTACTGTGACCACAACGCGTTGTGAGCCATTTTTTCGCTCATTGAGCGACTTCGGTCTTTGAACGTAACATATATAATGATATTCAACATAATATACAGATCTGT
Source organism: Lysandra bellargus (assembly GCA_905333045.1). Classification (NCBI taxonomy): domain Eukaryota; kingdom Metazoa; phylum Arthropoda; class Insecta; order Lepidoptera; family Lycaenidae; genus Lysandra; species Lysandra bellargus. The sequence goes on along the minus strand of HG995336.1, from coordinate 4,951,910 downwards.
TACGTTCATACTATTTTTAGGCTTAAGAGCCCGGGTTACCCTCGAAATTCTCATACATACGTAATACCAAAATCATTTTCTCATACGAAAATATTTAACATGTTTGAGTTATTTTTCAGCTTAAAATAGTAATTACCTAGGTTCCTGAACAAAAATTAACTTCAAAATATTTAAACACTAAAAAAAAATGTTGTGTATAATTTTTTTTACTAAATTTACTACTAAATATTTAAACACTAAAAATAGAGTAAAACACTAAAAATATATATACATAAATATTAAATTTACTACAAAATATTTCAACTCTAAAAAATATTTTTTAGTATTTAAATATTTTGTAGTAAATTTACTATTTATTTATATATTTTTTAGTGTTTTACTCTATTTTTTAGTGTTTAAATATTTAGTAGTAAATTTAGTAAAAAAAATGTATACACAAAAAATTTTTTTAGTGTTTTAATATTTTGAAGTTAATGTTTGTTCAGGAACCTAGGTAATTACAATTTTAAGCTGAAAAATAACTCAAACATGTTAAATATTTTCGTATGACAAAATGATGTTACGTATGTATGAGAATTTCGAGGGTAACCCGGGCTCTTAAGTCTGTTCCGAACAAGTTACGAACAATTTTCAAATTCAAAATTGCAAACATTGACAAATTTGACAGATAAGTGAAACAAAAGATACGAAAAACTATTTACATAAAAGAGACAGTTCTATTTTTAAACGTCGAATTGTACCGCTGTCTCTTTCATCGCGTGAGCTATGACGAAAATTCGATTTTTTCCAGATTGTTCGAAAAAATAATTGAAAATGTAAATAATCGAAGTATTTATTACAATCACAATTACATGTGGTAAGAGATTCCATGTGTTTTGTTTACTTTGGAGCCATTTCCTAAACATTTTACACAAAACGGCATTTTCAATTTATTTTGGTACTTGACAAGACGCGGTACGTTCGTGAAGTGCGTTCGATGGTTCGATGCAGACTAAATAAATGACGGGCCAATTGGGCCGTATTTGAAGCTTCACAACGCGCGCGGTAGTAACATATCTGCTTTGAGTTTTTTATATATTTATTTAATATATCACTGCCCGCTTGATGTGTAGGGAAGGTACCATGAAGGTAGGGTTGCCATCACCTAAATTGCCATCGCCGGTCAGGCACGACAAGATTCCCGGACATTTGCAATTTCCCCGGACACGTCCTCAGGTCTCGCCAATTTTTGCTTTTCCAACAAGAATTTGTAAAAATCTGATTAACTCAAAGTCCGTGCAAGAAACCGTGTGTATGCTTAACGTGTTTTTATCTTTCGTTTATTGCTGCATGAGTCATGACTAAAAAGTTAATTTCTCTCAACAAAAGTGTCCGGATTTTACCCGGACACTTTTCAAAAATCCTGCCGGACGTTCCCCGGACGCCCTTTAAACTAGGACAAATCCGGGGAAATCCGGACGGATGGCAACCCTACATGAAGGTACCATAAAAAATATTTTTTAAGATTTCATGTACCATTTTGTCGGCATCATTAGTATATGCATTCATGCCAAATTACAGCTTTGTAGGTCCTACAGTCTCCGAGCAAAACCGCGGACAGACAGACAGACAGACGGACAGACGGACAGACGGACAGACGGACGGACAGACCGAAACTATAAGGGTTCCTTGTTGACTACGGAACAATATACAAATACGATTTCATTTTCTTTGTTACGTTGTGGAAACCGTGGCTCTACATTGTATCTGGTGAGGGGTTCTAGGAAGGTTCAAGGTCTGCCGTAAGCTTGTAGGTTCCGTATGTTTAATGTCGTTACAGTACACGTGAGCGGTGTGAACGAACTTTGTATTTATCTATTAAAGTACTAATTTTAGCTTTTACGAGTACGTCCCGTTTAAGGTATCATCAACAAGAGTCGTGTATTTTAACAAGGCCTATATTTGCGTAGATCTGGGTTTAAACCTTTAAATTAAATTTTAATCTTTAATTTTTGGTGTTGATGAAAGAAATAACATGACATCGAACCCCGGGCTAATTTTGTGCCCAGATCTGTTCAAGCGGGCCTTTTGAAGGGTGTCTGTTTTAGACATGATCGTTGTAATTGGAGATTCATAGCACTAGATACTTATAATTAACGTTTATGAATAAGGCAGTTAACCAGACAGGGCACATTAAAATGTTAAAATGTTTAGGTATGAAATTCATACCAAAACATTTTAACTTCTGTGCCTCGATTCACCGATCGGACCATACCAATTGGTATGGTCCTTGCTACTTGCAATTGCAAGTTCTCATGCAAATTTTGATGTCTATAAAATATAAAAGCGTGATTTATCTCGTGGTTTAGACTATAGCAGTTAATGATTATTTCTGAATATACCTTGAACCTTCCCAAAACCAACTAACAAAAACTTTTAAAAAACGTTGTACGGCTCCTACAGCCTACGCCTTTATATTATTCTAATTAAAATAAAAAAAACAAAACAAAAAAGTGCAGTCTAAATCCAGCTTCAAACACAGGTTTGATTATATTTGTTTAGTGAACTGTGAGCTTTAATGCCAGAGAATAAAGGCCAATTTCCCGTGTCAGTAACCTTATCTTCTTCGCTACCGGGAGAAGTGAGTAGTGCGCAGACGTAAACCTATCGACTACCCTTAGACCTGAATAGTGCTTACAGGAGTCTAGGTCTATATGAGGTAATATCTGTAACGAAGTTACAGCGTAACATTCAAACTGACACTTCAGAACTTTAAAGATAAAGGAAAGGATACTTATTAGATAATGTCGAATTTGATTTATTTAATTACCTATTAGAAAATTTTACAGAATTCGGATATGATACCTATAATGGTCAGTAAAAAATAACAATGAAATAACTTCAGTAGACTTAAGTCCTATTGTGGAGCTTAAAACAATTAACATAAACTACGTTATAAAGTAAGATTGGACAAAGAAATGGTTTGTAGGTCTTCATTCGACCTTTGTTAAGAATATAATGCTGTTATTTAAAAGAAAACATACTTTACATAGTAAGGTAAGTGTACACTTAAAAGAAAAGCTATTATATTGGCTTTAAAAACATTTGATACGATTGAGTTGCATTGATGGTGAATGATTGTTATTTTTGCCGGGGAAAATATTCTTTTCTGTTCTTTGCGAAATGAACAAACGGCGCAACTAAATTGTGGCCAAAATATGGATGTCTTAGATATTAAAGGCTCTTGTCGAGCCTAGGACTAAAAATTAAATTCTATTATTTAATAGAGGAACGCCATATTATATTATACGTTCGTGATTGAACATTCATTATTCTACATGTAATGTGAAGATGCCGTGCCAAGCCAACGTCGGAATCAATCGATTTCGGATTACTGGCAGACGTATTCCATCATTACACCGCTGGCTCAGTGGTTAATGGTTATTTTGTAAGAGCAGGTTTCAATTTTGCTGCGAAATATATTTCTATCGGATTTTGCATTGCCTCTTCACGTTTCTTAGGAAGTTTTTTGTTGTAAGTAAATAGGTAAATTATTCCTACGGAACTCAGACTAGCGAACTAGGAGATTTTTATATGATAAACATATTATAATAAGTTATGTATTATGTGATTATAGTATGCCTACCGAATGTACCACAAAACAAAAAAGCCAACAAATCGTTTTCGAAATATGCGAACAAAATATTATTAGATTTTTTTTAAACCTAAGTATAATATTAATAGACTACACGTAAACATAAATTCTCTTTTATTTTGAAGAGTATTTTCGGGATTAAAATATTATACGTGTAGCTAAACACAATATTGCATTATACACAATTATTACAGTTACATAATGGCAGTGTTCCAATACAGCAGTTTCTTAGATCCAGTCCACACGGCGCGTTGCGTTGCGTTGTACGCAAACATTTTGACGCACAGCCGACCACATGGGCGCCATCGCAGCGTTATTACGAAGCGTCAAAACCCCCTCCCGCTTCGTCTCGGGGGCTGCTGTCCGTCATGTGTGCGTTGCGACGACGCAGCGCGCCGTGTGAACACCTCGGTTATTTGTATGTAAAACAACGCAACGGCAGCGCTGCGTCGACGCAACGCTGACGCAAAGAGCTGTGTGGACTAGTTCTTACTGGGATAGAGCGAGTACGAGTGTACTGGAACATTCTATTTCCGTCGGATCCCGCCTCCTGTACCTGACCTTGTACAATACACTATTATGCTACGCTATTATTGTATGATAATGTGCTTTTATGTTTGCGTTGAGAAAACGGAATATTGATACATTAAACATGCAGGTCTATACATCTCCTGATTTGGAAAAGGTTTATAAAGACCAACAAAACCATAATAATTATGGTTAGGGTTCAAGTTCACTTCACAAGGCTAGAGCGAATTGAAAGTAATACTGAATTTCTTTATAATTTTCTCCCACTTTCCTTATTCTTGATCATCTTGATCATCTATATTCTGTACCTTATTTATTATGCGAAAGTTTGTCTATCTGTTTGTATTTCTGTTACCTTATCATGCCTAAGCCCCTGAACTAATTCAAATGCATAAGAGATAATAAGAAGCCTAAGAAAGGACATAGGATAAGTTTTATCCCAAAAATGTAGGTACGGTTCCACAAATTTTGCGTTGACTAATTTCGATACATAACAATTCGAACAACTCTAGTTTATTATACAGATTCCTGTGTGTTGACGATTAAAATGTTACAATATTATGATCTGCTATAGACCATCTAGCTAACACATTTGTATAGAAAAAAAAAAAACACAAAAAATAGTTCATGCGATGCACTTCTATTGTTTTTGTTAACGACCACCTATTGTGAAAGTTAACAAGATTTTTTTAAAGAAAACCCCACTTCAAGGGCTTTGTCCGTATTGCCAAGGTCACATCGATCGCGGAGAGGGACAGCTATATCGTCCGTCTCGCTTCCGAAATGGGAAATTGACATGGGGTCTGTTAGTAAACAAAATGAAAATGCGTATTAGGGCTTGAGCTAAGCGTGTTTGTAAATAAGTCGTTATAATTTTCATTTGTTTATAAACAAATAAAATAGTAGCTTAGGCCTTAGACCTACCATCTTTCTACTATTACAGCCGACCGCGAAATTTGGGCAATGTGTATATACGATAGCGCCTACAATGCTGATTTTTAAAAATTATAATATGAAATGAGAAAGCTAAGATCTACAATTCTACCATTACGACCGATGACGAAGCCAGAAGGGAAAATTTCGGCAGTGTATTTGTACGATCATAGCGCCTAAACTACTGATTCTTATTTATTATGTGTCATGTCAATATAGATTCGATAAATATCTCGGATCATGTCTTTACGAATTAAGTCCAGCTATAATTTTTCATAATTCATTCATCATCTTATCACAATTCATCAAAAATATCGTTTTTACCATTCCAATAAAATTGTAGCTTTTAACAACATCCCATTCAGAAAAAAAAGAAATACGCATCACTACAATAGTATTTTGATAAATCTGTGAAAATTTCAAATCTCTAGCTATCACCGTTCCTGAGTTACAGCCTGGAGACATGCAGACAGACAGACAGACAGACAGACAGACAGACAGACAGACAACGAAGTCTTAGTAATAGGGTCCCGTTTTTACCCTTTGAGAACGGAACCCTAAAAAGAAATACGTATCACATTTTATGGACGGGTAACTACGCAGCGCGGCGCAGTTACAAAGTATCTCTAATATTAGAGGTAAAACTGCGTAGTGCGTAGTACTCCGCGTAGCGCCGCTACGAACTGCTACGAGACCTCTCGTAGCTCGTAGCAGGCCTACGCGATACTGCGTAGAGGTTTAAATTGAAAATCCATACTATACTGTACTCGGCGAAACTTGGCGGTAGCGGTCATTGACTCCCTGTCAAAAGTGTCAGATGTTGGCAGGGAGACAATGACCGCTACCGCCATGTTTCATCGAGTACAGTATAATATTATAAAGTGTGTCTGTCTGTCTGTTTGTCTGACTGTCTGCTACCTCGACTTCACGTCCAAACCGCTGAACCGATTTTGTTGAAATTTGGTATGGAGATACTTTGAGTTCTAGGAAAGGACATAGGATACTTTTTATCTCGAAAAAATGTACGGTTCTCTTGTTGACTATAAAGCGTTCATGGTATCTATTAATTGACTAATAATACTTAACTGCTATTATGTAGGAATTGAATATAAAGTTTTCATTGTACATAATGAATAATAATATTAAAACTGTTGTGCTGCTATTGTATAGAAAAGTTGAAAATAGAATTTTGTATTTAAAAGGTTTTAGTATTGTTTCGTATCACGCATTTTATCATTTCTAAATTCGGTCGGAAAAACAAGATTTGATTTGAAACAGATTTTTTTATATACTAGGTTAAAAGTTGTGATTTGGCAACTTCTTAGCGTTTCCATAGCTATTCTCTGCCATACAAAATCAACTTCTAAAGCATATAAAGAAGAACTCGAGGTGATGATGATGAATAATGTATTCCCATTGATATGTTGCGGCTGTGACAGGCTGCGCCGGCCGGCTCAGACGCGTGCTCTTCCATGAACGCTACGAAGGGCGGAAAACATGTTTATCGATATCGATACTTTATTTACTTCGTAGTCCGTGAAGTTATTTTCGTTGTTTTGCCATATAAATTTATAATATTTCTAGTATCAATATAAAAAGTATATGAAAACCTATTCTCAGGCCTAGCGAGTACATACAAAATTTCATTAAAATCGGTTGAGCCGTTTTGGAGAAGTTCGCGCACAAACACTGTGGCACGAGAATTTTATATATTAGACTAGATGACGCCTGCAACTCTGTTGCGCCAAAATTAGTTTATTGCTCGGGAACCGTACATTTTTTCGGGATAAAAAATATCCTATGTCCTTTCCCGGGACTCAAAGTATCTCCATGCCAAATTTCAGAAAAATCGGTTCAGCGGCTTAAGCTTGAAGAGGTAACAGACAGACAGACAGACAGACACACTTTCGCATTTATAATATTAGTATGGATGTAGTTAGAAATATCGTTTGCGCAAAAATGTTTTTTCTCGTAGGAACTACTGATTTACCAATTTACAGAAAAGACAATTACTGATATAAAATATCAACTCTTTTGTGTTTTTTTCCAGAATTTTAACTTTAAGATCTCTACAAAATTTAACAATGTTTAACTTAGTTGGCAGCTGCTTGCGAATGAAGAATGAACAGGCAGATGTCTGTCTTTCTTTTATTTCTTTAATGATAAATTACAGTACAAAAAAATGTAAGATTAAAAAGTATATTCTGATTTTTAGAGCCAAGGTTCGATAAAGCTTAGTGTTTTAACTTGTTTATATGTCGTGTAAGTGTGTTTTGTATGTAGTAAATTTTAAAATTAATATAATAGACCTACGTAAATTAGGACAGGTATTATACAGAAAGTTTAAAAATAGAGGTACAACAGCAATAAAAGCTGAAAGAGCAGGGGTTCCCAAACTGTGCGTCGCGGCGCCCTAAAGGCAAGAGGGGCGCCGCCGTGAGTCGATCCTCCATCACTATCCATAACTCAATTATAAAATAAAATTATAATATTATGAATTTTACACAGCATGCAGAAGAATAATATTTGTTTATTATTATTTACTTGCTAAACCTACCTATAATCATTAAATGTGTTTATTTATGTATATTTTCTTTGTAATACCTAGGTAAAGTAGGGCGCCGTGACAAAATGTTGACTTGTAAGTGCGCCGCAGGCTGAAAAAGATTGGGAACCCCTGTGTTAGAGAATTAAGTTTTGTATTATTATCAGAAATATCGCATAATTTCTAGTTCATTTAAATGCTTCTCATACCCACTCACTGTATTTTATGGACGAATGCGTATTTGTGCAACTTGACCTCTACTTCATTTTAAAATAGATGCTCACCCCTAACCTTATGATCATTGATCAATACATATTAGGAAAACAACAGCATTCTCACGATAATTTTTAATAATTTTCTGATCTAGATCTGTTCATATTTCTAACCAGTAGCAGTATTTTTAATTGCCATTAGTCAATTGTAATTTATAAGATTGAAACTTTTTAATTTATGCTATTTAATTTATACATATTATTTATACATAATATATTAGCCTCAAAGCATATGTGTAGTTTTGTTTCCACTGTCAATAGCTATCTCTAATAACTGACCCAGAGCCCAGAGTTCAGAGGAGGTGAGAGGCCTTGTCAATATTCTATCGATGTTTTGCCCCTCACTATCGTTCTGCCCTACCTCCCTCAGTCACGCCCGCCGGGTCGCGCCGTTCAGACCTATTGCTTATGCCGGCGTTTTCGTGAAAAAAAAAAAACACTTCCCTGTTCATATACTTATATAAATTCACAGGTAAGATTATATACAAAATGTCGTATATTTAAGCCTTAAAATACAATAGTACTTGTCATCAAGGACGTTTCTGTTCGCTTGTTGATAAATAAGTGGTAATTTCTCCGGCAACTAAAGCTTGCATTTTCAAGAGTTCCTTTTGTTTTCGATGTTTCGTTTTTTAATTGCGAAAAAAACTGAATCAATTGAGTTTCGTTTTGTTCATGATTCAAGTTTAATTATATTATAATTTTTCTAATTACTACGCATTAATATAATCCTTGATAATATTAACTATCAATTACATACCAGTATTTTTTTCAAAAGAAGTTTGCAGCCTTACTTATAGTCAGTAATTTTAGCCATTTTTTTATATTTGACCGAAGTCCAGAGAAAATCTGTTTAATTATTTTTCACGAGTTTAATAATTATTAATTAACGTAAATCTTAACCACAGTGAATTTCACAGTTTTGAGATTCAATCAGCTATGAGATTCGTTGAGTTACAATGAGATTCATCGAGCATTGAGATTGAGTTTCGATGAGATTCTGTGAAATTCGTTACGTATGCGTCACGCCCACCGGCCGGGAAACGGGGTCAGAACTGTTTACTACTTAATTCCTGGACGTACTATTATTATCTTAAATCTTGATTTTATTAATTAGCACTTAAGTTATTACATTCTTCATCATAGGATCTACTTCATATTTAAATTGCAAAAGTCTATCTATTTATATCTTTAAGCTTAAACGCGGATACGATTTTGATGAAATTTGGTATTGAGATACTTTGAGTCCCAGGAAAGGACATAGATTTTTCATACTGGATAAAAGGAATTACCGCGTGACGAACGAATTTGCGGACAAAATATATTGGACAATAATTTAATAGCTTAAGAAAATAATATGATGAAATTTAGCAAAATAGTATGTTTACTTGATAATGTATCTTGGTACTCAATATGATGCAATTAGGTGGCCCACCAATAGGTGTTCTTTCAGCTCGTTATGCGCTATTTGCTAAAAGATAGTGTTGTAAAATGTAAATCACTATTTCCCGTGCACTGTAGAAGTCAAGCGCTGGATTGTTCTTCAAGGTCATTTGAATGAAAGTGCGACGTAGTACAAATTTATTACGTAGTACTTACTCTACCAAGTCCTTTACTTACTTTGTAGTACTGATGAAACACAATTTTTCGTGCACTTTTTCCTGATTGTGACACCTGAAGATGATTTATATCGAAACCAGTCGTGTAATTTGTTAAAATTTATAACAGTTACTTAAAAACGAAAAATTGTGTTTCATTAGTGTTCAACGTGAATTTACACCAAGAACTAACAGTACAATCAATTACATATTATGCTTTGTAGTAGTTTAGTTGTCTGAGTTTAAATGATAATCGTAAAAGTATTTTATGAAATTCTCGTATCGCAGTTTTTGTTGCCAAACTCCTACGTGACGGCTGGACCTTTACTAAAATTTTGTGTGGATATCGGCTAAAAAAGAGGAAATTCGTGGCACTAACCCCAACCATATCGTTCAATTGATAAGCAGTATTGAGTTGGGGATGATTCTCTAGTGCGAAGGAGTCACAATATATCCTGATGGGTCGCAGTGACGTCAGGGCTATAGCGACCTGCCTTCTTTAAAAAAAACAACAAAAAAATCTACAAACATCTTTTTTCAAACCACAAATATGGCGTAGTGAAACAAAATTTTGCCGGGTTAGTTATGTAATATAATTCAGTCATTAGGATAAAATATAGCAATAAATTTCCCAGGAATATTTGGTAATTAAATAGCGTTGCGGTGTAGAAGTTTTGGCAAGCCGACAACATGCCAGCAATCACTGCCAAAGAGAATATAATCACTACATTTTAATCACTGCTGCCAACTTGCCAATCTGAAATATCGATAATGTCGGAAAAGCTATTTTCCAACACTAAGGGCCGGGACACAAAAACACGGCACGGTGCCGTACGGCGTCGTACGGCGTCGTACGGCGTCGTACGGCGCCGTACGGCACGCGTCGTAAAAAACTACTGCACGGCGCCGTACGGCGTCGTACGACGTCGCGTCGTAGAAACTCTTCTTGAATTTCTATGTGAGTTTCTACGGCACGACGTCGTACGACGCCGTACGGCACCGTGCCGTGATTTTTTACGAAGCGCGCCGTCAATTCTCACGACGCGGCATCGTACGGCGCCGTGCGGACGCGCGTCGTAAAAAACCCACGGCACGGCACCGTGCGGTGCCCTGCGGCGTCGTACGACGTCTTCGGAGTCGGCCACGCACACATTCTGATTTCTGACGCCTGTCAAATGGTATGGACTAGCGCAAGAATGTGTGCGTGTGGACTGTGTACATACAGCCAGCTGGCCGACTCTGAACGACACAGTTTTGTGTATGGTGGGACTCCGTCCGCCTTTTTTTATACGTCCATGTTCAGAAGTATATTTTATTCAAATAATTCATTCTGTAAAGTCACAAAACGGTATAAAATCACTTTATATAGCTGCGTCATCATTTTCTAGCAATTAGTCGCGTACTTCAAAAGTTTTACGTAACCCTTACCCAAAGGCTTTTAGGCACCGTCATCCTTCCGTTCTAAGATATATTCACTTCCGGTTTAAAATGTGATAGTTGATATTAGATAGATGATATTCACCACTAGACTATTTGTACTACTAGACTAAGTTTTGTGCTCATTTTTGCGAGAAAACTACCAGTTTTCAGTGTACCACCGGAGAATTCGTTATGGCAAAAATGTATATAAAATTTCAAACAGATTTATATTATTGTTATACATGGGCATTAAAAACGAATCATAATCAAATCAAATGTTAGAAAAAATTAACAAAACGAGAATTCAGGAGAGGTGTGCTAAACTGTTTTTTCTTCAGGTGTGTAGGTGTAATCATTGGCGTATTGCCGGCAATTACCATAAGGCGTTCCGCATGCTCGTTTCCTAAAGCATCTTGCTGAATAATAATAAGCTTTGACCTTTTTAACTCCGAATCGGGCATAACTCGGCCGTTATTAAAATTGGCACTTGTTTTACCGTAAATTACAGTTATTATTTTAGCGTTCTGTGCCCAAAATTAAAAACTATAATATAACTAAGACTTCGCTGTCTGAAATTTTCATAATCTTTAAATTTTCGAAGATTATGAATTCGGTTACCACTTTATAAAATAAATACAAAAAAAAACGTAATTATTTGCCAGCTTGTGCTCAATATCGTCAATGGTACGGAATGCATCGCGCGCGAATCCGACTCGCACTTGGCCGATTTCATTTCATACAAAACCCTTCAACCTTCAACTCACAATAGGGTAAATATGCGTTAAATATGCTGGCAAACCGCCAAGAAGCCGAGAAATAACCGTTTGTGGGCGCGGATTACTTTCTTTGTATATCACTATTATAATTATACAACATTTACATAATACAATGCCACTTTATAAAATGTTTGTAAAGAAAACACGGCACATGAATAGACGAAAGAGAATATAATTTCTATGTTATTTCAAAAGAGAACCTTTTGAGTTCGCAATGTTTAGTTTCCGTGGGCGATGTTTAAGTTTAGTTCAAAGACCTTTTATTCGGTTAATTGTTTGCAAACACGAACTAATAATACTACTTTGTTGGCACTTAAAAGTATCACAGCTGCAGATATTTAATTACTTTCTTACGACCGAAATAAGAGTTTACTGTTAAATCAAAGTAAGTATGTTATATATTTTTCCTTCCGCAATTTTTTCGTTTTCTTAATTAGGTACCATTTAAATAAAATTCTCGTGTTACAATGTTAGTTACCGTACTCCTCCGAAACGACATTATTGATTTTTACTAGGGATGGACCGACGCCGAGGCCGGTTTAACCGAACTTCGGCAGCTTGAACCGAACTTCGTCATTCGGCCGAATTTCGGTTAAAATGCCGAACATTCGGCACAAAATATACTTGCACTATCATAATAGAAATGAATGAAAAAAACATGTCCAGGTAGTAACAGTGACATGAAATAAGTCTGATACAAGAACTATACTCATTCATAGCCATTTACTTAATTGAATTAGAAAAAGTATACGTGATAAAAAAAAAACTTATGTTGGTCTTTTTAACGACCAGTCTCAAAAATGTTTGGTTACTTAAACAAAACACAAAATTAAACCACTCTTCTTACTAACCAAACCAGCCTTAGAAATCTTTCTTACTTAAATAAAAAACAAAATTTTACTGCCCTTCGCAACAAGTCTAAGAAATATCTCTTACTTAATCAACAAACAAAAATTTTGACTATACTTTTACTTCAAAAATATGACTAGCTGGCTAACGGCCCCGCGGGGAAGCGCGGAGTGCAGGCGGGGCACATCTAGCAATATTTGCAGCAAATTCGTAAACAAGTCACAACACGAAAAAGCGCGGTGAAATTGTACCGAAGTTCGGCCGAACTTCGACCGAATTTTTCATTTTTACCGAATGTTCGGCCGAAGTTCTTATTCGGTTCAAACCACATTCGGCCCACACTAATTTTTACCAAATTTTATATGCATAGTCAGTAGGTCTGAGAATCGGCTACTCGGTACTTTTTATATTGATAAGTGCATTTGTTGAGTACATATTAGTAAATTATTATAATTCGAGACTGACGGCGACTATTGTTTGTGCGACGGGTTAGCGATGGACGTTGCCATGGTGCCGTACTTATTTAGTCAATTGAATAAAATAATATGGGTGAAATACTTTATAAGGCAAAACAAAGTTTGCCGGGTCAACTAGTTATTTTATAAGAAATGCTGATTGTAAATCATTTACTATTACCGATAAGATAAAGTACTTTTAGTATTTAACTAGCGACCCGCTCCGGCGTCGCACGGGTATAAAATATATAGCCACTGAAAAAATGATTAAAATTTAAAATCGAGCCTATGATCCTTCACATGGTCTACTTCTTATATGTGCCAAATAACATAAAAATTGCTCCAGTAGTTCGCGAGATAAGCCCTTTCAAATAATCTTCCCCGTTTTTTCCACATTTTCCTCTATTTCTTCGCTCCTATTAGTCTTAACGTGATAAAATATAGCCTTTAGCCTTCCTCGATAAATGGGATATCTAACACTGAAAGAATCATCAAAATCCGTTGCGTAGTTTTAAAGATTAAAGGGAACAAAGGGATATGAGGGAAAAAAACGACTTTGTTTTATACTATGTATACAGTATAGATTTAAACGACTACATTTCTCGTCTCTTTTACACCACATTTTGAAACATACCTATATTATGTTTATATTTGCCAGTCAAATCGCATGCAAACATACTATTTAAACGTGGGTGGAGTATTTTAGGTCGTTTGGGCTAAATATAAAACCTAAACATCTATAAATACTTTAGTCTATATTCGCAGGTATTAAAAATAAAAGGTCACGCCTACATATTTTTCTTTATTGCTGGTTGTAATACTTATGAATATATATGAAACCTTTTGAGTATAATTTAATGATTTCCCTAGGAAATAGATATCTAAATCTGTTCCTTTGATAAATGTGCTTTGTTATTAATTGTAGGATAGTTAGATTATAATAAAAACTGTCATTTTAGATCTACATTAATTCTAGTAGTAGGGGAGGGGAGGGTGCTATTCGTGTAGTTACTCGAGCGTCATGGAGACCTAGTAGGTTTTTTACATTAGGTAAAAAATAATAAGAGCGTTTTTTTTGCGGTGGGTTCAGAAACTGCAGCCATTTTAAAGTTTTTCAAAAGGAAATATATTTAGAAAATTGTTTATTTTGGTAAATTATTAATATATTTTAGACAATAGTCTGCGAAGCTTAGTTAGGGAAATATGAAGCTTTATTTTTTATATTTTAAAATGTTCCTACAGGTTTACCTAACCTTTGAATCGTCAGTGCTTTATATGAAAACTTCTTTGGGGTATATTAAATATCCCCTACCTTAATCTGACAGATCCGATGACATTTCAATATTTAAAAAAAATATTTAGCCCACCACGTGAGAAATCCGATTTCTATACACATGATAACTAGCCACATGTCGGAAGCCTATACAAGCTTAATCTGACACGCTCGATCTGATCCCGAAATCCCCTCTTCCCCTCCCCAACAATAGATGGAATTGTTCAAATTGAATCATTGGAAATGTTCTTCTAAAACTTATTTGAATCTCAATGTTAGTTGAAATTTCGAAAATAACCTCCTTTTTTAACTAATATGAAAAAACATATAGTTTTAATTTAGCTATGAGAATGAAATTACAACCTAACCATTTTTACGTAAATATAAATAGGCAAGCTCTTTATATTTACCAAGCCTCGAGGGTTTTCTTTGCGAGGTCGGTGAACTTTATAAAAATGCATGTACATACGAACATAATATTTGGTTCAAGCGTTCTATGAAAAATATTTCAGCATGAAGGAGAAAAAACTTTATAAAATACCGTTGCGCTGAAATTCGTTTATCGTGCGGGAACCGTACATTTTCCGGGATAAAAACTATCCTTTGTCCTTTCCCGGGACTATACCAATTTTCATCAATATCGGTTTAGCGGTTTGGACTCGAAGAGGACAGACAGACAGACAGTCGACAGACAGATAGACATATTAGGTCCTTTCGCATTCATGACGTTAGTAGGGAAGTATTGTTTTTTTTCCTATTTAATAAATTATATTCTTAGGGTCCGCTTAAGTTGCAAAGAGAAATACTTGCCACACGTACTGTTGGGATACCTATAATAATCCGATGTTTCTTTTTAATTGTATTCCAATTCCTTGCGAGGTTGCAATGTTAAATGACCCTTATTGTGTACTACCTGTCCCGGCAAACGTTGTTTCGCCATTTAAAGTATTTCTACTTCATCAGTTGAAACAAAATCTTATCCCCTCTTTTGTCCCCTAAAAGGGGTGGGGGGAAAAATTTTATACACCAGATGTTAAGTTGGAAAAAACAGTTAATAATATGAAGTAAGTCCATTAAAGAAAAAAGTTTGATACAAAATCTGACCCCCTCTTTGCTCCACTTAGAGGGGTGGGGGGGATAATTTTTATACACCAGATTTTGAGTTGGAAGAAGACAAATATATCTGCGAAAACCGTATGCAAATCGGATCAGTAGTTTTCGTGTTAAAGCAAAAGTCTTATACAAAATCTGACCCCCTCTTTCGTCCCTTTAGAGGAGTGGGGGAAAATTTTTTATACACCAGATGTTAAGTTGGAAGAAGACAAATATATCTGCGAAAACCGCATTCAAATCGGATTAGTCGTTTTCGTGTGATAGTGAAACAAACAGACAGACAGACAGACGGACAGACGGACAGACGGACAGACGGAGAGACGGACGGACGGATGGACGGACGGACGAACGGCACCCCCCGCTTATTATTTTTTGAATATCTTTAATGTACAGAATTTTCATTTTTACAGTTTTATTATATGTATAGATTTGTAGACATACTTTCTCAGGTAAATGTAGCGTAAGGAAAATAAGCTACTTAAAATGTTAACCTTGTAGATCACTACAATGTTTTCCTAACGCCATTACTCATTATAATCTGTGCGTTGTAACTTGTAATTCCTAGCAAGAGAAGGCGTAGAGTTTAGTTTAATATGGAAGCTTCTAAGTAATCTACATTCTGCGATAGTATAAAGTATGTTCGTTAGTTTTACCATCACTAAGAGTCTCTAAGTTATTCATATAAATACTTGGTATATACTATGCTTAAAACAGGGTTTCACTTCGTTACTATATTTTGCATATCGTCATCTAAATTCCTAACATGGCCAGGTGTCTTCTTGATGCAAGAAATATATCCAGTCATGCTAAGTACTGACATACGGTTTTGCTCGATAATTTTACTCCAAATTGAGTAATAATTATTACTGTGTGGACCGCAAAACTGACAGCTCGAAGGCTCGCATCGAGCCACTCGAAGGCTCGCATCGAGCCAGCTCGATGGAATTAAATGTTTCGATTTAGAGTAGAGATCAACTACGATAACATGGCGCGTCACTCCAAAATTCAAAGCTTTTGAAGTGTGTTGTCAAAACGTTTGAAGTGCGTTGTCTTGCGCGGTAGGCTAGTTATGATTAGTTGACCAATAAATCTTGGTAATAAGTTGATAAGTGAAATATTACGTGTACTGTGATTGGTTGAATACTTATTACATACAAACTCTTTTATAAGGATGTGACTACACACATTGTAACAGTCGTTTGGAGGGGCGCGCCATGTTATCGTAGTAATTGATCTCTAAAACTATCGAGCGATGCTGAATGTGTGGACAAAAGTCCGAGGCGCGGGTTTTGCTTGACGTTATTGCTCAATCGAGCAAAACCGTATGTGAGTACGTAGCATAAGTGATTTTCATCGATTGTTGACCTGCTCGCACTTAGTTTGATCTGAAATTGATATGAGAATATTGGACTCCTGAGCACACTTTCGACTCAGATTGACAACCGCGCTGTTATTGGTCAACGCTAGGCTTTTATTGGCTGTGAAACGATTCGAATTTCACATTGTGACATGCCCCGGATTATGGTCATAGAGTAAATAGACTAATAATAGAGTAACCATTTACGTAACCCACTAATCGAGTTACTTATTTCAGCCCACCATGACGCGCAACAACGCCACTAACATGACGACGTCGCACTGACGAGGTCGACTCACCATCAATGCTAAACTACAGGCTGGTGTCCACGCACTTCCTGAAGCAGCCATAAGACATCGACATACTATAATAGACTGTACAATGTGTCGCGACAGAGATATGCGTAGCTTGGACATTATCAAGTAGAGCAAGACGGCGTGTGATAAGTTGTTACGTTTTGTTTGGTTCGTTCTGTTTTACATTAAGGGCTGACACCCTGGCCCGAAGCACCCATCTGTCGAGGATCATCGAAGCCCTCGTTGACGCCGTACGATACTGCATTGTGAGTACTTTTATTTTTTTATCAACTTAGCAAGATAAGGGCACAAATGCATTAATAGCATTATCCTAAGGAAGAGTTGAGTGTACTAAAAATCTTGAAGCATCCTTTTATTATCTGAAGGGACAAATGTATTTTGTGTATGGAAAAATATTTAATTACACGTTTACCTTAAATGATTTTATAATTGTTAGTAGTTTAAATTATAATAATAATATTAGAGTTAAGATTTATAATGACTTGTTTTTCAAATTAACACATTTAATTGACACATAATAGTAAAGTAATAAATAAATTACGTTGACAGACATTTTTACACTTAGCACACTAACTGAGCAAAATAATTTCTCGATTAGTTTTCAATTATAGCTGGAAGTAATCTAGGAGGTTTGCGTAGACGCCAAAGATGCCTTCAAGATAAGAGCGTATTCCCTCTTAAAAGGCCGGCAACGCACCTGCAGCTCTTCTGATGTTGCGAGTGTCCATGGGCGACGGTAGTTGCTTACCATCAGGTGACCCGTTTGCTCGTTTGCCCCTTTATTTAATTAAAAAAATATATTTTATCAACCAGTTAGATGGTCACCTAGTTGCCTAGAAGTTATTTTCTTTTACAACTTTACGTTTTTATGGTGTCAGAGTGTGTGCGCTGTAGACAAACACATACTCTCTTTTTTAAACTAAAAATATGACCGACACAGGCTCAGAACCGACTTTTAACATGCCCATTACATTATAAATAAGTTACTGAGGCAGAGGAAATCTACTTTCAGACAATCACCGCGAACGAGATATAAAATTTGCTGTAGACTTATAATCCGAAGCGAAAATGGTTCATTTGAACATTGATCAGGTATAAACACAAGCCATCGGATTTGTAGATTGTATCAGTCCTATACGCATACGCTTAATATACGCTTCACAGTACATTTTAGAACGTTATTTTATCTATTAATATTACATCAATGATAAACGTAATTTGCATAATCAAAAGAAGATGAAAATGACATGAAAAGAAAAATAATATAAAACAGACTTCGCTTGTGAAATTTGCAACATTAAACAAACAACATTCATCCACGCAAGGTTAGAAAAAGGATTATACATCTAATATTATGTAGATAATATTATTATCAAATAAAGATCAACTACGATAACATGGCGCGCCCCTCCAAAATTCAAAACATTTGAAGTGCGTTGTCAAAACGTTTGAAGTGCGTTGTCTTGCACGGTAGGCTAGTTATGATTAGTTGACTAACAAACCTTGGTAATAAGTGACATTAACTGAAATATTACGTGTACTGTGATTGGTACATACAAAACTTACTATAGGTCTACCAGAATCTGATGGCAATTTTTGACAGCAGATTTTCAAAAAATATCCTTGATCATGGGATAAATTTTTATATTTGCACACACAGAATTTTTGTTTTACACACAGAATCAGCCGCTATAAAAAGAAAAAAGGATCAAAATGTGTTATTCCAATTACCCCGGTATTGCTAGAGTCAATTCATTTTCTAACTTTTTGCCATCAGATTCTGGTAGACCTATAGATACAAACTCTTTCATAAGGATGTGACTACACATATTGAAACAGTAATTTGGAGGGGCGCGCCATGTTACCGTAGTTGATCTCTACAAAGAAAAGTTCAATAGTTAACGATTTCTTTCGTGCTAAAAGTTTATATTACATCAAAACATATTATGCTACGCGGCTACGCGCAGCCTACGCGCGCTACGACGTTGCTACGAAGTCTGAATTTTTATATTTTTTTTATCAATTTACGACCTTTACGACCGTGGTTCGGGTAAATTAAAATCTCTTACTCATAATATTAAAACTATGTAAAAGGAGAGAGACATAGTTTTAAGACAAAAGAATTTATCACCCCGACGATAAAAACATTTCCATTACTTGACTTTTTTGTCCTTAATTAAATATGGACGAATTGATCCAACAAAAGCTGTTAGCTAATGGTCTGGGCTCGCTTCGGGGCTCACATCAAATAGATATGTGTGTGTGTAAAAAGAATTACGCACACGTTTTCACACTATGGTATAACACGAGGAGAGGCACAAAACTTCATAATATGAAATGTCCAAAGTCTGAATGTTATAGTCACAATTCTCTTGCATTCGACTGTAGATGTTGCTGCGACTTCGTCCGTAAAATAGTTTTACTGTTAGAATAGTGGATATTATCCATCTCCGTAGATTGTCTATTTTAAAGTCTATTTAATACCATTGAAAAGGATTGCATTATTATTAGTATAGACAAGCCATTGTATTGTAAAAAGAGTAATTTTAAATTACGTTTATCATTCGATTAACAAATAACAATCGAGTAAATAACAGCAATAATCAAATAAGTTAATTGACGTGGGAGAGCCATGCTTCGGCACGAATGGGCCGGCTCGACCGGAGAAATACCACGTCCTCACAGAAAACCGGCGTGAAACAGCGCTTGCGCTGTGTTTCGCCGAGTGAGTGAGTTTACCGGAGGCTCAATCCCCTACCCTTTTCCCTTCCCTACCCTTCCCTATTTCCTTCCCTACCCTCCTCTATTACCCCTTAAAAGGCCGACAACGCACCTGCAGCTCTTCTGATGCTGCGAGTGTCCATGGGCGACGAAAGTTGCTTTTCATCAGGTGACCCGTTTGCTCGTTTGCCCCCTTATTGCATATAAAAAAAAACACTCAAATGAATAATTAAGTAGCTTTAACACATAGACACTACGCTTAAATTATTTGTTAGATTGGCAATTCCTTAGCTTACAGAACTACAAGGCTCTTTTCGCGTGGCCAAAATAGAATTAACGCCGCCATATTGGAAAGTGTCACTCTAGAACAGGGGTCGCCAAATGGCGGACCACTGTCCGCATCCGGACCGTCGACCCACTGTGTATTTTCGAAGATGAACTTCGTTAAAAAAAAATCGGTCTCGACTTACTGATGATGATGAACATCAATAGCTTGCACCAGAGAGATAATTAGCCACAAAAATTGGCACTTTTATCATTGATATTTAAATGTAAATCTACGTTAATTGTAATTTCGGTAATTACCTTTGTTTAATATTATTTTTTTATAAAATATGTGGAAAACGAAGGTCATGTGTCAACGGACCCCGAGTGTAACTAATTGGTGCCCCTGCTCTAGAATGACAGATCAGATCACGTTGACAGTCAACGTGATCTGAGCATTATTTTAGTGGGCTCGATGAATTATTATCGCTTGTGTAATTTTAAGTGAAAGCTGCTTTGGAGTGTACGTATACTTCTATGTCATTCAAGTGCCATTAGATCCTTGTAGGTTTGTACGCCTATACTGTACAGCTAACACAAAACATTCGATCATAAAGAGCTAACATAGCAAAGCTTCACTTTCATTACACATAAACAAGATGCAATTTTAAACATTCATTATACAAAAACATTTTGTCATTGTAACTTACAAGAAAACTACCCATTTATTGACACTTTTTAGGTGCCTAGTAAAGATAAAAAGTAAGCTTTCAATAACTGGGTAGTTCACCTGAATTTCTATCGAACACGCGCATCTCGGTTGTGTTGGGTACTATTTTACATTGACATACCACAATCTAGGGATTGTATAACACCTTGGCATTAAGCTGAGAGACCTTGATGTTGTATGTCAATGGATATTAAACATCTGCACCAACATGAGCATCACACTAATACATCACCGTCACACTAGGGTTACGGCCATTCAGACTGCTCGAGCGAGCGTCACGTTATAACCGGCTGGCGTGCGCAGTGCTGCGAGCGAAGAGAGAAGGAGAGGGAAAATATGGCGGCGCCCGAGTGCGAGCGAGAGGCACGCAAGCGCCGCGAGCGCCGCGACTCCGGGTGCGCCCACGAGCGGAAAGAGAGAAGACCGCACAGCGAGGAGAGAATACCGCCCCCGCCGCCCCCGCCCCCGCTACACGACTTCAATAGACTTGAGGTAAGTAAATTGACTAATCCCATGCTGCCTTTACACGTTACAAACAACAAAACAAAGTAATAATGTATACTGAGCACATAATATGTGTCTCTATAGAGTTCACTGTGAAAGTTTAAGCAGTAAAAATCAAGTCCTGAATTCGCTCATACAAAACACACCCTCTACATTGCCTTATAGCCTATAAGCCTTAGCATAATATTAAACTGTTGATAATAGTATAAGAAAATCATTTTCAAATGCCGCTTATAAATACACTTTTTTCCATTGTTCTGCTGCTTTAGGCAGCTTTGGTTACATTAATAACTAGACTAATTTTTACTTCCCTTCCAGTCTGAACGTCGCGCCGAGCGTCTGTCCCGAGCCCGGCGCCCACAGCTGGGCAAACGGCGCCGCCCAACATCACGCACTTCCCGCCCGCCCAAAGAGAACGACTGCAATGACGAAGCAGTCACACCACCGCACTTTGATTACGTCCACCAGCTTAAACCTGAAGGTGAGCAGAACTTCATCAGCTTGGTAAAGAGTACTGCTGGATCTTTTGTATCTGAATGCCCGGTCCAAAGCTTCCAATATTAATAAGGAAGCTTTTATGAACAAAGTAAAGTTATGGCCCTTTCTTACGAAATATTTCTCTTCACACTTCTTGTCACGTTGTAAATTTTTAAATATTATATTTTGATGGTTTGTTTAATCGAGCGTTTGCTACCGCACACAATCTAAATTCTTATTCTGAATCCCAAACCATTAGGGTGTCCGGTGTTGATATTCCACAGGAGATTTAGTGAGTGATTGGTGGGAATTGTGTGGTGGGCTATAATGTCTTTTAGAATAAACTGGGTCGATAATAATAATAATTATGCAATAATATGCTGCTATTTTATCACATAATTCGTGTCCAGTTGGTGATGAGGTGGAACTGCCTAGTGTCCGTCACGAGGAGGCAGAACACAAGCGGCGGGATGAGCGCAGTCAGCCGCCGCGCCGAACACAACCTAGCCCAGAGAGACGACTAGAGAAACTGAATAAGAAGGTAAGAAGCCAAGCAGTCCTTTATCGGGATTCGGGACTAAGGAATCTAAAAAGTTACAAAAGTAAGCAAATCACAGAAGAGTCACTTTTTTCTGCAAAAATAAACGGGAAACAAAATTGAATCTTGCACTAATTGAATTTCAGCTAACACTATACAAAACTAATAATATAATTACAAAATCTGGTAAAATAAACTTTCTCATAACAGCTGTGTAGCAATGCAAGATCAAACAACTTTTCCTTACAGATTAATTCATAGGATATTTGCTAGTATTTTTTTTTCTATCTTCAGGGTTTTACATGTTTACAAGAGTAATTAACCTATTTAAACAAATCAAAACATAAACAATTTATTTTACAGATAAGTGTATTAAAGAAGAACATTGCCAAATACGAGAACGAATTTGAGGCCCAGAACGGCTACAGTATAACTCCGGACGAAAGACTGACTAACATTCAGTTGGCTCGCATGTATGAGACGTTACGGAAACTGCAAGCCGAGAAGAAGTGTATGAAGACTGATCCAGTGGAATATGCCCTGAAGATCCAGGCGGCGAAGCAGCAAAAGGAGAGAGATGATAAGCTTGACGCGGCACTCAAAAGTGACAAGCCAATGGCGGATATCGTACGGGATATTGAAGAGGTAATTTCTGTAAGATGTCTACTATTTTAAAGAAATCTTGAAACATTCAGAAAATATTTACAAATCAAGGTTTACAATCAGTACATTACTCGCCCTTATTTGAACGTCATGTTTGAAACACATATTTTAGTAAACGAATACCTAAGTATCACTGCGTTTGTTAACTCTGAATCTTTGTTACACCATAACCTATATTATGGTAAGATACATGTTGAAGGTTTCGCTAAGGCTAAAGAAACTAAGCTGCAGCTCGCTAGTTTTCGGAGATGACATTGATGAAGATCTTTCATGATCACTATTACAGTGGGTGGAAGCGAGTCGCGCCGCAGCGGGTCGCGGCTCGGAGCGGGGCGCTGCGGCCCTTGCGGCGGAGAAGTGGTGCGTGCAGCGAGCCCTCCTACGGCTGGAGGCAGCTCGGGGCCGCCCACCAGCACACTCTGCGGAGCGAGGGGCCGCAAGACACTTGTACGAGCGGTACCGCTCGGTGAAGCGAGCTCTCGCCGGAATGCGACCTGACGCGGTAATTTTCCAATTTTCCATAAGGCATAATAATAATATCTTCCACACCGGTCTTGGTGACGGTGGCCGGTTGAATTGAAACCAGGCCAGTTACGGAGGAGTAATTTTTGGTGTGTAATGTGTCGAGCCAGCGGACGGTCGCGCTCCACGTTATGCACACGCAGCAAATATTATTAATTATTATTAATTAATATTTTCGCGAATCGCGCGGCTGATTGCCGCTGCACGTCACCATGGCGCTCGTGGCGAATGAGTTGCTGGCGTTTATCCAGCACGCCATCGACACAATGGACCAGGTTAGCATAATGCAGATCTGCAAGTCCTCCTTCACCAGCGAGGAGATTTACTCTACGAGACGCTCGGCCAGAGCGCGAATATGCCATCGCGACGGAGGGATGGAACAGAAAGAAGCGTGCAGGATATAATATCCTTGCTGAAGCAGACGGATCCGGATGAGGTGCCGGCTTTTGTGGCAAAAAAACTGCACAAACTGCCGCCCGTGACGCTGGACCACGTCGACGTCGCATCGTCACCCTCTTAAAGGACATCAGATTCCTGAAAGAAGAGTTGGCCGAAGTTCGAGGTAGACTGCAGCATCGGAGTCTACGATGAGCGATCTACGTAATGAATTATCACAATTAAAGAGTGGTAATTCAATATGTAGGTCACCTGATGCTGCGTTCGTCACTCACCGACGTGGTGCCCAAGCGATCACGTTCAGCCCGTCAGCACTTTCAGACGGGTCAACGCACGAGCACGTCATCGCCGCCGCCGCCGCTGCCCCCGCCGCCCGCTCCCCGCCTGCAACGGAGCCGCGACCGAACTACGCAAGTGTCGCAGCTTGCACCTCGCCTCCTCCCCCGCGTTCCAAAAACAAAGGGAAAAAGGAGGCCCCTGCAAAGGAGTGTCCTCCCTCCGAAAAGGACCGAAAGTGCGATGATGACGGGTTTATGAGAGTGGAGAGGAAGAAGAAGAAACCCGTCATCCGCAACCATCGCGGCACCGCACCCGAAGGACCCGAGCAGCTGTTGCGGCGTGAGACTCCCGCGACGCCGCTGTACGTGTCCAGGCTGCACTGGTCCACGACGGTCGAGCAGGTCGTGGACTACATCAGGAGCAAGACCCACTTCGTCTTGAGGGTCGAGCGCTTGGAGTCCCGCCACAAAGTGAATTTTAGCACCTTTGTGGTGAGAGTCCCGACTGGAGGAGGAGGAGTTCTGGCCGATTGGAGTCGTCTACAGGAGGTTCCGAGGACGACTTTCGAACACGTCGCGCCCCACGTCACAGACAATACGTGTTTAGTGTTAGTGTTAGTTTTTAGTATAATTGTATGTATGTTAGTCTATAAGGTATTTATAATATGGGCCAAGATGCCCGAGTTAAATAAATAAATAAAATAAAGTAAATAAAATTTATAGTGCCCAAGTGTGTACGCAGAACACAAGAGCACTCTCTATTCTTTTACTCTTGTAACCCAGTGGGATGAAAGACCGACATGACGGCGAGAGACCAGGTGAAGGATCGACTTTTACATGCCCCTCCGACGCATGGATCATCTTACTTGTCAGACAATGAGGTGATCCTGCATTGTCCTAACCAAACTTGGAAATAACATGTTTCCAACGCGGTAAACGAACCCACGACCTCCACGACGCGTATAACAGTGACAGTTGAGCTGGTGATAGTAAGCCTAAATTAGGCCCATAAAGTTAATACACCTTATATTAACTTTGTGGTTAGGCCTGACGTGATAATGTCTTGCCATTTTTTATGGTACAAAAATAATAAATTATGAGCATTGTAAAACATGATGACGTAGACCTTCGCTACACTAAGGGCCTGTTTCACCGCTTCCTGATAAGGCTATCCACCACTTAACTTGACACATAGAGTATGGAGAATCTGTCAAATAAGCCTATCGAGCACCTTATCAGGAAGCGGTGAAACAGGCCCTTAGTGTAGCGAAGGTCTACGTCATCATATTTTACAATGCTCATAATTTATTATTTTTGTACCATGTACTAAATGTGTTCAAAATGAGAACCGTTCCCAGACATAACGTAGGAATTAAGCGCTCGCTTGCATTATCTCAATCCTACTGCAGGACATTAAGAAACTCCAATCAGATATTTTGAACCATGTTACAGAATCTCAAAGTCAAACTACCATCATTTGAGTAAAATATTAATCATGTTTATGGTGAATCCATTCAGGTCAACGCGGAGCTGGCGACGATCCACGAGCACGAGGCCATGCTGTTCAACACCAGCGTCGACAGCTCCAGCGACTCCCAGGACAAGCCCTCCGACTCCTCACAGGTACTACAAGTTTAAAAACCGGTACTAATTTGATTCCAGTACTTGTAAATATCTTAGTAGTCTAAATACTTTAGTAAGACATAAATGCCAATCTGTTTCATAATGCACCTACGACATTTTTTAAGTGATAAAATATGTTAGCTGAAAACATAATTGTTTTGCTTAACTTTTTGTAAAGCCCCCAGTACACAATTGCCCATGATGGCTCACTGCAGGCCATTGTGAACTGGGGGGTGTGCCAAAATGTTTTCGTTTTCGCTTCGTTATAGAATCGCCGATCAAAATGTATGGAATTGACATAAGCGTTCGTTATGTTCGTGTACGTTGACGTTCGACTCGTTTCGAAAAAATTTCGGCTAAATGGCCTGTTAGGACACGGTTATTTGATGTTAAACGCAATGGCGCATGCCTCATTACTGCTGGCTATCGTCCGCAATCATACACCATTACCCCGTCTACACAATGGCGATGGTTTGTAGTGGGTCAGCATGGACCATTGTGAAAGGGCTTCTTAAGATTTAATTCGTCATGCGTTGTTAAAACTATTCTTCCGCTTCTACATACTAAATGTATTACAGGAGACAGTGGAGACCTCCGGATCACCTCCTCCCGGGGCAGAGGAGTCCCCGGCGTCGTCCGCGCCGTCCGCCGACGACGCCCACAACGAGGGCCTGCACTGCCTCCCGCTTGAGGAGCTCACGCGCGCCCTCTCGGAGGCCAAGATGCTCAAATGTGTAAGTTACCTTCTATATCTTATATTTTAATCTTTGCGATTATTATCAACTGCGGGCGAAATAGACCATGTAAAGACCATGTACAGTCGTTTGCAATTTTATATTCAACTGTCATATTATACAGGTTGTTCGGGTGAACACCGTTATCCTTGAAACCGTCAAATGAACCAATTGCCGATCCGGGCAATTTGTATGGGTACGGGCGGCACTGAAAATTTCGGGAATCAAGGAGGTGACACAATTACAGTACTATTTAAAAATGTGTTTGTTGCTTTTCGAAGTATTCTCCGCGAAATTTGACACATTTTTCCATACGATGGAACCAATTATTAAAGCAACCATTCCATTCTGAAGTTGCGGTCTCCAAAATGGCCGTTTTGTAGGCGTCCACAGCTTCTTCAGGTGATGAAAATCTCTGACCACGCAATTTATTATTTATTTTAGGGAAAGTATAGAAATCATTAGGGCTTAAGTCGGGGCTGTACGGCGGATGGTCTAATAATTCTATGTTTTCTTGCTCTAAAAACTCTTTTGTTCTGTGCGCGGTGTGAGAACTCGCATTGTCGTGATGGAGGATGATGCGGCGGTTGCAGTTCTCTTTACGGAGTTCAGATACGACCTGTGGCAAACAAATGCTAGTATACCATTCTGCATTAACCGTTCTTTGTCCCTCGAGAGGAATAGTCGCAATATGGCCGGTTTTGGAGACAAACGTGGCCACCTTTTTTTTTTTGCAACACTCCGTGAACGAACAATTTTTGTTGGCTTTAACTCATTTTCGAACACCCAAACTCGTGACTGGTTTTTAATTTTGGGTTCGTACGCGTATATCCAGGATTCGACACCTGATACGATATAGTATACAGCATTTGAGGATCCTGCGTGGAATCTTTCGAGAGTTCTGACGCATTTGTATTTGACTCATGCCAATGTCTAATTAAGTTGCCTGAATTTCGCGGTATGTCACATGTCGATCTTCCTCAACCAGCTTACGCACAGCATCAACGTTTTCTTGGGTGACTGCAGTTTTTGGACGACCTTGACGGGGATCATCACTCAGTGATGATCCCCGTCAACTGACACGTCCACGTTGAAATTCAGCAAACCAGCGATAAATTGTGGTTTTGGATGGGGCTTCATCACCAAATGCAGAAATCACACACTGATCAACACACTGTTTTTGTGTTAAACCACTTCGAAAGTCATAATAAATCATCGCTCTAGAATTTTCTCGAGTCAATTCCATTTTCTCAACGACTAAACAAGTTTGATAAGACCTTGTGACAAGACCGAAAATCTTTTTTTAAATAAATAAATGGTATTCGATTTTTAAAACCAAGGAGTTTTCAATTAAAAAGATTTTAATATGACAGGAACAGTGGAAGTATTCCATTCCCGATATTTTTAGTGCAGCCTATGTATGACGACGGATTTTTTTGAGTTCCCAGCATTGTTCACATAGAAAAAGTTGTTCATTTTGTCGGGCTCATTTGATGATTTTAAGGATAACGGTGTTCACCTCAGTGTTCACCCTAACAACCTGTATAGTGCCCGCGCCTTACTCTGAAAACCTCCATAGCGTGATGCAGGATTATAGAGCTAGTTGGTTCGCCACACTTATAAAGCGCAGTTAAGCTAATTTTACTTAATCTGTGTGCTACTATGGATTTATTAGGATTTATGTCACAGTTACTAATATGTTTATATTATGATAGTATGTTTTGTCCTAGATTTTACGTCGCAATATCAAGGAGTACGAAGTAAACTTTGAGATCCAGAACAGCCGGAAGGTACAACGAGATGACAAGAAGGGCTACGAAGAGGAGTACCACAGATACAAGTCGATCAAAGCACGGATCAAATTGATCAACGCGCTTATCAACAAACAAAAGAAGAAGGATTGAATTTGCTATGAGTTTAGGGGCAAGAGGTTGCTTTATATTTCTTTCCGGATCAACTTGCCCCAACTGGTGTTCAAAGTAGGCGCAGTCTTAAGGGACTTTTTAAATACGAAAGATGATGAGTTCAAAAGAAATAAAATTATCTAATATGATATATTAGGTTATATTTCGCGTAAATGTACATAGAACGAATGAGAATGTACACATAATATATTTGAGACATACACAATAACTGTAAGTGCAAATAGCGTACGCTTTTTGAAACATATTTACTAAGAAATGTAAATTTTCACATCGTTCTAATACCTAATAAGCCTCTTTAGGCTAATTTTATTTCTCGAAAATGTAAGTTACTTATGGATATAGAGCCAAAACGGACTTTTAAGATATTCTCAAAGGTATTTTTTGCCTGCATAAAATTTACACCACTCTCAGGTTAACAAAACGTAGTCGGATGAAGCAAGAAACAAGATCGAACTTTCTTTCCTCATTTAGGTTCAAGAGGAACAATCAACAAGGACATTTTTTATCAAAAAAAACTTTTTATAATAATACGACCCAGAACTATACCCAGGTTATCTTGCCTCATTCAAAGTTAAATAATAATGTTGATATTTTATTACACCAATAACATAATTTTATAATAAATAAGTAATAAATAAAATAGATTACACTCTAATGCATGTAACGAAAATACGGGATGTTTCCAATAACTGTGTATTTGTGATTAAACATAATATAATACTCTAACTAATTTGTACAGCTGTTTATAAAATACTTCTGTAACAATAATTGAGACTGCACATAACATCTGAAAATCAGCTTTGGAAAATTATAGATTTCATATCGGATTTTAGAATATAAAATGTTAGAGAAGTAATTTGTAAAAAGATTTAAAAGTCTTTTAAATAAACGCTTGAGATTAAGCTTAAGATGGACGAACACGAAGGATCCATCTATTGTGTACCTGATCATTTTCTTATATCTCGACTTATTATTTTTTACATGATTGGCTGAAGTATGACCATGGCGAGAGATATTTTTTCCGGGGGAAAAGTTTGGGCCAGTTGGTCTTTGTCGGTTGCACTGGCCATTTTACATGAACCTTTCTGCCCATTTGACAATATGTATATTGTTATACACTACAATTTATAAGATATAATCTTCCCTGGCTGCCGATGCCTTTTTCGACGATTTCTTCTGGATTTAATTTGTTTATTTTAAGTTTTATGGATGATAACTTTTCTTTCTTTGTACATAGAGTTACGTAAAATTTGTGCAACTAGGTATATAATATGAACTGTTAGATTTGATTATTATCAGTATTTTATTACGAAGCTATAACGTTAATTTGTAGAATAGAGATTTTTTATTGTTTTTCTCTTTAAGAGAATTTAATTATGTTTAGATGGCTAGTATTAAGTAAATTACCTGTGATTTAAGCATTATCGGAATCTCTTGTGTGACAAGACCTCAAGTTGAAGCTAAGGTGCATACACACGTAACAATTAACAAGCGACAGAGTCGTTCGTAGCAAGTACTCTCGTCTCTCGCTCATATTGTAAAACCCTATACTACGACTTCTAATGAACAAGTTTTATAGTTGTATATTGCGTGTGACGTGTGTATGCATTTTATGATTGTTGTGCTCTAAGTTTTTGTACTTCCAATGTACTTCTTAAGTTTATATTAGGCCTATCTCGGGCATAAGTGAGACAAAAACCAGACCTGACTTAAGAGCTATTTATACGTATAGTGTAAAATTATGATCGATTTGGGTGTTTATGATGTGACTCTATTGAAAAAAGCATTTAGTAGCTTCATGACATGATAAAGTTATTGATTTAAGTTTCAGAAAGTTAATTTTTAACGTATATATAATTAAAAAAATATATTTACATTCTTATTTTGCTTATCCAGTAGAATGATTTCGAGTTTCTATCATAATTTATTCTACACTATGTTCGATATTCAAATAATAATAAGAAAATTAGGCAATCACAAAACAACTTGTTACCTTAATTAAATTCCGTCCACAGACGTTTTTGGATCAACAACAAAACTCCGAGATTTTCGCATAATATGATTTATGAGGCTACTATGTGCATTTTCCAATAACTTCAGTTATGACTTTGTACGTACATATTATGCGGCCTCTCCACGTTGGCTTGTGATGGACCAATACGATCGATTACGAACAGGAGGGTTATTCGTCTAATATTGCCGTTGTCGCCAATTGTGCATTTATAGCCAGCGTCGCAATTATGGTTGTTAAACGTAAGCCAACGTGAAGAGTGGCCTTTATGTAATCTATTTAATTAAACTTATAGTCATATGTTTATCGACTTAATACCGCAAATAGTTGTACTGATGTAGCGTTCAATGAATTTTATTACTATTGGATGTTCCGAATAAAACATTAACAACATGACTTATTTTATTACGCGAGCCAATCCGCTGAACCGATTTTGCTGTTTGGTATGGTTATACTTTGAGGCCCGAGAAAAGACATATCCCGGAAAATTGTACGGTTCCCGCGCGATAAACTAATTTTGGTGCAACGGAGTTGCGGGCGACATCTAGTAATTAATAATTTTGTACCTTTAACCTCTTTACTATTGAAATAGATCTAATATCAAAGCGCACGGCCGTGCGCGGCCAAGTTCCAGCAGGCCGCGCGCTTGCCGTGCACTATTTACACGAACCGTTTCGACGCACTTTTGACCCCCCTGTAGCTCAATGCCTATTGCGAGTACAAAGATTTATACCTACGTAATTATATACTAGTACTTAAGCAGTATATCAAATTTCATAGATATAGCTTCGGTAGATCCTGAGATATCTCCCTGTAAAAATAGCTAATTTTGGCACTGACTCACTCACTCACTCACTCACTGACCGGTAATCAAAACCTCTAGGCCACTCCCAAATGTCCTAGCGTTATGAAATTTGGCACACAGGTCGGGTGTTATATGTAGATTAACAAAAAATTCAGAAATTTTAGAAATGTAAGAAATCGGTCAAGCGTGAATCGGCTCATCTACAAACTATAGAGGCCACTTCCAATAAGGATGATGACAAGGTCAAAGATTAGCGAATTTTGTTAATAAAATAAAGAAAGCTCGGTAAAAAATAAGCGTTACCAAAATTTCAGCTCGATAGCAATTGTATTTTTTTTGTTAGGCGTCTTCAAAGTTGGATAATCAAGTCGATTTTTTTTTTCAATTAAATTTCTTAATATTTGTATACCATTCGCATTACAATATGCAATTAAAAGCAACTTTTGGTATGAAACCACTTTCATAAACGCAATATTTAAGAGTCCGCATACGAAATTTTGCCGATTTCGCTCATTTAACAGACGTGATTTAACAGTTAAAGTACAGTATTTTTATAAGTTTTAATGCACAACATGTAAGATCATTTCAATTATAATATAGTGTTGGAGCTAGATTTTTTATTTTTTTTAAGTATCTTTAAATAATCCAACTCAAACCCGCGACAGTTTTGTGATTTTTGCTGTAAAAGGTTTAGAATATCACCTTTTTATGGATTGTATTGACGTCTTAACGGTATGAAAAGAATACAATGTACTGTTGAGAAAGTCGTCTATAAAGTGTTGGAATTACTTTTTACCACTTCTATATAAAAAAAACCCTTTAAAACAGAAAACCTCTATCTGCCCGCTAACTTGGCGATCGTCCTTTTTCACCTGGCATATGAAAGACGGGCGTGAGTGTGAAGAGAGCAGTAGAAAATTGAGGACAGGCTCTTAATATACCTATCGAACAAAGTTCTCTCCCGATCCGTACAAACTACGAAAGACTGACGTCAGTCTTTCGTAGCACTTTGTATGGAGCGTTTCGGGCAGGTCTATTTTATGAGATGTTTGAATTGTTCATATCTTGGTGAATTTTTAAGCTATGAGAGTCATTCTTTCAGCGATGTTTCTATTTTTAAGGATCTTTCAATTACCAATAAGAAAAATTTTTTGTCATCTAGCCTATTGTCCTAGCGTTATGAAATTTGGCACGCAGGTTGGTACTACTAATATATATTCTGTGACGCAGGTCGAGTGTTAAGTGTGAATTAACAAAAAATTGCGAAATTTAAGAAATCGGTCAAGCGTGAGTCGATTCATCTTCGAACTTAAAATGCCACTTCCAATTGTCCTAGCGTTATGAAATTTGGCACACAGGTCGTGTGGTATAAAATATGTAGATTATCGGTCAAGCGTGAGTCGGCTCATCTACGAACTATAGATAAAAATTATTATGTACCAGTGATACAATGAGAATACGATGAGGAGGGTGGGAGGAGGAGCGGGGGGGTATATAATAATAATATAAATAATGTTAACTTAATAATTTGGCTTCTAAATAAATATCGATCCATCGAAAGTATTAAATTGTTTATTTCGGGTGTGGCACAAAAACCATAAGTATAAGATTTCTTGAAAAAAAGTATTGAAATCCCATCAAAAACATACCTGTAAAAATGGGGCCAAGTTCCTATCGGCAAATTTTTGGCCTAAAAAAGAGTTGAAATCCAATCCAATGCCAAGTTCAGATGCACTTCATCGATCGTAATCATCTTCATCAACAGCCTGATCCATAATGCTTCTAAATTTGAACTTGGCAGGTTTTCGTGCTTGATTAATTGTATAATTAAATTATATAATTATATAATTAAATTAACCTGTATAATTTTCACGCTTGTATAATTTTAAGTCATTAGCGATGGTTAGCCCGAATCGATTTGGCAGGTTAATTTAATTAAGTATATAAATTTTATATACTTAATTAAATTAACAAGTGTTACGTATAGCACGAAAACCTGCCAAGTTCAAATTTAGAAGTATTATGGATCAGGCTGTTGATGAAGATGATTACGATCGATGAAGTGCATCTGAACTTGGCATTGGATTGGATTTAAACTCTTTTTTAGGCCAAAAATTTGCCGATAGGAACTTGGCCCCATTTTTACAGGTATCTTTTTGATGGTAATATTTATGCAATGGATAAACAAATGTATGTATGATAAATAAATGAAACACTTCACTCGAAAATATATTCGACGTGACACTTGAAAATTAACAAAGAATGAATCGTCTGATTGAATCGGCTTATAACAAGTTACCAGAGTAAACTCCTCGAGGTTTTCGAGTTTCATTTGTAGCCACTAGCCATAGAAAAGTCCCATCCCTGTGGGCCTACTTATTCGCTTATTGAAACACATCACAACTTTTCTATTAGGCCACAACCCATAGTATTGATGGTCGATCAAGTCCATTGCCGCCGCACGCCGGTTTTCTATAAGGCGTTAAGGCCACAACCCATAGTATTGATGGTCGATCCAGTCCATTGCCGCCGCACGCCGGTTTTCTATAAGGCGTTAAGGCTACAACCCATAGTATTGATGGTCGATCAAGTCCATTGCCGCCGCACGCCGGTTTTCTATAAGGCGTTAAGGCCACAACCCATAGTATTGATGGTCGATCAAGTCCATTGCCGCCGCACGCCGGTTTTCTATAAGGCGTTAAGGCCACAACCATAGTATTGATGGTCGATCAAGTCCATTGCCGAAGCATGGCTGTCTAATATTTTTGAAGTTTAAACACTATGTGGGGTAAGTTGGTCTACGGGGAAGAGTACATACTTTGGGTACAAAATGTTCCCCTTTCCTCGTCTGACCCAACTTTTACGGTATCGGATTATTACAGATACTTAAATAAAAATAAATGACCCAATAATGTAATATATACATATGTTACTTAATATTTACTCACGTGTCCGATAAAAGTATATTTGATGTTATAGTAGGAATTAGGGACAGGAGGACAAAACTGATTACAATATTTTTATAATGATTAATGTAATTTTAATCAACTACTTACAAAATTAACCCCAGCTCAAAGCTATTTGTAGAAAAACAATACATATTTTATTAAGTATACCAGAAAGGAAATAAATAAATAAAAAACTCTTTATTTGCACATCGCGCTCGTGAAATACAAAAACAGTAAAAGAAACAATTTTAAGAAGAGGCAAGACCGCCAGTCTTGCCGCTTTGAGCGGTCTCTTCCAGACAACCAAAAAAGGTACTGCTAGGCCCTTAAAAATATGTAACTTGTATATCTCAATGCTTGTATAATATTTTTGTTACCAACTTTGTAGACGCGCGAAGGAACTCCGCGGAATCATGCATTTTTCGGTGATAAAATATTTAAAACAGTCGTTCAAAGTTTTTCTTAGGTAAATTAGGTATAAAAGCTATGTTCTTTCTTATAATGCCTAAATTATTATAAAATGTATAAACAATTTTTTTTTTAATTACAGGGAGGGAAAAGCTTCCAGGTGAAACCTACGATATCTACCTATTATAAGAAGGACCCCCGATGGAAGGAGGTTCAAAAATCCTGGAATCCTTATTTTACTAACACAATAAACACAATTTGAGAGGGCAAAAAAACAGCCAGTTATTAAATAAAATATTTAATTTCAGCAACTTTTTGCACCGTGTAGCCGGTGTAGGTTTTCTACCAATTAAGTAGCAGCTTAAAGTAACATTCCGGTAAAAGAGACGAATTAATTTTCCTTGAATTTTTAGAGCATTTCGGAATATAGTTGTAATATAACTTTCTTTTGAAAACTTTGTGCTTGCTAATTTGTGATATTCGATTATTCCGACATTGCGTAGCCTGTGTCACATTTTCCACTCCCACTTCTAACAAAACTGTCACATTCCCTCCGTGGATGATGAAAACACAACAAATAAGAAGCACCAAAAGTTTGTAGTGGTCCATTGTTTTTACGTAATAAACGTTTTAGTTGAGTACACTATGTTCTTACTGGCAGACTCAATAATAATTCTAGAAATGCAAGATACCTGGGTATAATATATTATTGTTTGTGTTAGATTAATGACTAATAATAATTATATTGCTTACAGTTTCATACATTTATTTTAATAATCCTTTAAATAGGGCTGTCATAGAACTTCTAATCAAGAAATATATTTTTTCAGTAAAATCGTACGTGCAAAATATTATTCTGCGGGAACTATCAATTTTCTATTAATTAACATTCCGTCTAATGTTTCTGCATCATGGTGGTAATAATAATTATAATCGTTAAAAAAACAAAATCAAAAAATTCTAAAAATATATCTTAAAATAATCTACCGGCACAAAACTCGTTAATAATTCAGTTTCATTATAATCAATAGGCGAAATCAATGGTTTTCTACTGAAAAGTCTGTCTCGAAAAACCTGTATTCTTCTGTGGTTACGGAATTCAATCGGTGTCGTGTTTTATGCTCTCTTTTCTCTTGACATTGCCACATTCCTTCCGTGGGTGATGAGGACACAGCACACCATGAGTGTACAGGGGTATTGCATTGCTGAATTTACTAAAAGTTCTTGTATTATATTATTATAAGGTAAATGACTAGTAGATTCGACAGTACCAGTCATTGGAAAAAGCACAAAAACACAACATTTATTAATGTTGCTTTAAAAATTTCCTGCTTTTAAAGCAAAAAAAACGCCTGATTTTAAAGAAAAACAGACAGAGTTTAAAGCAACATTAATAAATATGGTTTTTTCGTGCTTTTTAGTACTGTCCAATCTACTAGTCATTTACCTTATACGACTAGTTCTCTAAATGTAGAGTTCAACTCTAACTCTGCACTATGTTCTATGTCGAATCGACTTGATTCTACTGTAGAAATGCGTTAGTTGAGAAGTGACGAGACATATATATGCCTCAGATATCAATATTATAAATGATTAATGGTTATGATAAAATTTTAATAGTTTCTTAAGATTTCTCACATATAATATAATTTTAATGGCCTTTCAAATAGGGCTGACTTCGAGAATTTCAATTTATAAAATATTGTTACCTAATAATATCGTTCTCTGATGTCAGCTAATCCTCATACGAAAAGTCCTAGGAAAGGTTTTTGGTAGTATATTAACATCAGAAACCCAAGTGTGTAAGGACGTAGACAATTCGAAAAAAAACCGTACGTAGTAGTTTATTCCTTCAATTAATGAATTGTAGAAAAAAGAAGGCATAACTTCTTTTAAATATCTTAAAAAAAAAAACAAAAAACTAACGAGAAGGAACGCTTGTAATGTATAAAATTTATTTAATTAATTTTATACATTTTCTAACAATGTGTAGTGACCCTGGTAACTGGATAGTAATAAAATATAGTGGAAAATCAGGAGTAAAACCCAGACGAACGAGTTCACGGTCGGACAACAGGGAACAGCGGCTCTCAAACTTTTTGCTCTCATGGCGCAGGCGGACCATAATATTTGAGGGCGTACAAAACTTGAAAAATTTAGCTCACTTCTCTTTTTACACGCGTGCCTGTCACATAATATTGTAACGGGTGAAACAGGAGAATTTTCGATTGCTGAACTAAATTAGTCTTAATAACTCGTATAATAATATTATTATGTAATTAATGTATTTTAATTTTTAACTAACAAAGTAATAATACTACCGAACAGCAATTTGGTGTCTAACGTGCTTTTTCACATGCAAACAAACGGGCCACCTGATGGAAAGCAACTACCGTCGCCCATGGACACTCATAACATCAGAAGAGTTGCAGACCGTGCGTTGCCGGAGTACGCTCTCTTCCTGAAGGTTTGAAGGTTGTAATGTTCCGGAAATACTTATATTTGGCCCGGGAGCCAGGTAAATTTTTGGTTAAATTATTTCTTCCCGGGCGAAACTTTGTAAAATGCATAAGAGACTTATACTATGAATACTAGCGACCGTCAGCTGCGACTCCGTGGGTGGGGTGGGCACTGGGCAGTGGCAGCCTCCCACCCATGAAGAAAAAAAAATCAGTAATTTCCTCTCATTTGACAATTTATCAGAGTATAGCTGTTTATGTAGTATTTTGAAAGAAAAACATAGTCAGCTGACCATAACACGGTGGATTATACGTCAGCTGGCTCCTTGAACATGAAAAAAATTGTTATAGTTTCAATGATTTCCTCTCAGATGGTGATCGTTTATACTTTATATGCTACTATGAATGAAAATTAATGTCAGCTTGCTGTATGTCAGTGGAAAGTTTGTCAGCTGGTATCTTCAAAAGGTGTAACGCAGGGTTTCTCAAAGTGGGGTACGCGAACCCCTAGGGGCTCGCCATTCGACGGCAGGTTCGCGACAAGATATACGTGATGATGGCAACAGGAGACATTATTAAAAATATCCGTAGATCATAGATGAAACTCTTTAAGCTGATTTCAAAAGGATTTTTGGGCAGCTAGACAGGCAGAGTATTTTGAACTCTCACGCAAAGCGATGAATTTCCTTTTACCCTTTGCTACAACATACTTATGTGAGAGTGGGATTTCATCAGGGTTGACACAGACGGACTGCATTTCAACTGCAATCCAACTGCAAATTGCAGTTCAAGTTCAGTTTGAATGCAGTTGACACGACTGCAATACGACTACAATAGAACTGCAAACCAAACAGTTCACGCGACTGCACGCCGACTGCAACTGAACTGCAATCCGACTGCGCGTTTGGTTTGCAGTTCTATTGCAGTCGTGTCAACTGCATTCAAACTGCACTTGAACTGCAATTTGCAGTTGAATTGCAGTTGAAATGCAGTCCGTCTGTCTAGACTCTAGAATCATAGTTAGTAAGGGGTTCGCTGTCACCTACAAATTTTAACAGGGGTTCGTGGAGCCGAAAGTTTGAGAAACCCTGGTGTAACGCAACAGCATCTATACATACTAAAATTTATCAGCTGACGACTTTTCCACCGACTTACAGCTAGCAGATTTTTTAAATTGTTTACTAGAGTATTTTAACAGTACTCTGATAAATTTTCAAATGAGAGGAAATGACAGATTTTTTTTCTTCATCTTTGGGAGGCTGCCACTGCCCACCCCACCCACGCAGTCGCAGCTGACGGTCGCGAGTATTCATAGTTTTTGTCCCATTCGTAAAATGACGAAGTTTCGGTTGGGAGGGACTTGGTCATGAAAATCTGTCACTGGCTCCAGACGTCCGTTGCGTACGATACCGACCTGTGGACGCTTACCTTTACGCGTACATTACAACTGCAAACGTGATGAACTGTCGACGGCTGCCGTCGACTGACGCCGACACGTGCCGTTGACTGCCATCGACTGCCGCCGACGCGTGCCGCCGACTGCCGTCGACACGTGCCTTTCGTATGTAAGAACTAAGAAGCCTAACGCTTTTCCTAATGCTAACTACTACCTATAATGCTCCAAAAGAATGCATGGATGGATAAACTTGATGCCCACAAGCCCGGCTGGCACCGGTGGAATTAGACTCGTTCTAATTCTAATGCCACCGCAGATGGAAGACATTAGAACTAGAGTCTAGAGTCTATAATACTCTAGAGTCTAGATAGTGGTATGGTATTCCTAGAGCCTATAAGCACTTAAAAAGCTACTTACTAATATACCTACTGATAAATTGTTAATAATATTTGGATAATAATTTGATTTATTAATACCATTAAGCACTTCCATCAATTGTTTTACTACTAAAATATTATAATCTATACATCTATATCTATCTATATCTATACTTATTATAAAATAAAGTCGCTTTTTTCCCTCATGTCCCTTTGTTCCCTTTAATCTTTAAAACTACGCAACGGATTTTGATGATTCTTTCAGTGTTAGATAGCCCATTTATCGAGGAAGGTTATAGGCTATATTTTATCACGCTAAGACTAATAGGAGCGAAGAAATAGAGGAAAATGGGGAAAAAACGGGGAAAATTATTTGAAAGGGGTAACTTGAACGCGCTAATCTCAGGAACTACTGGTCCTATTTGAAAAATTCTTTCAGTGTTAGATAGCCCATTTATCGAGGAAGGCTGTAGGTTATATTTTATCACGCTAATACTAATAGGAGCGAAGAAATAGAGGAGTATGTGGAAAAAATGGGGGAAATTATATGAAAGGGCTAACTTGAACGCGTTGTTCTCAGGAACAGTAGTTCCTCCGGACCAGTAGGTCCGGTTAGAAAAATTCTTTCAGTATTAGATAGTTAATTTATTGAGGAAGGCTATAGTCAACCTATAATATACAAGAATTGCTCGTTTAAAGGTATAAGATAATATGCTCATTAGCTTTATCAAATTTATTTTACCTAAAATTACATCACATGTATTAATTTTTTTTATGTATTTACTTAATCAAAGCGCACGGCCGTGCGCCGCCAAGTTCCAGCAGGCCGCGCGCATGCCGTGCACTATTTACACGAACGGTTTCGACGCACTTTTGACCCCCCTGTAGCTCAGTAACTATTGCAAGTGCAAAGATAAAATTATACGTACGTAATCATGTACTAGTACTTACGCAATATACCAAATTTCATAGATATAGCGTTGTTACATCCTGAAATATGTCCTTGTAAAAATAGCTAATTTTGGCACTCACTCACTCACTGACCGGTAATCAAAACCTCTAGGCCACTTCCAATTGTCCTAGCGCTATGAAATTTGACACACAGGTTGGGTTTTATGTGTTTTTATATATTAACAAAAAATTGAGAAATTTAAGAAATCGGTCAAGCGTGAGTCGGCTCATCTACGAATTTTAGGAAAAATTTCTTATGTAACAGTGAATACGTGTGGGAGGAGGAGAGAAGGGTTTAAAAATATTGTCATGTATAATGCACACTGTATAGCTTATAAATAAATACTGCTACCTTAAAAATTTCGCTTCTATTGATAGGTTAACAAATACCACTAGCGCCATCCATCGAAAATATTGTTTATAAAATACTTTCAATAGATGGCGCTAGCAAAGTTACTTTGAAACGCAGAATGACTTAGATTAACAATACATGCGAGTGTGGCACTATAAAAATAGACCGTACGATTTCTCGAAAAAAAGTATTGAAATCCCACCAAAAACATACCTGCTAAAAATGGGGCCAAGTTCCTATTGGTTAATTATTCGCCTTAAAAAAGAGTTGAAATCCAATCCAATGCCAACTTTAGATGCACTTCAAAATCGATCATAACATCATCATTAACAGCCTGATCCTTAATACTTCTAAATTGGAACTTGGCAGGTTTTTATGATATACGTAGCATTTGATTAATTGCATAATTAAATTTAATATTGGTATTTATGTAATCAAATCAACCTGCCAAGTTCAAATTTAGAAGTATTAAGGATCAGGCTGTTGATGATGATGATTATGATCGATTTTGAAGTGCATCTAAACTTGGCATCGGATAGGATTTCAACTCTTTTTTAAGGCGAATAATTAACCAGTAGGAACTTGGCCCCATTTGTAACAGGTATGTTTTTGGTGGGATTTACTATAACGTTAAGATCTTTTTATGTAATCTAAAACTTATTTAACTACTACCAACTAACTACAACTACTTTACAAATATTCAAAAAACCTAGCGCATTAGCTTATCGAGTCACCGAAAAAAAACTAAACAGAGTGGTGCCGCCCCTTGCAATGAAATGCATACAGCCAACTATATTACATTGTACTGTCAATTGTCGGCGTCTGACGTCTCAAGTGATAAATTTTTGGAGATTTGACAGTTTTAGTATCGATTTTGCCACATGAACATGATGGGATTTATACGTGGGAGAGCCATGCTTCGGCACGAATGGGCCGGCTCGACCGGAGAAATACCACGTTCTCACAGAAAACCGGCGTGAAACAGCGCTTGCACTGTGTTTCGCCGAGTGAGTGAGTTTACCGGATGCCCAATCCCCTACCCTATTCCCTTCCCTACCCTCCTCTATTCCCTTCCCTACCCTCCCCTATTACCCTATTCTCTCTTAAAAGGCCGGCAACGCACCTGCAGCTCTTCTGATGCTGCGAGTGTCCATGGGCGACGGAAGTTGCTTTCCATCAGGTGACCCGTTTGCTCGTTTGCCCCCTTATTCCATTAAAAAAAACACGACGTACAGATCCTTGTATAATAGCTATAATAGAGGCTTTCAAAGCTTCTTCCTTTCGTCATGCCGCATGCGTCCTGATGATACACAGCACACGTTACGAATGCGCAATCCATGTTCATACACTTAACAAAAACCAAATTTATAGCACCATCTTGCTGGGCGGCGTAGGTTCCCTTAATCCCTCTTGTTTAATCTCCAAAAAGGATATCGGTAACAAATTCACTCTCGTTCTGGTGTTGTCGAATCTAATACTCGATTCGACCTCCATAATTTCGTCGGATTCCACGGTTACTTCGATCTCTTCCGAAAATCCTGACTGCTCTCTCGCTTCCACGGTTACTTCTCTCGCTTCCACCATCACTTCAATACTCTTCCCTTGCACAGAGACTACGAGGCAGAAGAATAAAAGTGTAGAATATTCCATAATAAGTGCGTAATTTACCAAGAAACGTATTCAACTAAACACTCGCCAACGTTAGGTACTCTGACCCCTGATATCGATTTGACTTTTCGGTAGATATGCCATATAAACTACACTTAGTAGGTAAATAACTCGTAGCTTATTATTTTCTCCGTTTTATATAATTTTAATAGCAGTGTGAGCAAATTGCAGTATTGCTATATTAATGCTACCAATTTAAATCTAACGTAAAAATAAAAAGAAATTAAAACGAATAATACTTATTGCAATATTTATCAAACAATAAAATTATTTAAACTCAAATGAATAATTTGTAAAATTAAAAAAGTGCTCATCGATAGAGATCTCTTGATTATCTTGTGAGAAGGAACGTTCTAAAGCTGGTACCAATATTATTACTTAGTTAAATCACAATACTTGATAGACCTGTATAAACTTTGTTACTACCTTCACTTGTTTAGGTACTTTTAAGATTTGAAATAATTGTCACCCTGACCAAACCCTGACTATGAATTTAAGCGGTTCATTTAATATTTTTTATTTGTACTTAGCGTTTTCTCTGAAACACGTATTGCTAGAGATAACCCCGTAGTGTCCCATGTTATCGGTAAAAACCCAGCACTCGGGTCAATCTAAACTTCCAAACAATACAGCTGCTAATTCGCGCTTTTCGGGGTTATTCTGATACAAAAATATTACGCATGCGACATATCTGTAGCTGAGCTAACAGAATGCTGCAGAGGAAAAGCGAAAACGCGCAATGTACCTAATTGTTTTAATTAAATTTTCATGAAGATGACATAAAACTAAATTGACTGGGCAATACTTTGAGTTTTAAACATATTCAACAAAGAAAATATAAGAGGAAAACAAGATATTTAACAATGCAATAATAATCTTAAAATATATTATGAAATGTACCAACGTCCATCAATTCTATGTGGTTTTGACAAGGTTTCAGATTTTACTGCATATCATAACCGACACCTTGTATGGTTTCAAATGAATTTACTTTAATTTAATAAACCCATTACATATAATGTTTTCGTAACTCCTACTACGGCAGTTATCTATAAATGTAGGTAAACTTAGACAATTTAAATGCAACAAAATATTATTCTTATCTTCTTATATATAAAATTCTCGTGTCACAATGTTAGTCCACGAACTCCTCCGAAATGGCTTTACTGATTTTTACCAAATTTTATATGCATATTCAGTAGGTCTGAGAATCGGCTACTCGGTACTTTATATATTGATAAGTGCATTTGTTGAATAAATAATAGTAAATTATTACAACCTGAGGCTGACGGCGACCATTGTTTGTGCGACGGGATAGCGATCGAGGTTGCCATGGCGACATACTTATTTAGTCACTTCAATAAAATAATATGGGCGAAATAGTTTGTATTATGGCAAAGCAACATTTGCCGGGACAGCTAGTATAATATAAAATTCTCGTGTCACAATGTTAGTCAGCGAACTCCTCGGAAACGACTTTACTGATTTTTACCAAATTTTATATGCATATTCAGTAGGTCTGAACTCTGAGAATCAGCTACTGGGTACTTTATATATTGATAAGTGCATTTGTTGAATAAATAATAGTAAATTATTACAACCTGAGACTGACGGCGACCATTGTTTGTGCGACGGGATAGCGATCGACGTTGCCATGGCGACATACTTATTTAGTCACTTCAATTAAATAACATGGGCGAAATACTTTATATTAGGCAAAGCAACGTTTGCCGGGACAGCTAAACAATAAAATATTATTCTAAGTTGCTAGTAAAATGCAATCTGCACGTGTTATACATGTCGCTGTGTAGATCATCTACACAGTACATGTAAATAAACTGTAATTATCGGATGCCAGGTTAAAAACGGTAAATAAAGGATCTGATTCACATAAATACCTTACATACATTAGAACCATTTAAGTGATATAGTTGCGCACGATGCAGTCTATGCGATATTTTTCGTAGACTCTCAGAATAACCGCCCATGGACGAATATGGCATGTTATATAAACAGTCCAGTCGCGGATAAGTTCAGTTGTCTGTCGACTTCTGGATCACAGGGACGTCTCTAAGAAAACTCA
This sequence comes from Lysandra bellargus, assembly GCA_905333045.1. Classification (NCBI taxonomy): domain Eukaryota; kingdom Metazoa; phylum Arthropoda; class Insecta; order Lepidoptera; family Lycaenidae; genus Lysandra; species Lysandra bellargus. The sequence continues at coordinate 4,908,008 of HG995336.1, read as the reverse complement.
TCATCATGATCTGGAAGGCAATTTTGGTCGCCGTTTTGGCTGTCTGTAAGTAAACCTATTCTTATAATTAGATAATTTCTAAATGTTTTTATAGCATCTGAATGTTATTAAGATGATAATTTAATGACAATTAATTTAGGAAAATAGCCTATAGAAACAATACTAAAAATAGTACTAAATATATTGTAAAAAAATATTTTTCGGATTAAGCAATTAATGCATGATGATGATGATTATATTTATTTATAATAAAAAACAACATTAAAATTAATTATTAGGTAAGTACTATTATTTAATTAGACAAGATGTTATAGAAACAGCATACTTATATACTTATGCTCGTCGTAGATAAGCTAGTTATAATGATTTTACTGCTTCAAATCATAAGTGATGACTAATACTGATACATCTTTAGCTGATGAAGATGATAATACCCATCATAAGCTGATGTTGATTATAGTGATGGCAGTCGCTGGTTAAAGGACATCAAGATGATTTGTCATCAGAGCCCTACCCAAAACTTTTTCTTTATCGCTTTATAGAATCCCCGATCAAAATGTATGAAAGTCAAATTATCGAACTCTTATGTCGATTCCATACATTGATCGGAGATTCTATAAAGAAGCGAAAACGTTTTGGCTAAAGGGCCAGCTCGATGTCCTGAGTCCTGATGACTGATGATGATGTATGATGTCGGCCCCTCTTCCTGCGCCGACCAATTACCAATTTTCCTCGTGAGCGCAGTCACCCACATACACACTATTTTGTTGTATCTTTCACGTCGATCCGTACTAATATTGTAAATCTGTGCGTCTATCTCTCTTTTGTGCTATATCTCTCTCTAAGCTCTTCAGTTTGGATACTAGGTTTCCTAGTACGGTAGTTTCATCTATTTCATTTTTGAGTCCCGGAAAAATTACATGGAAATTGCACATAATAGTCTAAAAACTATTGTTATCTCTGCACGATTAACAAACTGCGTGATCGAAGTTCCAGGCAAGGGCGGCAAGGAGGCAAGGGGGCGTCCACAAATTTCGTGAGGTGTTTTTTTGAATTTTTTTAAAACTGGTGGGGGTGGTGGTGGAGCCACCACCCCCACCAGTTTTAAAAAATCAATCGAGTCTTTAAGGTTTTACAATAGAAAAGTTAAAAATATTTTTGTGTTAAAGAATACTTATTTTTTAAACTTTATTTTAACCTTCACGAACCTAATCTAAAAAGTTTTTGATGTTTAACGATATAAGTAGGTATGGTAAATTGCTTTGTTTATGGAACTGATAACTTTTATTTAAGTTATCAATAGTAAACACGATTATCATTGAACTTGTAACCTTTGTATCAGTGGCGTGATTATTGATGTTAAGAAACCTATCTGACAATATTTAATAAATAACCTGCATCTTTTCAAAAGTCGGTTAATTCATCATTACATTAGAAGGTAACACGAAGATTAATGATTAAACTTAATCATTAGTCTTTAATGAGAGCAAGAGTCCGGAAGCTTTCTTATACAATAAGTTTTATGAGCTTTCTATCTAGATAAGCAAAATCTAGATTCTAATGCCGCACTAGTCACGAAGCCAAGCTTATTAGGAGACGTTTAATTTTAAAGGGACATGTTTATTATCAAAAGTCACTACTCAGTACCTACTCGCATTTCACAATGAGAATAATTGCGTATATAATAATAACATCTATGGACGCTTCACACCGTGCCAAGTACCTGAAGGACTTGTGTTACAGGTACCAGACAACGGAAATATATTATATTTAAGATTTTTATTATAATATGATACACATATTTAATACACAGCCATGACCCAGGAACTTTGAAAACTTTTTGTTCCGTCGGCGGGATTCGAACCCGCGACCCCAGGCTTGAGCTACCAACAGCCCATCAACTGAGCCACGGAGGTCGTTTTATTAAAGTACAGAATATCTTTAAAATGTTAAAGTTAATAGCGTTATAGCATTTTCGATAAGACCAGTGTTTTTATACTTTGAACCCCACGAATATAATATTATATTACTATTTAAACCTTACATTATGAAGATAAGATTAATCTAAGGAAGATAACTTAAGATTACACTCAGAGCCGGATTTATATTTTACATGAGTATAGGCCACTTTCATTTGCCGCCCCTATTGTACTGCCGCCTTCCTAGGACGCCATAGGACGCTGCCACCCATAGGCCATGGCCTATACTGCCTATACATAAATCAAGAGCTGATTACACTACAATATGACTTTACTCACTCTGTTCCAGGCGTGCTGGCCGAGTACGAGCTCACTGACGCCCAGCGCCAGCAGATGAAAGAACTGCTCCGTCAGACCTGCAAGAAGAACGGCAATGAGGACAAGACTGATGCTGTTGAGGTACGACTAAATTTTTTTTACGTCATAGCTCTTTAACTGCCATTTAACGATTACTTAAATTTAATTTAATGATTATTTTGAAACAAACTCCTCGAAGAAGATCCGTGTAAGAAAACACAAATGGGAAATATTTTTGTACCATCGAGGAAATTGATTCATAGGCAGTTGACAGAATCGTGTCAATTTAATGTTAATTGTGGTCTGTCAGCTGGGTTTGACATAACGCGACCAAATTACTAAGGTCGCCCCCATCTGCCTATGAATTAACTTCTCTGATAGTAGGCACTAGGTAGGTACATAAGTGAATTGAACGAGTAGTAGGTTTGTTAGGAAGTGGATTTAGACCTCTAGCCAATATTTCCCCGAACCAGACTTTAATATGCGTATAATTAACTATCTTTCCGCTTAACAACGTAAAGATCATTTAGGTATATACATTATTTTGTAAATTGACAGGCTACCGTCAAGAACTTTGCTGAGTGCGTCAAGACTCTGTTCAACCCCGACACCATCAAGCAGGAGATCGAAGACGCCAAGCCCAACGGCGAACTCGACGAGGTCTTCAAGAAGTAAGTAAACTAGCCCACAATCGAGTGTTTCCCAACTTTTTACAGCCACGGACCCTAGGAAGTCAAGCACAGTTCACGGACCCCCTTAATAAAATAAACTAAACAGCATAAAAAATAAGTATGGTACAGACAGATGATATCGCGTACCCCCGTAGCGCGTAGGTACCGTACCGTACCTACCATAAGTTGGGAAACACTGCCATAATCGAAACGAAGGCAAAGAAAAGTTTTGTTAAATAGAAAATTTACTCATACTTAGGGGGATTTTTTAGCCTAATTGAAGATTTTGCGCTTGTTTCCATACGTAGCAAGTTCACCAACTTCCATTGTTTTCCATTTTCCATTTGTATCTATTGTTTTCCATGTCTTCGAAAATTTTAAATTGTCCTTATCGTGACATTATGTTGACTCTAGGCAGCTCTAGGTTTACGTATACGCAGTGACCTATGGGCGGCAGCGTCCTAGGATGGCGGCAGAGTTTGTATAGGGGCGGCAAAATTAAAGTGGCCTATACTCATAAGTCATAACAAATAGAAATCCGGCCCTGACTCTAGGTGTAAGTTTTCATTAAATAAATTCATTTTAAAAAATCTTAATTCCAGGTACTGCGCCAAATCCCCCGAACTGAAGACATGCATCCACACACTGACGACCGGCGTGACTCCCTGCCTGGACGCCAAGGTGCGCGACCACATCGGCTACGTCGACAACTCCACTGACTCCCTCATCGACTTTCTCTGCTACAGAGACGGAGACAGGATCGCCAGTGAGTTTACCTATAAATTTTACCTTAGAGCTCCGATTTATTAGAACGCGACAGCCAACACGAATATGCATATTAGTAGCGATATAACATCAGAGTATACATCAATAATTATTAATTATGCATATTTATGTACTCATACTTAATTATGTATAATTCCTCTATGATAATATGCATCAAAGTCTTGGTTCATTTCGTTTGATTAAATTGAACTTAGTCGTTATATCGGCAGCTAAAAGGTAATGTGATCTATCAGATGCAAAATAAGTCCGAACCGTTAGGTAATGCTTCCGAGGATCCTGTATTTTTAGGTGCATGCGATACGCTATGGTAGCATTATAATACGCCTCCGTGGTCCAGTGGTTCAGAGCTCGGCTCTTGACTCGGAGGTCGTGGGTTCGATTCCCGCGTTGGAAACATGTTATTTCCAAGTTTGGTTAGGATAATGCAGGCTGATCACCTGATTGTCTGACAAGTAAGATGATCCATGCGTCGGATGGGCATGTAAAAAGTCGGTCCTGCGCCTATGAGAGTAAAGGAATAGAGAGTGCTCTTGTGTACTGCGCACACACTTGGGCACTTTAAAATTACTCCTGCGTAGCTGACCTAGTTTCAATGAAACCGGCCACTGTCACCGAAACCGGTGTGGGAGCTATTATTATAATATTCATTATTCATTGATGATCTCCCTTTATTACAGGCAATCATAAAAAATGCCCTCAATTACTATTTCGAAAACCACTTACAATAACCTATTTTTCCAGTGTTCATCGCTGAGCACGGCCCCGAGTGCATGCAGTCCAAGACCAGCGACATCCGCGAGTGCGCCAACAAGATAAGGGAGGGCATCTCCAGCCTCGACGACGCCAAGAGCCTCACCCTTGAGGTGAGATATTTGTTCTTACTTATATATTTTAAGTTGTAGGATACAGGTAACAGGGTCTGAGAAGGGCCACCAGTGTATGTCTCCCGGGGGCGGTGAACGCCGCGCCCGGGCATACCCCATGTACCCATTAAAACCCCAACAATGTTCCTGCTGGCAGAGCCACAGGATACGCGAAATACACTCTTTCTTACTAGCTTTTCCCCAACGAAAAAAAAATATATTACTTAAGGACTAAGGTTAACACTTGTTCCGTTCCGAGACTTTACAGAATTATAAGCAATTTTTTCCATGGTAGTAACTTACATGCTTGAAGGATAATCAGCTGTTTCATAATTAAAGCGCATTAACACTTATGCCAAGTGCGAGTTGGACTCGCCCATGAAGGGTTCCGCAGCAGCAAATAGGTAACGTGTTTAGGAAACCCGCACATAGTTGGTTTCAGACCGCAGACGTATTGACTAGTAATTCTTTCCTCTGGACTAGGCTGACTATGTTGCGAGAATGCCGTATGTGCTTGGGCAACCATACGGCCATTTAAAAATCTCTTCCCAGGCATTTATTTGAGGAGTGGTTATTTCGCTCTGAAAATACTGTGTATATGGTATTAATAAATCATCCACAACGGATGCAAAGGCCTAGTTTTTTTTTATTAATACATAATATGATTAAAATAAAACAAATACATATTTAAGGGCATACAGAAAACACACTTTTTGGCCTATTTTGCTCTATAACGATACGGAACCCTTCTTGCGCGATTCCGACTCACACTTGGCCTAATATTTTTTTTTTTACAATTTGAACATCGGAATGAATGTTTACGTTTTATTGCTAATTGATTACTTCATAATTTCTTCGGAATCAAGCTGCGCCGCCAGTCCAGTGAGTCTGTGCGGTTGGCGGCGGTGCATCTAAACTTGCATAGTTTGGATGCAACGCCACGAGCGCGGGGAAATGTGCAGTGGTGCCACCAGCCACCAGCCAGCCATTTACCGGCGCCCCTGCGACGAACTACGAATGCATCGCGGTACCTACTCTGCCAATGGACACGCTCCACAGTATAATAATAAATTATTATACTGTGAATAAAAGAAAAAACACATGTACGTCGCCGATTAAAATCGGTGCAGTAGGTACATAATATATTATCGATTGGACAAGTAAGTTGGATAGTAATGGGGGGGGGTCCGGACCCCCCAGGACCCCCCCCCCCCTTATATACGCCCATGAGGAAGTAGATTTTTTAACAAGTAGGAACGTTGTTGGCAAAGAAAAAGTTGGCAAGTAGAAAAGTTTTCTTGAAGTAACTATTGACCTCGGATAACGAACTCCTTTTGTTAAACTTTTTTTTTTTATTTTTTTTTAGAGAAGGCAGGTCGTTATAGCCCTGACGTCACTGCGACCCATGAGGATATATTGTGACTCCTTCGCACTAGAGAATCAGCCCCAACCCAATACTGCTCATAAATTGAACGATATGGTTGGGGTTGGTGCCACGAATTTCCTCTGTGGATGAGTATTCGTGGCGACCAAGGTACCTGTTCCTGCTCTGTAGTAGAGCAGGACAGTCGAGGAGAAGGTGAATAGGTGTTTCATCCTCCTCCTCACAGAATCTGCAAGTCGTTATGCTACAAATACCCATTCTGTTTAGGTGTTTGTTGAGCTTGCAGTGCCCAGTTAGGCTTCTGGTAAGGATTCTTAATTAGTTCCTACCCAAGGTGAGCACTAATTCTGATAGTTTCTTGTCGAATCCAGGAATTAGTGCCTTGGAGTGTTCAAGGCCAGGGGTCTCAGCCCATTGCTTCCTGCATAGTCTGTGACCCCATTCCTTGAGCACTTGCTTTGTGGTACTAGGAGTTATACCACAGACTGGTTCTGGGCCATATATGAGACTCTCAGCCCCAAGCCTAGTTCGTCAGCGGTTTCATTGCCGGGGACGTTGCTGTGGCCCGGGGCCCATACTAGGCGGATGTTGTTGTTCCTTCCCAGCATGTTTAACGTCTCAATGCATTCCAGAACTAATTTGGACGAGACTTCTGCGGCAGTCAGTGCTTTAAGTGCAGCTTGACTATCGGAGAAGATAAACACGTTTTTATTAACTAGGGCCATCTCCAGGCTTTCTAGTGAACAACCGAGGATAGCGAAAACTTCAGCCTGAAACACGGTCGCAAACTCCCCCAAACAGGCGTATTTGCCCCTTGGTGGCCTGCCTCCGTAGAATCCCGCTCCCGCACGGTTGTCTTTCCTTGATCCATCCGTGAACCAAACTATGTCGCTAGGGCGGACATCGATTGGGATTTTCCTTTCCCAGTCCTCCCTGGAAGGTATAAAAACCTGGTATAGCTTCGAAAAGCTATGCACCTTGATCATGGCATCTGATGGCATGGCCATGACAGGTGATTCACTGAGAGACTGTACCAGCTGTCGAAATGGGATGGAGACCCAATTCGTACTGCCCGCCGTCCTGGCCCTGAGAGCCACCTTTTTGACCTCCATCTGAACAAGCAGAGGAAGCGGAGTTAAGTTGATCAGGGCCTCGAGGGAAGCGGTGGGTGTTGACGAGAGTGCACCCGTGATTATTAGACATGCCAGTCTCTGTACGCTGTTTAGACTTTTATTACAGTTTACTTGTTCAGCCTTTTTATGCCACACTACGCAGCCATATGTGGTAATCGGTCTCACTACGGCTGTATATAGCCATAGCATTGCCTTCGGCCGAATACCCCATTTAGAGCTGACAAGCTTCCAACAGGAACCCAGAGCACATCTAGCCTATTTCGTAATATACTCGATGTGCTTTTTCCAAGTGAGTCCTTTGTCTAGGATTACTCCTAGATATTTGACATCACCCGCAAACTTAATAGTTTTCCCGAAGAGTGTTGGGGGTCTTAGTCCCTCCAACTTCCTCTTTTTGGTGAAAGGTATCAAGACCGTCTTATCAGCGTTTACTGTTAGCTTGACCCTTTGGCACCAATCCTCGACGACTCTTAGTGCTGACTGCATCAACCCAGCGACCACAGATGCGCATTTAGCCACCACCATGATCGCCAGGTCGTCAGCGTATCCTTGAGCGTAGTAACCTAAGAGGTTCAGTTCCCTTAGTAGTTCATCCACTACCAGGGACCATTCCAGAGGTGACAGCACACCTTGTGGGCAACCTTGTGTCAGCCTGATTTTGAGTGTCAGGTCCATGATAGTCGATGAGGCTACCCTGTTGTCGAGCGTGGCTTTGATCCATTTTCTAGTAGTTGGATCTATATTCTTTGAAGCCAGGCCATTTGTGATAGAGCTGGTTGAAGTGTTGTCGAATGCGCCTTCAGTATCAAGGAAGACACACAACGCAATCTCTTTATCTTCAATTGCTCTATCAATCCGATCTACCAAGTCCATTAGGGCCGTCTCGGTAGATTTGCCTTTTTGGTAGGCATGTTGTCTTTCATGCAGCGGCATTTTAGTGAGATAGGTGTCCCTTATGTGTAGGTTGACCACCTTCTCGATTGTTTTAAGCATGAAAGAGGTGAGCTAATTGGTCTCTATGACTTTGGTAGAGCTTTGTCCCTGTCCCCACTCTTGGGTATGTAGGACACCCTTACCTTTGTCCATGTCAATGGGATGTAGCCCCACGCGAAACTAGCTCTGAATATTTTCAGTAGCAGAGGAAGGATAATATCCTTGCCCTGCTGTAGGAGGGCCGGAAATATATTATCCTCGCCGCCAGTCTTGTAAGGCTTGAAACTGTCAATTGCCCATGTGACTCGGTCAGGCTTAAAGATCACGGAAGCTCTTCTCCAATCGTCAACTGATGGTCTCGTTTTAACAATCGTATGAGAGAAGGCTTCGTGATTTTCGAGATGGATACTGTTGGGGAAGTGGACTTCGGCTAGTAATCTTAGCGTTTCTTCCGCCGTTTTAGTATAAGTACCATCTGACCTCTTCAGAGTGCTGGGATGAGAGCTAGGGGCCTTAGATATGACTTTATATAGTCTGGAGGTTTGCGAGGTGTTATTCACTTCCTCACAGAACCTTGCCCAAGAGCGTCTTTTGGCCTTCCTTAGCTCCCTATTAAACGTCGTCAGGGCGGTTCTGTATGCGTCCCAGTTCCCGTCTCTTTTGGTTCTGTTAAACAGAGCTCGGGCCTCTTTCCTGAGTTGCGCCAGAGTACCGTTCCACCAAGGTACGTTGCGTTTACTTGACGTTTTCTCAACAGGACAGCTTGTGAGGTAAGCATCATTCAAGCTATGCTCCAGCTCTCCCACCGTTAGTTCCAGTTGTTCTACGGTCTTGACAGCTTTGTTGACAGCTGCGAGGTTTATCTGCAACTCCTCTCTGAATACTCCAACTCCAGTTTGTGGTTTCTTTCTTCTTTGGGTTCCTATAAGTCACCTCTTCACCAGGCATACTGTTGTGTATATCAAACCTAATGTAACAGTGATCGGACAGTGAGTTGTCGTCCGATACATGCCAGTTGCAGGCGCGATGCCGTATAGGGCCTGTACAAACTGTTATGTCAAGGACCTCCTGTCTCAGTGGGTTGATAAACGTTGGTTTAGTACCCTGATTCAAGGTGTGGAGGTTGTTAGTAAGCAAGAAGTCAAATAGTTTCTCGCCTCTGGAGTTAACGTCGGTGCTGCCCCAACTTGTGTGGTGTGAGTTGCAATCGCTTCCCAGGATAAGTTGGATACGCTGATTCCCGACGTAGTCTATTACCGGTGATAGCTGCGTTGTGGGGTCCTGAGTGTCTCCAGGAAGATAAGCGAAGCAAACCATCAGTCTGCCTGCAGTCCCGCCTGGCTCCTCGATATACGCAGCTACTGTGTCATCTGTACATAAGCAAGAGACACACAAAAATTTCATCCTCTTGCTAAAGAGGATGCAGGATCTGGGCCTCTGGCCATGCTGAAAATAAAGTACGTTACCTGCCAGTCCGAGGCCCATCACCGTGTTCCCGTTGACCCACGGTTCTTGGATTAAAGCAATATCAAGCGCCTCGCGAATGAACTTCTGACAGAGCACATCGGTGGCAGCCTTCGCGTGTCGTAAGTTGACTTGTATTACTTTAATCTTTTTTTTTTGTGTAGTGTAACTGCGGAGTGTAGTTGTGGAGTGTGCTGCGAACTGTGTATTTATGTGTTGTGTGTGTGTTTAGGTTGAGTGGTGTATATTGGGTAGACGGAGCAGGGGGTTTTGCACTGCTTTGCGACTGGAGTGCTCCTGCGCTAGTGAGGGTAGCTGAGCTGGCTTCCTCACCGCGCAGGCGCCTCCAGTGCCGCCGCGTCCGCGTCCACCACGGGACTGCCCAGGCTTACCCCTACTCACGGTTGCCCCTTGCCGGGGAACCTGAGGTCTGGGATTAATCTGCGCAGCCGGTCGCCCGCCTCCCCTGCTGGTGTGTGCGTGCATGTGCGGTGTTTGCACGTGTGGATTGTTGGGCTGGGCAGTGTGAGTGGCAGATGACATGCCGCTGCTGCCAGCTTGTGGTGGTCACCGTACCTCCATACCCTATCGGGTTGAGGAGAGGTGCTGGTTGTCGTCCCTTTTGTGAGGTGAGGGGTGTAGCCGTTGCTCTTGCAGACCCTACAGGGTCTGGTAAGAGCGCCGGTTTTGGTCCCTTCAGGCGAAGCTGAACTCGGTTAAAGCCGAAGTAGAGCCGGAAGTTTCGCTCGGAGAGTAGCTTAATCGCAGATTCGTCGAAGGAAAAAGTGAAGGTTTGCCCCTTTCCATCGACTTTCCTGCTGACTACTCTCCATCGCGGGATTTCCATGCCTCCATTCTGCGAGATCAGTCGCTTGAGGATTCCTACCTCGTCAACCTCAAGATCAGGAACCCACGCCGTAGCGTAACGGGGCTTGAGCAGTTCCGCCTCGTCAACGACGCGGAGGACTGCTCCATCCCAGGGATGGATCATGTCTATCAACCGCGCCAGCCACTGCTTAGAGGCAGCGTCGACGCAGGTGAAGACAAGTCCACCAGATCTGTGGGCGCATCCTATCAACTGTGGTCCCTCTCCCTCCGGCTGATCGTCGATGACTCGAAGAATGCATTTCTTCAACTCCTCGGCGTTCTCATGCGAGAGAGGGCCCCCAGCATCGAGGATGCCCACACGAATTGCACTGCCGCCTCACTGAAACTCGGCTTGGGCGCCTGATGTTAAACTATGCATTTTCTTTCATAAAATTACTGAATATGAGGAACGAGAGGAACAACATTATAATATTTAACCCACGGTTAACTTGAACCCAGACTGGGGCAAGTAGAATATAAGGATACTTACCTAATAATCGTTAATTTCGTTAATTTCAGCAACAATGCGGCAAGTTCGACGAGCTGGCCTCGTGCGTAGTGAAGGCGTTGGAGGGCTGCGAGTCCGACACGCCCAGCAACATGGTCCAGTCACTCTTCAACTACATCAAGAAGGGCAGCCCTTGCAAGGTTAGCTCTTGGTCAAACTTACTGTAAAATTATTTCTTACCGGCCGCCTAGACGAGCAATGTTATTGTCTCACGTATTGCGTAATATAATTGACCGTCTAGGGTTGATATTGAACATCGTACGCCTTCAATCTACTGTTCAATAAAATTGCAGCTTGAAATTGACAAGAAAATTGCTCGTCTAGGCGGCCGGTAAGTTACTTTAAAATATTATTACTAATCAATATATCTATATTACTGATACCCGGTGGGTATTGGAGTTATACATATTGCGTTTTGTCCTTATATGTATATCAAGGGTCTATTCCAACGTACTAGATAAGGACAAAACGTTGTAAAGCGTTTCCATTGAATAAATATTTCTATATAAGGGGTTCGTAACACCATGGACTATAAATTATACATTGTATAATTCGTCTATGGTAATACTCTATATAATATTTTATTAGCTACGCAAGGTAAATACATGCCTTTAGTGGACATTTTTTTACAAGTAAAAACCTTCTCGTATCGCCTAAAGTCTAAACAGTTTAATCTGTTTTATTTTAGTACTTCATAATAATTCAAAATGTGTTTGAACCCGCTATGTATGCAAATATTCTAGTTACTTTAAGATAATTTTATGTAATATTTATATCTTAGCTACATAATACAGAATCCTTATCATCGAATTTCTTTTCCAGAAGTGAAATCCATCATCAAAGACTGCAGAATGAAGGTGAATCTAACGATATTTTAAATATATGCTTGCGTGATTTTTTAAATCTTTTTTTTTTTCTCGCCAACCTGATGATACTTTTAGTTCTGCAAACTTATCAATGGGACATACATATGGATTGGTAGGTGTAGGTGAATTAAACTCAAATATATCTTATTGACCGTTTATAAAGCAACATCCATTTACAAAATTAGCTCACAACATCCAATTTCAATTAAAAAAGATACGATGAAATCACAATTAACTTGAAAATGTCATGGAATTAATCATCAACGAAATACTCTTGAGCCCACTTGCACAACTCTGGGTTAAAGTTAAACCTAAGTTAATTGCACGATCTATCTCATTATGTTTGAAAGAAGAGTCGAGATATTTTACCAAACGATTAGCAGTAACCCCGGATGCAAGTGGACCTTGGAACATAAAAAGCATTTTGTGAGAGACATCTTTTAACTAGTGCTCAATGTTTGCTCGAAAGTTTTAACAATGCATATGGTGCAAAAGTGTTTTTATAATATGCTCTGAATGAGTAAAATTTTTAATGTTTTGTACTTCGTCAATGATTTGGAATATATTTAATACGCCCCAAATAATATACAGGCCGGCCTATTAAAATAAAATTAACCTAATTCGAGCTCAAAGTAGCCTAAGCGCACCAAATACATGACTTCAGTCTAGGCTACTCTTACTCTTGCAAATTCACACAAATTTAATAAACAAATATGAAATTATAAGACATTTTAATTAGTTGAGCAAAGAATTATGAACTTATTTATACATTTTGATTATTTATGACTAACGGTAACAGACTACAAAACATAGTTAACTATCTCAACTTCACCATCGCCTGCCAGTGTAAAGCGCTTGTCAAATCATCACACCTTCTCTTTCTTTCATACGAACATTAAGAGCACATTTAATCAATGATAAGTAATAACAAGCGTTGGTGAAACTGAGCTACAAATTGCAAAAGACTTGCCGTATTATTTTTGCTTTAAGCATATTACTATCATTCTTTTTGTGGGTTACACCCCTTATACATTTTAATTATAGCATTTTAACCTGTATTGTATCACAATAGTTGTAGTAAAATAAAATTTGTGCTGTATTGTAAGGAACAATATTGCTAAAACAAAGCATAGAGCCTGACTAGTTAACAAGTCACAAAGTTGGGAGTCAGCTAAAATATTTTGCTTACTTCTAAATAAATAGCTACCGTGCCGGCCGTTAAAGTAACTTACTACATAAGCACATGAAAAAAATATCATTAAAAGTTTAGTAAAACATATTTTATGTCAAATGTTGAGAAAACGTATAAAAATAAAAACCATCAAAATATAATGTTACTCGGAAAACAGCTGCACACATCACATGCAAACAACTAAACTCGTAAGCAATCATGAAACACCAAACACACCTATCCTATTTCACCATTGCCCTAAACTCCGGTTAAAAATTCATTCTACGCCAACTAACCGACGGATTAACATCTACGTCAGTTCAAAAATGATTACAACGGCAATGCCGCATTGGAAGCTATGATTTGGCAAAATATTTCGATATGTAGTTTGCACCTATTAGGCATCTAATTCGCCTATCACTAAGGCCTATTAGTTTCAACCAACTGTTAAAATTTTATGCCAATTCTTGCACTGAAAGAGCGAAAGAGGCAACTAGATAATTAGTGGATTTAATTTAACTTTTAATTTAACAGACCATGGTGACATTGGCAGTTGGCACTTTGATAAATATGATTCTATTCAAATTCTCGGCGTTCTATGTTTCTATTGGAGACCGCTGTCAAAAATTCATAATTTTTTGATTGGTCAATATTTGACAGCGATTAGTGACGAACCAATGACGTTTGTTAATTTAGCGACAGTAGTAGTAGCGCCACAACTTCAACATTGTAAAAGGGCCCATTCACTATCCTGCATTGCAATCCTGCTGCAGTCCGCCGTGCAGGCCTGCACGGCGGACTGCAACAGGACTGCAATGCAGGATACTGAATGGGCCGTTTTAGTAATAATATATTCGTTCGGTGGTTTATTTTTACTTATAAAAGCATTAAAAATGCCAGAAGAAAATGGAATGTCATTAACATTAATATCTTAAAATATTGGAAGATTTTAACGGAAGCGGAATGGCAGATTTAAAATACTACCTATTAACAAACAAAATCGATAAAAAAAATTATACGTATACACGATGAACGGAACCACTGTTTCACAATTATTTACTATGTCTATGGCTCAAAATCGTGAGGCTATGGACAAAATATTTGTAATATAGCCCTAAAAATACTACAAAAATATCCTTACTCTTACAGCTGCGATTTGAACTTATGGCATTCACAACATACATACGGGTTGGCATAAAACCGAGTTGTCAACACTCTGGGGTTCCGAATTTAAAAAAAAGGTAATGTCACCGACTATGACAGATAGATGGCGTTAGTGGTAACCCTGACAAAAGACACTTTAAACTACCTCAAGATATTTCTAGAGCGTTCTCGGAATTATGCCAAACGACAAAATAAATACGCTCAACTGTTTAAATAACTAAGGTGACAACTAGAAGAGCCATTGTGATGGACTTGATGACCAGGGGCGAGGCGGAGCTAGCAGCCTTCTGAGGTTCCTGAAATAATATTTAAAAAAGATTTAAAAAAAAGCGTAAAATAAACCTGCATATTACTGCATAATATAGTAACTTTACAGCGGCAAAGAACACAGCGACAATGGTTTAGTAAAATCAATTTAGGACCTCCTAAACAACATAATACAATACTGTTTTGCTTGAGAATGTCTTACTTGAAAAAAAAATGTATCTAATGTGTGACTCTCCACCAAAGGCAAAGCCCATTAATGTAATATAAGTAATGAAAGATTTGAATTATTTCGAGTCAGACGATTAATTAGATATTCCTCTGCTTAAACATATTTACTAAAGGAATTAATGTTATTCCCACATTTGCACTGAAAGTCGTAATTGATTTTACTAAACCTTATATTTCAGGGTCAAAGGACAGGCAACTCTATTTAAACAAAATAAATAGAACATACTTTAACCCAAATCTATATTAAAGCAAAATAAACAGAATATGCTTTAATTCCCGGTTTACATTTTTCCAATCCAGTAATCTACCTTTGCAATTTAAAATTGCATTCCACTGCATTCCAGTGCTAGATTGAATACTGTAAACCGGCCATAACAACACATAGGCCAGCAGCAAAGACAACTTTGAAGAGATTGTAACTATAATGTATTGTAAAGAATTTGTTAATTGCATTTTAACGACGGTATATTTTGCAACTACGATAACATGGCGTGCCCCTCCAAATGACTGTTTCAATGTGTGTAGTCACATCCTTATGAAAGAGTATATAGTAAGTATTCAACCAATCACAGTACACGTAATATTTCTGTTAATGTCACTTATTACCAAGATTTGTTCTTCTTCAAACGTTTTGACAACGCACTTCAAACGTTTTGAATTTTGGAGGGGCGCGCCATATTATCGTAGTTGATCTCAAATCGAGGAAATTGATTCCTAGGTTGCTGACGGAACTACGAAATAATAATATGTAATTCAATGTTAGCTGAGATCGGTCGGCTGGGTTTGACATAACGCGACCAAATTATTTAGGTCCGCCATCTGCCTAGGAATCAACTTCTCTGATAGTACGAATTTCTGTGCATCCCGACCGCGCTTTGGCGGTGGTGGAAATATCTTATGCGGTCCATTGGCATGTCATAAACAAAATAAAGCAAAGATATATAACCATAAGAAAAACATTAATTGAAGATAAAAAACAAAGCAACACCTCCAGCACAGAAACCGCAAAACTACAAGAAAAACAACAATTGAACATCAAAAACAAAGCAACACCTCTAACACAGAACTTACGTTGTTCAACTTCTTAGCAACGATATCCTCATCGTCCTAGTGAAATGTAAACAAGGAAATAAGTAAGGATTTTTTATCACTAATTAACATACTAGTCAGGGAGCCCTAGAACATTTTTTATTACTATCAAGCTAATTTTTTGTGAGTAGCTTTATTTTGATAAGACAAACAATATTTTTATCTGCGAAAAATCTTGAAAGTGGTATAGTGAGGGAGCACTAGAACATATATTTTTTTTTGTGATTGCTAACAAGCTAATTTTTTGTGAGTAGCTTCATTTTGATAAGACAAACAACTTTTTTATCTGCGAAAAGTCTTGAAAGTGGTAGCTAACAGAGATAGAAAGGATTTCATACTTTGATTTGATGGTCCTAAAATATGGATTGTTCTATTTGTAGGACTACGTTACTCTTAAATTATATAACTACTAGCGACCCGCCCCGGCGTCGCACGGGTATAAAATATATAGCCACTGAAAAAATGATTAAAATCGATAGCCTATGATCCTTCACGTGGTCTACTTCTTATCTGTGCCAAATAACATAAAAATTGCTCCAGTAGTTCGCGAGATAAGCCCTTTCAAATAATTTTCGTTTTTTAGGATTCCGTACCCATAGGGTAAAAACGGGACCCTATTACTAAGACTTCGATGTCTGTCCGTCCGTCCGTCCGTCCGTCTGTCTGTCTCCAGGCTGTAACTCAAGAACCGCTATAGCTAGTCTTCTGAAATTTTCACAGATTGTGTATATCTGTTGCCGCTATAACAACAAATACTAAAAACAAAATAAAGTTAATATTTAAGGTTGGCTCCCATACAACAAACGTGATTTTTTCTGCCTTTTTGCTCTATATCAGTAATGGCAACAGGTAGGCACATGATATTTTCACGAAGGCCCTTATCGTATGTCTACGTCAATAATTAATAATAATATTAAAATAAAATAACAATTTAAGGGGGGCTCCCATACAAAAAACACAATTTTGGTCTATTTTTGCTCTGTAACGGTACGGAACCCTTCGTGCGCGAGTCCAACTCGCACTTGGCCGATTATTCCACATTCTCCATTAGTCTTAGCGTGATGAAATATAGCCTATAGCCTTCCTCTATAAATGGATAGCCCTAACACTGAAAGAATTTTTCAAATCGGACCAGTAGTTCCTGAGATTAGCGCGTTCAAGTTAGCCCTTTCAAATAATTTTCCCCGTTTTTTCCACATTTTCTTCTATTTCTTCGCTACGACTAATGTCTAAGACTAATGTCTTAGGATAAAATATAGCCTATAGCCATCCTCGATAAATGGGCTATCTAACACTGAAAGAATCATCAAAATCCGTTGCGCAGTTTTAAAGGTTAAAGGGAACAAAGGGACATGAGGGAAAAAAGCAACTTTATTTTATAATAAGTATCGATATAGATTTGTTCTGCAATCAACAAAACTTGGTTGACTACGGTACCCTAAAACGGAATCCTAACCAGCAGATTTTTTGTATATTGGTAGGGTAATAGTTATATAATTTAAGAGTAACATTGTCCTACGAATAGAACAATCCATATTTTAGGACCATCAAATCAAATTATGAAACCCTTTCTATCTCTGTTAGCTACCACTTTCAAGATTTTTCGCAGATAAAAATATTGTTTGTCTTATCAAAATGAAGCTACTCACAAAAAATTTGCTTGATAGTAATTAAAAAAAATGTTCTAGGGCTCCCTGACTTTACATTTTGAAATTATCAAAACAATTGAGATTCTATTGCCTGTTTCATGGCAATAGAATCTCAATTGTTACCAAGGCTTTTTGCCTTGGAAAAATTTATCTATGGTTCTAGTATGAAGAACTTGTGTGTCCATATTTGAAACAAGACAAAATCCATACTAATAATATAATGGCGAAATTTAAATACATGACGATATTAGTTTATAGAACCGTACATACAGGCCATACAGCGCTCGGTGTTATTACACCGAACTGTCTCCGTGAACCGCAATAAGTCTCCTGTCTCACACGTTAAGTACCCCGCAAACGATCAAATTTGTTTGACAAACATGTTTGATGTAATTTACGTTTTCATCAAACAGCAGCGCAGACGATCAAACGTGCATCAAACAAGTTTGTCAAACAATTAGCTAGAATCGGTTTGAGATCATGAGATCTTGTTTGACAAATACAGCGGAACACGTTCGAACACGTTTGTCAAACGTTACGCAAATCGAAATTGTCTTCAAACAGGTCAAACACGTAGTTTGTTTGACAAACGCTTCAAACAAAGCTGTATAGGTACTATCAAGCTGTTTGACAAACACGTAAAATTTGACAAACAATTTGATCGTTTGCGGGGTACTTTAAACGAGTCTCATATCTTCCTTGCAGTTAGTGGGTTTGTTACATTGACAGCGTAGATGCTACTTTTCACTTTGGGACGTTTATGACAATATAATGTGGCCATCTACATTAATTTATCAGTCGCTTGATCCATCACGCGAGAGGTGAAGATGTTCGTTCACTTTTCAACCGGCTTCAAAAAAAGGATATTATTATATTTGGGGACAACTCCGACAACGATAGGGAAACTATCCCAGAATTGACTGACATCTTGTTATTGGCACCTTAGATTCTTGATTGAAAACACTATTACTAGCTCTGTGGTACGAACTCTGAGAGTGGTACAGACATAGATCAAGATAGATACCGCACGTCCCTCCATTTGTATGAAAACCTACCTACTGTGACGTACCGATGATAAGAAACGGGTCCATTATCTAGGCCACCGTTTCTATTCGAATTTCTACAGCTCTATACAGCACAATTAGGTATTTTTTCAATCCGATTGACGTCCGACTCTGATAACGGTGGTGCACAGACTAAAGAACAGTCTTTCGAAAGACGAGCATTGCTCGTCGTTTGGGAAAGCGTTAAGGCACGCGAAGTACATACACATGCGCTATCTATCTTGATCTGTTTGTGGAAGGTGCCAATAACTGGGTGTTTTACAATACAACTCACCGGCACAGTAGCGCAGGAGGGCAGCGACTTCCGTATAAACTTGAAGAGAGCCTCGACGAGGTTGGCGGAGGTGGTGGACGCGCACCTCTCCAGCTCACCCACCACGCACGTCTGCAGCTCTGCGAACTGGCCGCACTCCTTCTCCTGCAACACGGGAATTATTGGTATCAAATTATTGGTATCCCGCGTCAAGTTTTACATTTTGAAAAATAGTAAACCATTATTTGCCATAAAGTCATAAAAAAACAGGGTAGTAGTAGAAAAAACGGGGGAAATTATTTGAAAGGGCTTATCTCGCAAACTACTGGAGCAATTTTTGTTATTTGGCACAGATTAGAAGTAGATCATAGCTGGCTATCGATTTTAACCATTTTTTCAGTGGCTATATATTTTATACCCGTGCGACGCCGGGGCGGGTCGCTAGTTTTGAATAAAAAGATATTTTATTTTATTTTATAGTCCAGTTGCGAAGCAGGTAAACAATTGACATTCACAAATTGAAACTACATAGAAAATGCAGCAACGCATTAGCGTATCGGTGTGAAATCATCACCAAATCATCATCATCATTTGGTTACCAGTTACATAAAATCCATACTAATATTATAAATGCGAAAGCGTGTCTGTATGTCTGTTACCTCCTCACGTCCAAACCGATAAACCGATTTTGCTGCATATTTTGGTACGGAGATACAGGATACTTTTGAGTCCCGGGAAAGGACATAGAATATGATTCCCGCAGTGGATTTGCGGGCGTCATTTAGTTAACAATAAAAACATGTTTCAGAGGGGCCCAGTTCTAGCGTGTATCACATGCTATAAATGATTTAATTAATGTTATACACGAAATAACATAATATTATTACCAACGTGAAATAACATAGGTAATATTATTACCAATGTGTTATGTCATGCCTAATTTTACTTCAGTGTTCGTGTCTGTAGCCACATAATATAATTTAATAAACACTAGACGTTCCGTAAATTAGATATTTAACAGAAAAATTAGTCCACAAAAAATAGCCTTAGATGATCCTTCACGTGGTCTACTTCTTATCTGTGCCAAATAACATAAAAATTGCTCCAGTAGTTCGTGAGATAAGCCCTTTCAAATAATCTCCCCCGTTAACCACATTTTCCTCTATTTCTTCGCTCATATTAGTCTTAGCGTCATAAAATATAGCCTATTATAGCCTTCCTCGATAAATGGGCTACCTAACACTGAAAAAATTTTTCAAATCGGACCAGTAGTTCCTGAGATTAGCGCGTTCAAATAATCCCTTTCAAATAATTTCCCCCGTTTTTTCCACATTTTCCTCTATTTATTCGCACGGTCTATTAGTCTTAGCGTCATAAAATATAGCCTATATACTTCCTCGATAAATGGGCTATCTAACACTGAAATAATTTTTCAAATCGGACCAGTACTTCCTGAGATTAGCGCGTTCAAACAAACAAACAAACTCTTCCGCTTTATAATATTAGTACTTATAGAAAAAAAATTACCTAGTTACTAAGTCAGTTTAAAAAGAATTATTATTTTCAATATTCCCAAAGATTATTTTAAAATAATAATAATATAAGTAATACTTCGTACTAAATTTTATTCAAAATTAGTTATATCTAGATCCTAGAGTTACTAGCCTACTAGATTGATTTTCTGTATTGTAATACACAAAATCAATTTAGAATCAATTTAAAACTTAATAGGTACCTACTAAATTACCCATTGAATTTCAATACATGCCCTTACAGCCCTTACATATGAAATTGGCGTTTTGTATGGGAGGAATATAGTCGTTTTTTTTTGTATAATATACGGGGTGCAATTAAGCCCTCCTGCCAAATTTTGACATATTGATCCTTGTTAAAAATAAAAATACACGTATATTTCTTTTATAGTCACTCAGTACTAAATAGTTGAGAAATAGCTTCCGAAAGTTATCCTAAAAAACACTACAATTAATGGACATGATGCGTCCAGCGTCGGCCGCGCGTGACGTGGGGGCACGTCGCCTTATCCCGCGTCACCCCCTCTCATTCCCCCGCGCCGCGAGTGACCTTTCTGCAAAAGCAGAAAAGCAGTTTCTAAGCAGCAGTGGCCTAGAGCGATTGACCAGCCTTGGTTGTTTAGCAGCTAGTTCTTCCATCATGGTTTGCATTTGCTGACAATGGATATTTACCGTAACCGTTTGGCCAGATTTTAGAAAACTGTAGTGAACGACACCGGCATTAGTCCACCAAACACTCACAACTCACAAGTAACTTTTTCTGAGTCAATTTTCGCTTAGGGTAGGATTTGGCTAATTCTCCAGGGGACATCAATTGCGACGAACGCTTCCGATTATCGTATGCGACGGGATAGCTATCGACGTTGCCATGGTGACATACTTATTTAGTCACTTCAATAAAATGATATGGCAAATATCAAAGATATTCAACATATACAGATATGTTACGTTCATACTATTTTCCGGCTTAAATCTGTTCCGAACAATTTTCAAATGGAAGTGTCTAACGTGCCGCTAGTGGTCGTTTAGGGATACCCACTAAAATACCGTTGTCGGCATAATAAGGAGGAAATCGTTAGTATGCCGCTAGTGTTATTTTAGTAATGTGCGATAACAAACCGATGCATTATGCAGATGGCGGTAAAATAAAGCGTAGTGTTTAGTCCGCTGCTGTAGCCACTCAGGTTTAGCATTACAATATTTTTAACCGGCTTCAAAAAAGGAGGTTATCAATTCGATGCATATGTATCATGTATGTAATATTATGTAATATTTGCAGGCAGCAGAACTGCCCAGTTTTCGTATATGTAAAGCGCTAGCTATTGGCTCAATGAAAATAAAAATAAATAAAGGCGAAAACGATGGTTGAAAGATTTTTTGCTCCACGAAAAATTATGAATTGTGAACTTTCTAAACTACTTGGAACCAGCAGACTTAAGAAATTACCTACGAATGGATTCCAGATCATAAAACATAATATAAATTGACTTTAATACAGATTTAGCAGTTCCCACTACAGATAAAAGGTTGAAACCATCTGGCAACACTGATTTAGTCAGTTAGAAGCCACATTTTTCCGATTTAGGATCCTAGACAGGATCCTAACTTTCTAAATGTTATTCCACTTGACTAAATTTTTTGGGATCTAGGACTTCCCAGCTAGGATAAGTGGAATAAACAATATAAAGTCTACATCAGCGTCTGAACAAATGTGCCAAATTCCAAATGTGTATGTATGTATGTTTTTATGTTTAGCATATCTCCGGAACTACAAGTCCGATTTGAGTAGTTCTTTTTTTTTTGTTGTTCAAGGTATGATTCAACTTAAAAGGCCAATTCACTAGTGATAGTGAATGGGCCTTTTTAGTGTGTAGGGAATACTGCAAGTTTCATCAAAATCGGTTCAGTAGTTTTTAGGATACGGAATTTTAATTATAACTTAAAGAATTAAAATTATGTATCTTAAAAAACTATTTTGAAGTAGGTTTTATCTTTTTAAAATACTATTATTTTATATTTAACCCGAAAGAAATGACAGATATTATTACTCGTCCGTCTCTTAGCAGACGAAGTACTGGTAGTTATGTCTATTGTGGCCGAAACGTCGAGTAAAAAGTATGTAGTAGCATTACTACTAGAAATATAATAAGTCGCGTTAAGTCCCGATTATTAAGTTTCAAAGATTAACTTCATTCATAAATAAATTCAATATTTTGAAACATGAACTGCAATTTGGTTTTCAAAAGAACAAATCAACTCAACAAGCATGTTTCAACGTTACTTGCAAATCATAGACTGCATTGATGAAAAGAACCACTGTATAACTGTTTTTATTGACATGACTAAAGCTTTTGGTTTTGTTTCACATAAATTACTACTAATCAAATCCGACTCCAAAATTTTGCGTAATTGAGGATTAAAACTCCCTATCTCCAAAACTACCAAACCGATTTTGATGAAACTTGAAGTATTCCCTAAGTTGAACCATACCTTGTACATACAAAAAAGAACTACTCAAATTGGACTTGTAGTTTCGCAGATATGCGAACACAAACATAAAATATACATACATACACACTTTTGAAATGCACATATTTTGTTCAGACGCTGATGTAGACTAATCACTAACATACGAAAACAGGGCAGTTCAGCATTATATATTACATAATAAAATATTATAATTTCGAAAGTGTGTCTGTCTGTCTGTCCGTCTGTCTGTCTGTCTATATGTCTGTTACCTCTTCATGCCTAAACCACTGAACCGATTTTGCTGAAACTTGGTATGGGGATAATTTGAGTCCCGGGAAAGGATACTTTTTATTTCGGAAGTTGCGTCATCTAGTATTACATGATAAATACATACGCGTTGAATTGATAACCTCCTTTTTTTGAAGTCGGTTAAAAATATTGTAATGCTAAGCCTGAGTGGCTACAGCGGCAGACTAAACACTATGCTTTATTTTACCGCCATCTGCATGATGCATCGGTTTGTTAGCGCACATTACCAAAATAGACTAAAATACCACTAGCGGCATACTAGCGATTTCCTCCTTATTATGCCGACAACGGTATTTTAGTGGGCATCCCTAAACGACCACTAGCGGCACGCTAGACACATCTTTTTCAAATTCAAAATTGCAAACATTGACAAATTTGACAGATAGGGAAACAAAAGATACGAAAAACCATTTAAGAGATTCCATGTGTTTTGTTTTCTTTTGAGTCATAATTGGTACATTTTCGAACACATGACGTCATTTTCAATTTATTTAGGTAAGACAAGACGCGGCACGTTCGTGAAGTGCGTTCGATGGTTCGATGCAGACTAAATAAAGGACGGGTCAATTGGCCCGTATTTGAAGCTTCACAACGCGCGCGGTAGTAACATATCTGCTTTGAGTTTTTTATATAATATATTATTGGCAAATATATTATGGCAAAGCAACGTTTGCCGGGACAGCTAGTATGATATAATATTATATCAGTGACATAATATCATATCAGTGCAATAGTTGTGTTGCGGAGTCAACGCTTGCGAGTAACCTCGTTAAAAGTCACATTTCATAAAGTATAAAATGCGGCAATAACAAACCCAACGGCCACATGCGCGCATAAGTACCTACCGTAAAAAATTAAAAGTAAAAGCTAGGAGCCTATGTCCGATCACATTAGTTCAGGGAAGGTTCAAGTGGTCACTTTTGGAAAAAACGTATGAAAATTATCTACACTACATTTAATGTAATATTGACTAATTATTATTATAGTTGCGACAAAACGAGAGTTTGTTAAGAAAGATCTCGGGACATTAAAAGTCAACAGCAAACTTAGCATGACAGCATTAGAAACTGGAAAGATTGGACACACTGACAGATTTTCGTAACTAAATGGCGGATTATTAACTAAATTGCCTAACACTTTGTCTATTCTTCCGTAGAAAGAAAGCGTTTCTAAAGTGACCATGCTAAGCCTGCAGAAGTCGTTTATTTAATAAGAGCTCTTGCCCGCGGCTTCGCTCGCGTTAAAAAGTATTATTATATACAAACTCTGATCCCGTATTTTAACCCCCTGGAGGTAGAATTGTCCAAAATCCTTTCTTAGCGGATGCCTACGTCATAACATCAACCTGCATACCAAATTTCAGCCCGATCCGTCCAGTGGTTTGGGCTGTGCGTGTGTCAGTCAGTCACCTTTGACTTTTATATATCACTCACTTACTTACCCCAAATCTAATCTTAGGTATGCTGTTGACGCTGAAACTGCTGAGGTTGCTGGTGTCCACCGTCAGGTTGCCGCCCATGGTCTTGTTCAGGCAGTCCTGGATGCCAGCAGATCTCTCCTGGATACACTCGGGTCCGTGCTCGCTGATGAACACTGGAAATTATGGCATAGGCAGGTGTCAGATGCTGGAACGATCTAATATCTACTATGTGCGTAGTATCAGAGAAGTTGATTTATAGGCTGATGGCGGACCCGCGTCACTTGGTCGAGGCTTTCCACTTCATTAAGTGGGCGGGGGCGCTGCTGGTAAAGGACTAAGGAGAATTACTGTCAAAAATGGCGTTTTTGTATGATGGCAGCGTTAGTTCCTTTTTTCGCCACGTTCATTTAAAGCGTATATTTTATACGTGGGAGAGCCATGCCTCGGCACGAATGGGCCGGCTCGATCGGAGAAATACCACGTTCTCACAGAAAGCCGGTGTGAAACAGCGCTTGCGCTGCTTCGCCGAGTGAGTGAGTTTACCGGAGGCCCAATCCCCTACCCTATTCCCTTCCCTCCCTTGTTCCCTTCCCTTCCCATCCCTACCCTCCCCTATTACCCTATTCCCTCTTAAAAGGCCGGCAACGCACCTGCAGAAACTGCAGAAAAAAGCCTTGTCGAGCTCAGTCGTGATCTGTCGCGGTCGGCTGGGTTTGACATAACGCGACCATACTACGTAGGTCCGCCATCTGCCTTTCAATCAACTTCTCTGATAGTTAAAATATTATAAAATATGTTGCCCGTGAATTTGTATATTCATGGAGGAACCGTACATTTTTCAGCGATAACAACTATCGTATGTTCTTTTCCTAGGACTCATTTCCATATTATTGTCCGAACGGTTCAGACTTCAGACGACTGTAGCGTGAAGATTTAACACCTCCATCATGGCCCGTGGGTATCGCAGACAATAGATTTTCAATGGCCGCTTGGGGATTGATGAGTTAAACAGGGAACAGACAGACATACACTTTCACAGTATTATTATAATATTATATTATCTGTAATAGCAGTTTAAACGTTATATTAGAATGCCTTAGTTCGTTACTTAATTGGCATTTAATTTTTTTTTTTTTTTTTAATTTTATTTATTCATTAAAAACTACGTATTATGGTTACATTTTAAATCTCGCCAAACTAATTGTTTGACGGCGAGACCTATCAGCTAATTCAATTACTCAATTATAGTATAATTACACAATAATGATTAAAAATCAGGAATGCCGACATGTTTTTAATCTAGCTGTAAAATTGCTTGTTCTTCAAAAATAGATTTATGTTTTTGTTACTGTAGTGAGAATGATAAAAACAAATTAAAAAGGAAAATATTGAATGAATATTTTGAATCACAAAAACTAATTATATGACTTATAAAAAGGAGTACATAAAAAGACTTGTAATTAAAGACAAGTAAAGTTCTTATATACATTATAAAATTAAATAAGCATGATATCACATAACTAAAATATTATAATATTGTCCATATTAACACTAATCCATATTAATACTATATATAATATGCGAAAGTGTGTGACTGTCTGTCTGTTACCTCTTCACGCCCAAACCGCTGAACCGATTTTGCTGTAATTTGGTATGGAGATACCTTGAGTCCCGGAAAAGGACGAAGGATACTTTTATCCCGAAAAAATGTTCGGTTTCCGTATATATACCCAATAAGTAAAACTAATTATTATTTTTAACAAAAAATTAAAACCGACTTCCAAGGTAAAACAATAATAACATCCTTATAATATGTACTAAAAAGTATTAAATAATTATTCCTATCTAATAGTGCCTTTTTACGAATTCGGCTAAAACTCAACTATTTCTGTACTCAATCTTCATCATTTTGAAGTCGGTACCAGATGAATCTTCTGTTCTCTGACAGAATATTTGAAACTTTTGGAACTGGCACCGACTTCAAAATTATGAAGATTGAGTACAGAAATAGTTGAGTTTTAGCCGAATTCGTAAAAAGGCACTATTAGATAGGAATAATTATTTAATACTTTTTAGTTCATATTATAAGGATGTTATTATTGTTTTACCTTGGAAGTCGGTTTTAATTTTTTGTTAAAAATAATAATTTCACTCTTTTTAGTTACCTAGTAAGCAAACGCGTACTATACGTAGAATAATACACGTGTATATTATTCTATGTATCTTATTACAGTCACACTTACAAAATATTATAATATCAGCTGCAGCCTGCAGATAATTTTAAACAATCATTAAAAAAAATCGAAGTGAACACGTGTGACGTGCTAAGTAGCCGGTCACCGGACTAGTTTCAATAGGCTGGCACTCGTTCGACATGTGCGACAAGCACACGCAGCGCACATAGTACCTCCGTGAGTAATTTGTATTCTGTGCATAGTACCCGGCCCACGCCCGCGCCGCCGCGCGCTTGCTTGACAGCCCTGGCAGATATGCGATGCGATGCGTTATTATACTATGAACGCTAAACGCAATGCAAAAGGTTGAAATTAGGTTGTTTTCCAGAATATCTCGGCGAAGTGGAACAGAATGTTACATTATCGAAGCAACTTCTCAGGAGTAATGTCAAATGTGTGCCTTATGCTCTGGAGATAAGGTTGAATTTGGTGACACTGGTGACCCTGACGTGGTAATGATGATGATGATGATGATGAATGTAATTTGCATAGTAGCATATGCTTTCAGTTCGTAAAACAGCGCCTAAACTCCCAAACTTGTATCTATAAGGAATTCGGAGTTCTCTTAGTAGCTTCGGAACCATAGTATACCTCGGTGCAAAATCTTGCGTTTTGGTAGCATATGCTTAGGATGCTTCTCACAAAACCAAAATCACCATATGTTTCCATATTAATTTCGAGGAGTTCCCTCGATTACTCATGGATCCCATCATCAGGTCACCATTTTTGTGAACATGGTACCAAATTGGAGTGAAACCTAATAATACAACACAACAAAAATTTCGAAAATCGGTTCACAAACGGCGGAGTAATCGTTGAACATACAAAAATATAAAAAAAATAAAAAAAAATATCCACAGCCGAACATATAACCTCCTCGTTTTTTGGAAGTCGGTTAAAAATAATAAACATTTACTAAATAACCTTCTAAGAATAACAACTTCAGTTTAAATTGCAATCTATAAACTTGTCAGACCTATGTACTTTGGACTTAAAAACCAGTTCTTTGATAATCATAGATAACTTCTTGTGAATAACAAGTTGAAACATTTACACTCATAAAGTGCTATTGATAATCACAAAGCAAAAAACATTGAGTTAATATTACAAATTGAACAAAAACAATTGCAACATAGAACCTCCTTTTTGTAAGTAAGATAAAAATTACTAGTTGTCTTCGAGTTGATAAAAATTAACTGCTAATTATGTATGTTTATGTATGAATGTTGAAGGCCTAATAAATATTAAATACCTTAAGTATTCAAATTAGACGAGAAGTAAATAATGAATGTGTAAATAAATAAAGATAACAATTTTTTATCTTTCTCCTTTTGATTGGTGTACTTATAAGTTTTTCATGTTTACTAACAGAAATAAATCAAGATTTATTTAGATTTATTTAGATCGATTTATTTCTGTGTGTTTACTACTTTAACGTGTGTAAAATAATGCTATTATATTTTTAAATTAATTTCATAACATACATCAGTAGCCCTAGCATGGCCACCAGTAGAAATGCGAAAGTATAATATAACTGTGGAGATAAACTTAAGGTGCCGTTCCGATCTTTTTTCGTTCCGAGAAATTCAATTAAAATGCCACTTTACCACAGACTATAGTCACAAACTGTGGTGACAAACTTAAGGTGCCGTTCCGATCTTTTTTCGTTCCGAGAAATTCAATTAAAATGCCACTTTGTCACAGACTATAGTCACAAACTGTGGTGACAAACTTAAGGTGCCGTTCCGATCTTTTTTCGTTCCGAGAAATTCAATTAAAATGCCACTTTATCACAGACTATAGTCACAAACTGTGGTGACAAACTTAAGGTGCCGTTCCGATCTTTTTTCGTTCCGAGAAATTCAATTAAAATGCCACTTTGTCACAGACTATAGTCACAAACTGTGGTGACAAACTTAAGGTGCCGTTCCGATCTTTTTTCATTCCGAGAAATTCAATTATGCCACTTTATGCAAAATGCCACTTTATGACAGACTAGTCCTAAAAATTCAAATGATATCCTACTTAATGACATATACTATAGTCTGTCATAAAGTGGCATTTTAAATGAATTTTTGTCGGTCGCGATTAGCCGCGGTAAAGATCGGAACGGCACCGTAAGTTTATGTCCACAGTTTGTCTATACTTTCGCATTTCTACTGGTGGCCATGCTAGGGCTACAGAGGACTATTCTCTAGTTTAGTACACCTGGCCATTTAGCCGAAACTTTTTCGTTTTCGCTTCGTTATAGAATCGCCGATCAAAATGTATGGAATTGACATAAGACGAGTCGAACGTCAACGTCATATTAACGAACGTTTATGTCAATTCCATACATTTTCATCGGCGATTCTATAACAAAGCGAAAACGAAAACATTTGGCACACCCCCCCTGGTATGCATAATGCAACATGATATTATAATATGTACATATATTGCGATAAGAATTGTTGTTAAATTTTTCACGTTCATGCAAATTATTCTGAATTTCAGTAACTAATCATTTAATTTGGACAGTGACATAAACTTTCTAAATATACTATACTAGCGACCCGCCCCGTCTTCGCACGGGTATAAAATATATTATAGCCTATGTAACTCACTGAATAAATTGATTAAAATCGATTGACGATTCAGTAGTTTTTAATCTATACTATATAATATAAGGAGATAAGCTTTGTTTGTTTGTTTGTTTACTCATAGATCTACTAAGTACTAAATTACTACTCATAGATCTAAACTACCCTCCCGCGAGCGCACCCCGCCTTGGTAGCGCCCACTTCGAAACGGGCGTAAATTGTGTCCATAAGGACACCGGCGACCGCGACAACAATAGAATAACAATAGATTTCCAAGAATCCGCGATCGAAGGATTAAACAGAAGTAATAACGTGAAATGAAAATTGACTCTTAAGTTTAATCTGGT
Organism: Lysandra bellargus; assembly: GCA_905333045.1. Lineage (NCBI taxonomy): Eukaryota > Metazoa > Arthropoda > Insecta > Lepidoptera > Lycaenidae > Lysandra > Lysandra bellargus. The sequence goes on along the minus strand of HG995336.1, from coordinate 4,878,482 downwards.
TTAATCGAGAATTTCGTACAGTGTACTATTATAATAATATTATTGTTAAGGACAATGGCCAGACAGCAATTTCTACCTTGTGTGGCTACTGGCTAGTGGCTATCCTGATAAGAGCAGGCCCTAGGGGCTCCGCGGAGCATACTTTGAAAATGGCTGCCCTAAAGTGTAATAATATTGATACTTACAGGCGATCCTATCACCCTCCTTATAACAGACGAACTCGGCCAGCTGCTCAGTGATGTTGTACACAGTCTTCAAGTTGGCCTGCTCCTCCGCCGTGACGCACGGGTTCACGCTCTCAGTCAGGTTGAGGAAGCAGGACTTGAATTGAGGCGTCTTGTCGCAGTACCTGAGGGTGACGCCATGTTAGATTAGTGACGTAGAATGATGCTGACCTCTGTGAATCCAGTTTGTCAGTTGTGACGTCAAGAAGATTATGACTAGTTTTTAGGAGGATAAGAATTTACATAAAGATTGATGACAAACATTCGGACTATAAATTAAAAGAGATAACAATCTGAATACAGTAGAAGTTAGAGGAGGCGTTAGATTATAAGTAGACAACACAATTTTAATCTTCTCCTGACGGTGCATCTTACGGGTTACCTACTTTCTAAAAAGGTTTGCGACCATTGGGCCTACGTATTTCAATTTTGGAAACCGTATTGTGCCTCTTTGCTTTTCAGAAATCACAGCCAAAGGGTTTTTAACCAAGATATCCTTCTACGGCCAGGTTTCCTTCTACCTGTAACTTTTACCATGGTTTTAGTGCTAAAAGTAAGAAAAAACATTTACTTTTTGAACACCTCGTCCACCTGTCCCGTGGGCTTGGCCTTCTCCACCTCCTCCATCAGCACGTCCTTGTCCACCAGCTCGTTGATGCACCCCGTGAACTCCATGAACGCGCTCTGAAACAACAACAATTTTAATTGTTTTTCCACCAAATTCCTAAGGTAATAGTAAAAGGTGTCCAAGATTCTGAAAACTACTACTTTTTTTTATTAAATAAGGGGGCAAACGGGCAAACGGGTCACCTGATGGTAAGCAACTACCGTCGCCCATGGACACTCGCAACATTCATTCTCTAGACATTCCTTGTCTTTTTCTATTTATTGTTCATTCTCTCATATTGTTTAAAGTGACCATCAGAGCCTGAATGGCCGGCTAAATTCCATAGAGGGTAAATAGGGACTACCAAAGCCAAGGGGTAGAGAGTCCATGCAGTCCTAAAAGGTGACCATAGAGATAATCCGTAGTCTACTATACGTACCCGTACCTTTCATTGGTAGGTGAACTAGTGTGTAACGGGTAACCACTAACCTATTTCTTTATTTTTGGGGTGTAATAAAAAATCTTAGCTGATAGATCATATACTAGTAGCAACTAGCAGCTATAGCGTGCTGCATAGTCGATAGCCGCGACATACTTTTGCTTGCATTTATGTAATATTATGTACCTACAAAGAAAATTAGGTTTACGTCGTGTCGTCGTTAGCAATAATGTGAAAGGTCATCATCGCATCCATACCAATGATATTCTACTTATACAAATCTGGCCATTTAGCCGAAACTTTTTCGTTTTCGCTTCGTTATATCGCCGATCAAAATGTATGGAATTGACATAAGACGAGTCGAACGTCAACGTAATATTAACGAACGCTTATATGTCAATTCCATACATTTTCATTGGCGAGTCTATAACGAAGCGAAAACGAAAACATTTTTGCACACCCTCCTGTTACGTTCATACTATTTTCCGGCTTAAATCTCTTCCGAACAATTTTCAAATTCAAAAATTGGACTTCGACAGATAAGTGAAACAAAAGATACGAAATGCCATTTACATAAAAGAGACAGACTAAATAAAAGACGACCCAATTGGGTCGTATTTGAGTCTTCACAACGCGCGCGGTAGTAACATATTATGTATTATCATTGATCCATACTGATTTTTAATACTGATTTTTAATTGTTCTGTCTTTTTGTCTGTCTGTAACTTATTCAGGCCTAAACCGCTGAACTAATTTTGATGATATTTGATGTTAAGAATATACTTTGAGCCCGCTGCCCGGCACATAAGGTTTTTTTTAGCCTATACTACTGCTGGGCAAAGGCCTCCCCCAGGGTCTTCCACTTGTCTCGCTTCAGCGCCACCGTTGGCCAGCCCGGCTGGTACGCCCCCAGCTCATCGCATCATCTTTTCCTAGGCCGGCCACGGTTGCGTCTTCCATCTTCAGGTACCCACTCTGACGATATCTTTGCCCAGCGGTCGGGATGCATACGGCTAACGTGGCCAGCCCAATCCCACTTTAGCTTAGTCGCTTTAACTCCTACGTCCATGATATACGCGCTCCATTGCTCTTTGGCAAACCCCGAGTTGGGACTTTTGCAAATCGGTCAATGACCAAGTTTGCGCACCGTAGGTTAGGACGGGCAGAATACACAATACACATGTCGACGAGTCTGCGCTTCAGGTTAACAAATGCATAAGGTTTTAATGCCGAAAAAAAACGGGCAACTTCTAGTAGACTATAACATTGATTAATCATCCCAAATAATACCAGGAGTTTGAAAGTAAGCAATTGCTTGCAATAAATTTACATAAAGTGACAACAAACATGAAACAGCATCGCAAAACTAAAAGAAAACAAACGAAAACTTGATTGATTAGAGACAAAGTTCTTGAAACACCAACTCAACAGTTCAAACTTCAATCTACTAGATTCAATATAATGAAAATATTCTCGTGTCAAAATGAGCTTATGCATTACCAAGTTGAAGGTAGCCCTATTCGTGTCGTAGCTATCACAAAGACGAGAGTGTCTGGCGGCGTGCCAACTATGCTGTATGCAAGCTGTATGCTCACAATAGCACAGATTAGTAGGAACAGATGAACAGCTAGGAAAATTCCAAATTATTTTCACTACCACGAGCATATATCGTGCACATAAAGGCCCCTAAATACGGGGAGACCGAAAGATCGGCCTGCGAGATGAGTCCATCTCGCAGGCCGATCTTTCGGATTTTGTGGATTTATATATCTATGGACCTCTATAGACGCTTCACTGTTCACACCACGTCAGTCTGGCCCCGTGTCAAGTACCTGAAAGACTTGTGTTACGGGTTACCAGACGACGGAAATATATTTAATACTTTTCAATATTTTTACATTAATGACTGAGGAACATTGATAACTTTTTGTTTCATCGGCGGGATTCGAACTCGCAACCCCCGGCTTTGAGCTGGCACACGCTCAACCATTGAGCCACAGGGGTCGTCTATATATGTATTATGTTTTTCGAGTTCGAGCAACTTGCAAAGGGCACATAACACCGCGTACGCAAAAAGCTTTGTCCACACTGTGCTTTTTTTCTGTTCGTCAAGGGCATGCGTTATAGCGCAGTCAGCAGCGAATGTGAGGCATGCCCGCGACGCATGCCCTCTGATCGTATCCAAAACTTCAAAAATGACAATGTTGGCGTTGTGTTCGATGACGCATTCAATTATTGAATGCACCAAAACGAAAGTTGAATGAAAGAAGATGACGAAAATTGAAGACGAAAGCGCCTAGTGTGGACATAGCTATAGAAGCACATGGTGCAAAAATGTCAGCTCACCACATAGCTGTGACTTCCTAAAAAGGAGGCTTTGGCTCAATTTTGCTCTATAAGTCTATAACCGTACGGAACCCTTCGTGCGTAAGTCCAACTCGCACTTGGCCGATGTTTTTATGTTTGTACTATCTGCAGTGACTCAAGTGAGCCACTGATATTGAAACTCGAGAGATATTACTCATTGTGTAAGAATTTCCCCGTATTCGACATGCGGCATGCGGGATTTACCTGGTGATCTTGATTGATATTCTGTAATGACAGCCATGTGTCGTGTTGAATAATGATTTATCAGCGATTATTGTCCGTAGAACTAGGATAATAGTAGTAGATTAAGTATGCTCTGACTTCCTTTCTCTCTAGCATAGAGATAAATATACAAAAGAGTTTCTTTTTGTAAAATTAGGGGGCAAACGAGCAAACGGTTCACCTGATGGAAAGCAACTACCGTCGCCCATGGACCTCGCAACATCAAGAGTTGCATGTGTGTTGCCGGCCTCTTAAGAGGGAAATACGCAAAACATACGCTTATATATTTTTTAACAGCATAATATTCTCTATCGTACTACGAGTTACGACCTAATTCACGACTACAACGAAATATAACAAAGACCAGGAACGGGAAAGATTGAAGATCTTGGGAGTTGGGGGACCCACAGAACAATAAAATTATTGTTCTGTGGGGGGGCCCCAGTAGCAGTAAATAGTACAGAGGAGAGCATAAGCTCTTAAGAAATCCGGTACCAAATGTTATATTTCTTCATGCAGTAGGTAAGTACCTAAGTATGTCATAATAATATTATTTTCCATTGATACCATAATAGTAATTTTCCATTGATATCAACTGGCAAAGTAATTTGTTAATGAATACCCGAGTTCTAACAATGTCACAATGTATTTACAAGAATTAAATTTGTGGGCGTAAGCATTTTTTGCATGTAGCCAATGTAATTATCAAATTTATTATAAAATAACCTGAAATTTCTACTACTATAATATTTTGGGCTGGAACGAATAGGAGCTAAGAATCTGAAGCTAAGAATGAGTGGAAAATGTGGAAAAAACGGGGTGAAATTTGAAAATCATCTTGGTTATCGGATGAAGTCGCAAACAACAACTATAGTAGGTAAACAATATAGTAACAGCCTTATGTAAGTAAATAGATATAGACTTGTATACATTATAGGCCGTGATTATAGGATTTTAGCAGTGAAATCCAATTTATCACCTGCCAATACGTACGGACTAGGGGTCTTAGCCTACTTGTACCGATTTCGACGGCAAATAGATTACAACTAAGAGGATTACTCCAAATCTCATATAGACGAGATTTAAACCTACTTCTTTGCTTTAATTTTCAACGTGTAAGGCTCAATTTACACCGCCGTGGAACGGAACGGAATAGAAGTTAATTTCGCCTCATAGCGCGGGAATTATCACCGGAGAATTCACGAGAATTGCTTGGAAGAACCGAACCGAAGACAAAAACATTGTGGCAAATTATTACTAACTGCTATTAATTACTATTGGCATTGTTTTCCAAGGCTTAGATATGCACCTAAACTAAGCAACTAACAGCATAATATAAATATTAAACAGTAAACCATCTTCATGCTGAACACGCAAATCACCGCACGCACACATTAAACCGTCATTTCAGATAACTCGAAGTAGCGAAACATTAAAGTAATAGGTCGCAGGTGAGTAAATATTTGTCTATATTAAGCGAATTATTTGATTTCAAGGACACAGATGATTAACCTAGTGTATATTTATGCTGTGCCAATAGTTACTATAAAGGAAAATCTGTTGACGTCAAAAAAACTCGTTTAAATTCATTCGTCGTTTATTCACCTTGCGACTCCTATTTATCTGTAGATTTAGACTTTAAAAACGATACTGAGAACTGGACCAAAATATTAAAATGTAGTCAAACGTGATAGGTACTGGTCTCTGGTAATACCGAGAGAAGTGATGCTGAAGGGATTGGGGAATCTACATCATTAAAAATCATTAAATCATTCATTACTTATGGAATAAAATTTTGGTTTGATGTTATTTATGCACGATCGAAGGATTAACACACCGGCAAATTATGCTTTATAGCGCTAAATGCTAATAAAGACCTCTTCAATCAACAGACACAGAGACAAGACCCAACGGCTACTCAATAATTGTTTTACTACTTCAAGTTATCTAAAATCACGATTATATGTATGTGTTACGCTCAAAGACCGAAATCGCTCAATGAGCGAAAAATGGCTCACAACGCGTTGTGGTCACGGTGAAACAGCCTGGTTGTAAAAGAAAAAATATTTTGTAGTACGCGTGGTAATTCAAATATAATCTTCCATACCTATGGATGATTAATTCAATCAAGAAAAACGAATAGCATATCAGCCACGACACGAATTTCGCGTTATGGACTTTTTGTGATTGCCAGAACGCGTCGTGGCCGTTTTCATTAGAGCCACGACGCGAATTTCGCGTCGTCGCTGTTTCACTGTGACCACAACGCGTTGTGAGCCATTTTTTCGCTCATTGAGCGATTTCGTCTTTGAGCGTAACATATGCACTTAAATCGGGCAGCCTATTATGAAGGTCTACTCACTACTGTCTTTATTTATATTATGTAAACTTTTTACCGTATGCATGGAAATCTCGTGTTTAAAGTTTAAGGTCGCGTTTTTGCTAATTGCGACTCTCCACACAGCTGAAGTAGTAGGACAGTTCCAGCTCTTTGAGAAATATCCGTACTTACGCAAACGTCGCGTTGTCAAAACAAGGCATAATTTGCGTCCCGGTTCCACAGCGGAAAGGTTAAATATTTATACTTTTACATTAAGACAGAGATATTCCGAGTATTACGAAACAGGCAGTTTGTCCACCGTCACCGGGACGTCATCGACAAAAATTCAAATAAAACAAAGTTAATCTACCTAGCGGAATAGAGAAACAATCCCGAGCTGTCAAACGAAACCAAAATTGAATTTCATCTGTGTGTACAAATCTGTTTACGTGTGCGTGAAAATGTTGTTCCTACATACTTAGATTTTTCATAGAGCTCAAATTATCAACGTGCCGATAAGTGCAGACTAAAATATGTCAAAACAGATGAAAAAACCGGCCAAGTGCGAGTTGGACTCGCCCATGAAGGGTTCCGCAGCACCAATAAGGTTTATTTCTATAAAATTAAAAGGTTTTTGATTTATCTTTATATTTTAGTAGATTTAATGAAAGTTAAATTAAGGTTTACCATTTATGACATATAAAAAAATACTACTTGATGGATCTCGTTCAAACCAATTTTCGTTGGTAGTTTTTATAGTAATGTACATCATATATTTTTTTTGAATTACCATGCCCCTACTTTAGAAGTTAGAGGGGGGGGGGGGGAACACATTTTACCACTTTGGAAGAGTCTCTCTCGCAAACTATTCAGATCAGAAAAAAATGATGCTGGAAACCTCAATATGATTTTTGAAGACCTATCCATAGATACCATACACGCATAGGTTAGACGAAAAAAAAATTTTTTTGTTTCAGTTGTACCTATGGGGACCCCTAAAATTTTTAATATTTTTTCCATTTTTGTATAAAAATCTTAATGCGGTTCACAGACTACATCTACTTACCAAGTTTCAATATATAGCTCTTATAGTTTCGGAGAAAAGTGGCTGTGACATACGGACGGACGGACAGACAGACAGACAGACAGACATGACGAATCTACAAGGGTTCCGTTTTTTGCCATTTTGGCTGCGGAACCCTAAAAAGGGGATGAAAAAATCACGCATCTCTTTCTACTCTGTGCTTTCTACCACGCATTGTTACTGATAGTGACATCTCGCTTGCTCAGCTCTTTGTTTCTTTATTCCGCTAGGTATATTAAGGTGACGCCGCGTTAAAGTAAAAAACCGTGTTGGATACCGCTAGGTAGATAAAATATAGTTTATGGGTAAAGCTAAAGTTGTGTAATGGGGGGCTAAATGAGCTTTAAATTTGGTATAAATAAAGCTTAATTTTAAAAAAAATTAACATACACGCTGCACAGCTGTTTTTGGGTATTTTGATTTAAGGGGTACCAGGCTTTTAAATTTGACACCAATTTTGATGACACCGCCATGGAGGAAAGACACACTGGTCTCCGACACCGCTATAATCTGAAGTCCACGCGGACGAAGTCGCGGGCAACAGCTAGTATTATAATATTATATGAAACCTATAGCCTAGGACCTAGGTCATACAGTGGCATTTTTTTCAAACTAAGTCGAAACTTTTTATTCAGAGTTATTTTTTACAATTATTTTCTGAACGTCGAAACTATGGTGCCTACCACCAGTTCAGGAACTAACCCAGCAAGAAGAACCGGCGTGAGAAATTCGCATTTTATTTAAATTTTTGTCGGTGACGTCGGCAGTGGACAAAAGCCTCCATAACTTTATAACTGTTTGGTAATAATATGACGAGGTGCAGTGGTTTTCCATTCAATGTTATTTGTTTTTGTATTGGTTTTGAGATGGCAAAAACACGAATTAACCCATCAGCCATTTAAGCCCCGTAAGGACACCGGTGACCGCGACAACAATAGAATAACAATAGATTTCCAAGAATCCGCGATCAAAGGGTTAATAAAAATTATCATTTATCACAGACTAGCCCGGTGGTGCTGCGAATTTGTTAGTCTCGCTAAAACTCTAAAACGCCTGACTCAATTTGGCTAATTTTAGTCTTAAAATATTCGTGGAAGCGCTGGTAAGGTTTATACTTTATACCTATAAGGATGAAAGTGATACGAAGTTCACCGGGTCATCTAAATAGTTATTATATTGTCGTCAAAGACATAGCAGCAAGCAAAATAATAATATACTTAAATGCTCTATAATCTAATATTATTATGAATAATGATATCTTCTTCTTCTTTTTTAATTAAATATGATTTATTATCATAATTCATAAATAATATATAGCGCGAAAAAGTTTTCGCACCCCTTTTCCCAAGATGTTGGCCGGGGAAAAGGGCGGCAACCCCCACAAACTTGGAGTTAAGAGTTAAGGCGAGGATAAACCCCAATTTGTTATTCCGTGACTCACGGTTTTCCTAGTTCCAATATAATAACGAAATGTAAAAAATATGCGATATAAAGCACAATATTTAAAAGACATTAAACCATAAGCATTTTTATAAAAAGTATTACTTTGGCTGTAATTAATTTAGAAACTCACCTCCGACAAAAATCTAATTCATCGAAATATAAGTATTAACTAGGATAATTATACGTTTTATTTGAATAAATTGTTAGTAAATCTATATTAAAATCTTCTGAACCGAACAATTTTGTTTCATAATATTATATTTATTTCCAAAGATATTTAAAAAAAAACATGAAAAATAGAGATCCGCCCCTAGTAACTACAGTTTTATGCTATGCTAAAATGAATCTTATTGCGATGCGTATACGCTTGGTCTTTGGTTGTGTGCAAGGTTATCGTTTTGGATTGAGATTAATCCCTGCCTTAAGACAACTTTTATAGGCCGACATATTGTCCTCACTCCTCTATAAAATACGTTCTTTGCTTACTCTTTTGACGAATGCGATATCCAAAAGCCATTAACCCATCAAACCCCATAAGGATTAAGGACACCGGTGACCACTGACCGCGACAACAATAGAATAACAATAGATTTCCGAGAATCCGCGATCGAGATATCCAAAAGAATTCAGCTTACATATCAGACCTGTGGGTACTCTCATTAAGAAATCACTTTTTTTATCGTTCAGGCGAGAGATAAGAGAATGGCCGGATATCTGCTACAGTGTATTTGTAAACAAGCAAACAGTTATTACTTCTCCAAAACCAAGCACTCAGCTAATGTTACTTAAAATACCGTTGCTAATTATTTCTTCGAAAAAATTCCGTGGGACATTTATTGTTTTGAAACTTTGTATGTTTAACGTTTATCCTCTTGCAAATTAATTATAATTACATTTTTGCAGCGCATTTAAGGTTCGGTGTTTTTGTCTGTCATAAGCTGCTTCAAAGCTATTATGCTCAATAATCAGATAGCAGTTACGTTCCGAAACCTAAGCTATATATAGTGCCAGAACGTCTCGTAGACAATTCGTCTGGGAACAAGTTAGTCGCGACTCGCGATCTTATGTAATGGGACCTACTTACAGTCTATGGCCGCTATCCCCAACCCGCGGCCCGCCGGTACTTTATTTATGGCCCGCGTGATGTTAAACGATTTTAAAATACACGCCCACCGGCAAAATAACGTGATAGTCGTAAAATTTTTTCCACTTATAAATCTTTAATTTTTAAGAATGTTATTTTTAACCCTAAAAAATTTTTGTTGCGGCCCGCGACACCAAGACCAAAACATGTTTGTGGCCCGCATGAAAAAAAGGTTGGGGACCACTGGTCTATGGCGACTAGCTTACGTAACGCCGGTTGCATCGAAGGCTAGGTAATATAAACTCATATTAAAAGGCTTATTCCAGGTAATATATACAGATACATATTATAGCATATTCGAACTTCGAAGGGAGGCGCGAAAGGTTCAAGGGACACAAATTTTATTTCATATAATTTTATAAATGGGATCTATCCATCTTACTATGGTAACGTTAAACGCTGTATTAATGACGAATAACCTCCTCCTTTTTGGAAGTTGGTTAAAAACGATGAATTAATTTCGATGAACGATCAAAATATAAGTTGCGACTTGCGAGCAACATATTATTTTAGTTTATTATTCGACACAAAAAAAGTTCTGGAAGCATGGTATAGAATCGAAATTCTAAATGGACTGCATGTTACAGAGAAGTAACAAAAACTGCACGCAGACAGCAATTGATAATGACTTTGTTGCAAGGATTTTTGTGATTCACAATCAAAAAGTATTTATTAAATAATAGAATAATAATTGTAACTATATTCAGGGGAAAAGAGACTGTTAAGTGCTAGCCTTATTCCCTACGGGTTTTCTTACATATAATAAAGGGAAGCAGGTGCTTCACCTCACTTTATTATTATGCAGTGTAGACATTTTAACTTATTAATATTAGACAAAAAAATAGGGGTGATTTTCTCCAGTTACCAGAAACTAGATACTCTTAACTAGCTCATAATAACCTATTGTGGCATGGTTACAGTCAATTAAATGTTAAATACTACATAATATTATGGGAGAGTCATACACTCCTTAGTCCTTGTGTCCTACCCAAATAGTCGTGCTTACAAACGATTTTGATACACATACAAATTAAGCCTACCATAAAAACATGTTAGGATTTATGTAAAAAAAATTATTATTAAACTATTATCATTATACGAAATTAAGTCATCATTAGGCGCGGCTAAGGCCATAGATTTCATAGAAATAAATGTGATTTACTTAGGGTCACTCTTCACGTAGTTCCACGATGGTATACAGTGATTGCAACCATGATTGCAGAGCTGTACGGTATAATAATATCTATGGACGCTTCACACGACGTCAGTTTGGCCCCGTGGTAAGTACCTAAAGGACTTGTGTTACAGGTACCAGACAACGGAAATAAATTTAATACTTTTATACTATACAAATATTTAAGATTTTTATTATATCATACACATATTTAATTAATACACATCCAGACCCGGGAACATTGAAAACTTTTGGCGGCGGGATTCGAACCCGCGACCCCCGGCTTGAGCTACCAACGCACTCACCACTGAGCCACAGAGGTCGTCAAACTGTGTATTGCGCATCTGTGCACAGGCGACGTCGATCAAAGCAACAAATATGCCCATTTCATTGCATATACTTTTGTCCATCAGGCAGGAAGGATCAAAAGTAACTAAGGCATGATATCATTTAAACCAACAATTGGTTTTTTGCTGGACAAGATGTATTATTATTGGTTGAGATGTAAAATAGGTCAACTATAACAGGCATAAAGTTCAAGATTGCAAACACATCATAATATGCTTGTTCAAATTATTACTTGTTCCAATATTAACAATACTTAAGATTCTACTAGTAACCCAGTAATAAGATAAATTTTATAGTAAGAATGCAAACAATCTTCCAAGTTATAAAAAAGAAATGCAAATTTTAATAGATGTTGAGCATAATCTTTATAAACATTTAACATACATAATATAATATATTATGTTTATTAATATTATTAACCCATCAAGCCCCATAAGGACACCGGTGACCGCGACAACAATAGAATAACAATAGAACAAAAATCTGCGAGGGACAGTAGGCAACAAAATAATTTAATTTGCAATCTGATAATATGTGATTCGGAATTATCATACTCTACAGCATGATAACTCAGAATATCGGATGATTTAGAACAGTAAATAAAACATTTGTCACATAATAATATATAATAAATTATAGCTTTTAAAAGTCATAGCTCATAAGTTTAAGATGTCAGTCTGTTTGTGTGGGTATGTGTGTATATCTGTATGTGGCATCGTAACAATCAAACAGGTTGACCAATTTTTATCTAGTTTTTTATTTGAAGGCTGACATGAGAGTAATCTTAGCAATAGTCCATCATCATCAGCCTTCTTAGTGCTGAATTTGGGTTCATCAACTTTATTAAAGGTTTTGAGCAAGTTCAACTCATTTGAACCATTGCATATTTTATATTATTCTGATTCCTGACGCATAATAGAGCTATGAATTGGAAGATGTTTTTAAATTTCTCAAAATTATTAATAAAAAAAGACAGTTTTTAGGGTTCCGTACCCAAAGGATAAAACGGGACCCTATTTATGAGACTTCGATGTCTGTCTGTCTGTCTCTAAGCTGTATCTCAAGAGCCGCTATAGCTAGAGTTCTGAAATTTTCGCAGATTGTGCATTTTCGGTGCTACTATAACAACAAATACTAAAATCAAAATAAATTTAATATTTAAGGGGGGCATAAACACAATTTTTGGCCCTTTTTTGCTCTATAACGGTACGGAACCCTTCGTGCGCGAGTCCGACTCGCACTTGGCCGATTATTTAAGTGATATAAGAATAATTATTACTAACACATAAAAATGTGTAAAATGAAGACTTTTACAACATTCCTGGCAACTTACACAGTTATCAACGAATCCAATTTTAAAAATATGACTTACAAATAAATCATACATGATAGGGTCAATCTTATCAGTGTCCTTTGTGTAAGTAATGATGTCCTATTTTTATAAAGATTAATGAAACATTTCAAGGTTATATTAATAAGAATAAGACTTTTGAAATAGAAGTACCCTTATTTGTGCTGTATGCTGTAGAATGTAGGATATAATGATGAGTAACACAATTTAACTAACTAGATTATATTGTGATTTATGTGTCAATTTAGTTCGTGAACTGAAGGCCCAATTTTGACACAGTTGTTTACATATTTTGAAGATTTAGCTGAACATCTTTTATGTTATTAACTAATTTGCTTGCTATTACTGTAAAGAGAAGTTGATAGATTTTTTAAGGTTGTGGGTACTTTGGTCAATGCAAAAAAATGTGGATCAACATTGTCTGATAGATTTAACTTACCTTAGCCTTGGGGTAAGCATCTGGACCTCCGTTCTTCTCACATAGTTCTTTGAATGCCTCCTCAGATTTGTTTTGGATAGCTTTAATCTGTTCTTCGCTAATTTTCTCAGCGACTTCCGGGGGTAGCGTCATTGAAGATTCTTGTGCGAACACACCGCCTTCGAAGATAAAATACATCTTTTAAGTACGCAAATCGTCGGGTTCATCCTTTGACTTATTCCTACTAAAATGAACGAGGAAACTAGCCATATATTATTATCTTAATGATCAGTACAAAGGTCGGTCTTCGATAATTCTAATGTCATAGTGAAATCGCATACCAAAACTTATATTTTTTTGTTTTTTAGCATTTGCACCTGATTCATTGTAAATTATAAATTTGCATTTGGCGTATGTACAATAAATTAAACACTTACCAAGCGTTACAAACAAAATAAAATATTTGAGAAACATATTGAATGCTTGAGGGCAAAACGAAGAAACACAAGAACTAAATTATATCAAGATTAGAATTGCTGTTAGCTCTAAACCGGTTTCTGCGATAAATTAAAATTTAATTTGCCCGTTGAGACACAAGCAACTTCTACGGAAACTAGCACTAAACTGAATGACGTTTATTTTGACAGTTGGCACTTGTCAGAGGTTTGACTTTGATACTTAATTTTTTTTTGGATTGGCGCTATGGCATCTACCATCATTCATTCAACCACCATTTATTTATCCCAAAAAAAGGACTGGATCAGTCATATTTATTATTTGAACTCTGCGTTTCATTATCCTGCATTGCAGTCCTGCTGCAGTCCGCCGTGCAGGCCTGCAACACCATTCACTATCGGGCATAAGCCGGCGGACTGCACGCAGGATAGTGAATGGTGTTGCAGGCCTGCATAGTGCATGGCGGACTGCAGCAGGACTGCAATGTAGGATAGTGAATGGGCCGCTTTACCATCGAAAATTGATCAAAAAGGATAATCATAAAAGGGCCCATTCACGGCAGTCCGCCGTGTAGGACTGCAAATGTACATAGCTTCACACTCGGTGTTTCCGGTCGTGTGAACCAATCAGTGAGCTATGTCCATTTGCAGTCCTGCACGGCAGCTGCCGTGAATGGGCCCTTTAAAGTCATTGACATAATTTATGAAATATTAAAGGCCCCCGAGACGGTCAAACGGTTTGACTCAAACACGTAAATTTTGGTTTGACTCAAACCATTTTGATCGTTTACAAAGCTAGTTTGAACGGTTTGTCAAACATTTACGTGTTTGAAGCTCGTTTGATGAAATTTCATATTTTTGTTATGTTTGACGCGCCGTTTGATCGTGTTCCGATCCGTTTGAACAAACTTTGTACTATTCTTAGGAGTACATTATTTTTAACCGACTAAAAAAGAGGAGGTTATCAATTCGACGCATATGTATTTCCAGAACTGCCCAGTTTTCGTATATGTTAGTCTATATCAGCATCTGAACAAATGTGCAAAATTTCAAAAACGTGTTATGTTTTATGTTTGTGTTCACATATTTCCGGAACTACAAGTCCGATTTAAATATTTTTTGTTGTATTATACATGACGTATTGTTTAACTTGGGAGACTTCTGCAAGTTTCATCAAAATAGGTTTATAGTAGTATTTGAGATAAGGAATTTAATTCTCAATATCGTACAATTTTTAAGTCAGTTTTATCTTTTAAAAAATAATATTTATTCGTCACAAGCGTGTACTCCACAGCGCGTATTGAACCAAACTGCGCAGTGTCGTTTGACAAACCATTCAAACCGACATCAAACGGTTGCATCAAACACGTAAGGTTTGATCGTCTCGGGGGGCCTTTACATAATATGTCTTTCCGTGTTTGCACTTTGCGTATTTCTGTTGAGTGTTAGGGCCGGGACACAAAAACGCGGCACGACGTCGTACGGCGTCGTACGACGTCGTGCCGTAGAAACTCACGTAGAAATTCAAGATAAGTTTCTACGGTACGACGTGGTACGACGTCGTACGACGCCGTACGGCGCCGTGCCTTGGGTTTTTTACGACGCGCGTCCGCACGGCGTCGTGCCGTGTTTTTGTGACCCGGCCCTTAGACGCAAATTGAGTATTTCTGTTATCTACCGCAACAGTGCTCAACAAAATTAAATGCTAAAAACAAAATTAAATTAATATTTAAAGGGTTCCCATTTAATAAACATGATTTATTGGCCTTTTTTGCTCGATATCCATAACAGCAACACTTGAGAAATGCACAAAATCCGTAATTACTAATAAGTAGGTAATATTTGCACATTAATAAATAATTAACTTTATCAATCAATCGAAGACGAAAATCATGTCAAATGGCGCGAAACGTAAGGTGGAGGTAGATGGGCATGAGATATACACTATGTCGACGAGTACGTTTACTTAGGCCTAATTACATCTTTCAAGAACAGGCAAGATAAGGAAGTAGACCAACGTATTGAAAAAGCATGGAAAAACTGTTGGTCTATGAAAGATCTTATGAAAGAAACCACCCGGACAGGAGGGCGCGTCTAATTTCGGAGTGACTACCGACTGATCAGCGTAATAGAGGCCGATCCAAAAAAAGGTGGCGCGACGAATTGGATGCTTTCGACAAAGAGTGGCTAGTAACATCACAAGAGCGCGAATTATGGAATAAAAGAGAGCCTTTGCCCAGCAGTGGGACACAGTTGGCCAATAACAATAATAATAAAAAAGATGGGTTGCACTCCGGGAGTGCCGGCAGAAGTGAAAGCTTGATTATTAACGTTTTGCATTATTTTTTCAACCCATTTTTTATGAAAATCGATTTAAAAAAAAATAAATAAAAAAACTATCGTTTTAATTAATTAATCGAAACCCTTACAATCGATTAAAAAATATCTACAATCGAAAAAAAAGGCTGCTGTCAGACAGACTGTCAGACACTTCTCGCGACAGTTGTCTTGCAGGTGGAAACGCGGTCTTAATCAGCGCATCTGCTAAAGAACTCATTTCCCCGACTGTACATTTCTGCTAAACAACTCATTTCCCCGAATGTACATTTCTGCTTAGAACAATTTTTTCCGACTGTACATTTCTGCTAAACAACTCATTTCCCTGAGTGTTCATTTCTGCTAGACAACTCATTTCCCCGACTGTACATTTCTGCTAAACAACTCATTTCCCCGACTGTACATTTCTGCTAAACAACTTATTTCCCCGACTGTACATTTCTGCTAAACAACTCATTTCCCCGACTGTACATTTCTACTAAACAACTCATTTCCCCACTGTACATTTCTGTTAAGCAACTAATTTCCCCGACTGTACATTTCTGCTAAACAACTCATCTACCCGCTGTATATTTCTGCTAAGCAACTCATTTCCCCGACTGTACATTTCTGCTTAGCACACGACTGTACATTTCTGGTTAACAACTCATTTCCCCGACTGTACATTTCTGCTAAACAACTCATTTCCCCGACTGTACATTTCGTTCGAGTTCGAGTTCTAGTTCGACACAAAACACTACTCTCCAACCGTCTTACGCGTTTTGTATGGTTTTTCGATCAACACGAAAATCTGGCGCGAGTTTCACAGTTTTTACCCATCCCACAAAAGTGCTCAACGCCGCTAAAGAAGTTTTCACTTCAAAAAGACGGGTTGCACTCCGGGAGTGCCGGCAGAAGTGGAAACTTGATTATTAACGTTGTGCATTATTTTTTTAACCCATTTTTTATGAAAATCGATTTTTAAAAATAGTTTTTTTTATTTAATCGAAACCCTTACAGTCGATTTTTTTAACCCATTTTTATGAAAATCGATTCTTAAAAATCTATTTTTTAAATTACTTAATTGAAACCCTTACAATTTTTTTAACCCATTTTTATGAAAATCGATTTTTTTAATTAATCGAAACCCTTACAATCGATTAAAAAATATCGACAATCGAAAAAAAAAACAATCGATTGTTCGATTAATCGATTTCGATGTTACAACACTACTCGCCAACTGTCTTACGGTTTCTCGATCCGCACCATTAGCTGAGACCATTAGGTATATTAACTTTATGATCCGCACGAGAATCAGACGCGAATTTCACAGTTTTTACCCATCCCACAAAAGTGCTCAACGCCGCTATATAAAGAAGTTTTCACTTCAAAAAAAAAAAATTTAAGGGGGACTCACTATACAAAAAACTCAAACTGTTTTGCATTCAAAAATTGCACTAAAAACCTAGGTACTTTTTAATCGCATTACCACGCGGCTGCCGCCCGAAAACAGGCTAAGGCAGATAGCCGGAACTGCCGCGCGCCGGAAGGCTTTAAGCACAGAATACATAAATAGTACCTTACGGTACAGAAGTTTCACTCCCGAGTTTAGGTACGATAAACGCAAACGTCCGGTCACCGGACTAGCCTCAATAGGCTGGCACTCGCTCGACTTGAAGCACACGCAGCGCGTGCGCATCCGCGAAATAAAAGTAATAGGACCGGCCCCGCGCCGCCGCGCCGCTCGCTTGACAGCCCTGGCAGATTCAAGCGAGACGGCAGACAGTTATTGTACTATGAACGCTAAGCGCAATGCAAAAGGTTGAAATTAGTTTGTTTTCCAGAATAGTAGGTAAATATGTCGACAATTTGGCGCCGTTTGTATGGAAGTGAGACAGGCCTGCTTTAGGCTAGCCGCGCGGCTAACCAGATAATGCTTACGTACCCAGCATGTACCCGATTGCAAGTTGCACTGTTGCAACCATAAGGCCGCGTTTCCACTGAAGCGGAGCGGAGAGGAGCTTAGCGGTGCCCGAATTGACCAATCGTGTTATTCCAGCGGAATGACAGCGAAGATTTCAAGCATGGTGATTGGTCGATTCGGCACCGCTAAGCTCCTTTCCGCTTCGCTCCGCTTCGGTGGAAACGCGGCCTAAACCTGTTGCAACGGTCTTCAGTTGCAAGTTGCAACTCACCCAAAACTTACCAGTTATCTACCACTAGAGACAATATTTGAGAGACATATAATTTTGTTATCTATGATGATTGGGTTGTGTCATTTTATTTTTCTTGAGGCTTCGGAGCTATGAAAAAAATTTTAGTAGAGTTGCTGAATAAAATAATATTCATGGTAATGAGGCCTCCTCGTACAACTTAAATTTAGTGAAAATTAGATATGTTTTCAGACAAAAAAGGCAAAAAATATCCAAAAAGCACTCAAAAGATTATTAGGTTTGCTGATGCAGATACAAGTTTAAAACAACTGGGTAATCCTACCGCCACAAATACTCGCAAGCATTTACCAAAATGTTATCTCGATCCGAAACTTTGCAAATGTAAATCAAAAACGGGACATTTTAAGGTATGGAATTCGTTTGACAACACACAAAAAATACAAAAAAATACTGCCATTACAAAAAATGAAGATATCAGCAAGGCACGAAAAGTGGATAAAAGAATACAGAGAAATAGAATTGTAGACGACAAGAAAGACGAAGAGAAAAATGTAACCAAAAATATTAAAGATAGTAAAAGAAAAAAGATTGGAGACTCTTGCGATGTTGATCAATGTAAAAAGAGACTTCAATACATCCAGAATTTACAATTGCCCGAACAAACGAAAGGCACGAAAAAGAATAATATTGGATTTGGTGATCAAGTTTTAGCAAAAAATAATAGTAACAAAGTTAAAGATGCAACTAAAATATTAAAAGCTGCAAAAACTTCAAAGGGCGATAAAAGAATTGTAGATAAAAAGGCCTCCAATGGCAATCCTGCAATGGAAATTAGAGTTGATTCGAATAAAATGCAAGTATTGAATCCTACTGAAATTAAAGGCAAAGTTAAACACCTCGGTACAGTAAAGAAAAATGAAGTGTGCATTTGTCCTTCTCGTTCAAAACGCATAAATCAAAATGCATGCGAAGATGGAGCCTGCGCAGCAGCTATGAAGAGGAAGCAAGGAAATTTTAAATGCAATTGTGTTAAAAAGAACGTTCAATGCAACGATTTATCGTGCGCGAATCAGAAGCGTCTGTCTGAATGTCTATCAGACAATGTTATTATAAGATTGTTGAAAAAAATAGCTAGTTGCAAAGATGTAGCCGACACATTGCCTAAACACTTATTTGAAGTAACGTTGGATTCTGCTAACATGAATGTAGTGAACTCAGCAGAACTGAGAGATATATTTAAAAAGGCATCTAGTAAGGAAATATGTCCAAATGGTCTTTGTCGCAAAGGACTAGAGAAAAACGCAAACGTAAACTGTACATGTTTTAATAAGAAACTCACAAGAAATGCTATTCAATGTAATTCAAAGACTTGTAATTTAAAGAAAAGGAGAAAAGCAGAAGAGAGACGCAAAAAGTTAAAATCAACTTTTGCTACTCACACTCGCCTATTTGGACGAAGTAAGAATCTTTTGTTGCTGCTGCGATACTTACCTATAAATTTACACTAACTAGATGTTCCGCGCGGCTTCACCCGCGTAATTTGGGAATTCCACGGAAACTGTACATTTTTCCGCAAAAATAGCCTATGTCCCTTCACGTGGCGACTTTCTTCAAGAGTGCCAAATAACATAAAAATTGCTGTAGTATTTCTTAAGATAATAAGCAATTTCATATAATTTTCCCCGTTTTTTCCACATTTTCCTCATTTCTTCGTTCCTATAAGTCTTAGCGTGTTAAAATATAGTCTTCCTTGATAAATGAGCTATCTAACACTGAAATAATTTTTCATATCGGTCCAGTAGTTCCTGAGATTAGAGCGTTCAAAAAACAAACTCTTCCGCTTTGTAATATTACTAGCTGTTCCGCGCGGCTTTGCCCGCGTATTTTAGGAATTTCACACAACCGTACATTTTTCCGCAAAAATAGCCTATGTCCCTTCACGTGGTCTTTTCTTCAAGTTTGCCAAATTAAAAAAAAAACAGCTCCAGTAGTTAAGATAATAAGCAATTTCATATAATTTCCCCAGTTTTCCTCTATTTTTTCGCTCCTGTTATTTTTAGCGTAATAAAATCTAGCCTATAGCCTTCCTTGATAAATAGACTATCTAAGACTGAAAGAATTTTTCAAATCGGACCAGTAGTTCCTGAGATTAGCGCGTTAAAATAAGCCCTTTCAAATAAAATTTCCCCCCGTTTTTTCCACATTTTCCTCTATTTCTTGGCTCCTATTAGTCTTAGCGTAATAAAATATAGCCTATAGCCTTTCTTGATAAATGGGCTATCTAAAACTGAAATAATTTTTCAAATCGGACCAGTAGTTCCTGAGATTAGCGCGTTCAAATAAGCCCATTCACATAATTTCCCCCGTTTTTTTCACATTTTCCTCTATTTCTTCGCTCCTATTACTTGTAGCGTAATAAAATATAATATACAGCCTTTATTGATAAATTGGCTATCTAAACCTGAAAAAAGTTTTCAAATCGGGCCAGTAGTTCCTGAGATTAGCGCGTTCAAATAAGCCCTTTCATATTATTTCCACCGTTTTTTCCACATTTTCCTCTATTTCTTTGCTCCTATTAGTCTTAGCGTGATAAAATATAGCCTACTACATCTAGTAACGAAGTTGCGGGCGTCATCACGCCCGCAACTTCGTTGCGCCAAAACTCGTTTATCGCGGTGGAACCGTACATTTTTCCGGGATAAAAAGTATCCTATGTCCTTTCCCGGGACTCAAAGTATCTCCATGCCAAATTTCAGTAAAATCGGTTCAGCGGTTTGGGCGTGAAGAGGTAACAGACAGACAGACAGACAGACACACTTTTGCATTTATAATATTACTATGGATAGCCTTCCTCGATAAGTGGGCTATCTAACACTGAAAGATTTTTTTAAAACGGATCAGTAGTTCCTGAGATTAGCGCGTTCAAACAAACAAACAAACAAACTAACTAACAAACTCTTCCGCTTTATAATATTAGTATAGATAAAGTGTAGATAAAGTTTTATTTAATATCCTTCAGGCCCCGCGCGAGCACCGGTGATCGCGACAACAATAGAATACAATAGCAATTCCTGGAAATTCCGACTGAAGTATTAATATTAAGTTATTTGTTTAGGTACAGCTTCTAGTGCAAAACGGAGGAAGCGTCGAATAGGAAAAAGAAAAGGAAAAAATAAATTAAAGAAAATAGCTTTTCGAAGAGATGCGTCACTAGCCGATAACTTGAGGGACTGCCCAGAAAAAACAAAAAAGGACTGTAAGCAAGCCTATAAGCGGGAAATGAAATACTACAAGAAACAAGAAAAGAAAAATAGAAAAGCAACTCGTAAGGCGCTAAAGGCTATAGAAAGACAAAAGAGAAGGGAAATTGGACAATGGAATTGTATTTCTAATTTTTTAAATGGTGTAATAAACTTAATTGTTCAAACAATTAAGGTTATAATCACGTCGGTAGTTACCCTTATTACTAATCCCGTAAGGTGTTTCGTTTATTTAAAACAGAAACTAAATAACCCAGAGAAAACCGGAGCAAGTATCAAACAATGGTTTAAAAAAACATGGGGCCGCAAAAACACAAAGGTATCTAAGATGGTGCAAGATTCAGAAGCTATTAGTGTTATATCTGATCATATCGAAAACATGCCATTTTATGATACAGTGTTCGTGAGTAAGGGTAAGACGAAGGAAGAGCGTGCCTTGTATGAACGTAGGAAGCGTTTGAGAGAAAAAAGGATGCAGAAGCGTCATGACGAGGCTTTGTATGGCTGTCGGAACATTCTGCTGACGACCTTACGCAAGACTCCATGCATCTGCTTTTACTATCTGTGTCCAAACTTATATCCGCAGTGTTTGAGTTTGTTAACGTTTTTAAAGAATTTTTATCATATCATAATTTATTTGGCAGCTTTAGCGTTTTGGACTCCATGCATTTTAACGTTTGAAATCTGTCGATCGTTGCTATGTTGTTTATTTTGTGTTGGTTAAAGAAAATATAACTAATATAATATGCTCTTGTGCAATGGCTATTTAATTTACCTCAAAATGTTAATTTTAATAATAAAACCAAGAAAATAATTTTCATGTCACATGAAATTGTTAGTAAGTATGTATGAAAAACAAAAAAATATGTATTATAAAAAAGTAATGTTTATGGTATTTATTAAATAAAAACAAACTAAACCACAATTTCAGGTACAGTTAAAGATTCTAGTGTTGTTTCTGTCATTCCTTAGGAGTGTCAGATATACCCTTGTCAGGTGCCTCAGTAGAGATCAACTACGATAACTTGGCGCGCCCCTCCAAATGACTGTTTCAATGTGTGTAGTCATATGCTTATGAAAGAGTTAATAACTAGCCTACCGTGCAAGACAACGCACTTCAAACGTTTTGACAACGCACTTCAAAGGTTTTGAATTTTGGAGGGGCGTGCCATATTATCGTAGTTGATCACTAGCAGTATCAAAAGGAGCGTCAGTTATCTCTTCATTTGGGTTAGATGTTCCGGTTTCTTCTTTTTCATCAGCTTGAGTAGCCGCTTCGTGGTCTGCCACACGGGTAGGGAATATTCCTGTTTGGATTTCATCAACGAACACGCTACTTATTTCAGCGGCCACTGACATTGAAGTACTCGTGATTTCATCATTTATTATTTCGGTTGCCTCAGGAGCTTCTGTATAAATAGCTCCAGTGGTTTCTATTTCAACTTCTTCTATAGCACTTATTGTTTCATTGGTGTCAGTTGTTACTCTACTAATGGGTTCTTCTGCAGTCGTTTCAACTGCCTCTGTAGTGGTTGTAATTACAATGTTTATTGCATCAGTAGGTATTGTATTAACAGCTTCAACAGTATTACTTTCAGTAGTAGTAGTTTCATCAGTTGCCTCAGGGCCTACTATATCCCCCATTTCATCTCCCTTTTTAGTTAATGCATTTATTATTGCTTCAGTTGCGGCTTTAGTAAGTGCAGGAGTGGAAACATCAACCACCGGCGAAGAAAAAATTCCATTTTCTTTAGCAGTCAAATGGAAGTATTTAGTTTCCTCCAGTTCATCAGGAATAGTTTTTTTCTTTGCTGTCACAAGCATTTCAGTGTAATCTTCAACGAGCGCATCCAAATAGGCAGCAGCACTTGTCTCGAAAGCAGCGATATACGTTTCAGTCCTTACAAGGTATTCAATGTCTTGGTCGGTGTCGTTTCGAGAGCATTCCGTGATGTCGCCGGGAGTGGGGACATACGGCTCGGCTTCGTAAGCAGCTTTCGCGTAGCCCATGCTGTAGAAAATTTTGTCCATGACTCCAGTAGATTTGAATATGAAGAACAGGATGACAATCGCAACCAATGACATGATGCAGTCGCAGGCGCCTCCTCTGCCCGGCTGGCACCCGCCTCCGCCTCCGCACATGAAACACTTGAGCCGAGCGGATACAAGGAACACCACACAGATAGGGATCAGGGATAGTAGTTGAAGCATAAAAGATATGAAATTGTATAAAGTCTGTAGAACCATGCGTACAAGGTTTTCTATCATGAGAAGGATCGTCATTAGGACGCGGACTAACATTTGGACTCCACATATTAGAGTCTGTAATACGGCGTGCACGGTGCGACACATTTTGAATTAATTCCTGAAATGTTTTGTTTTATTTTAGGTACTAAAACAATAGTAGTCTAGTCTGGTAGTCACTATTAAAGAGTCGTAATAAGATGCCAGGTGAAGTAGAGTAGAGGACTATCCAGGTGACCAGATCCTAGTTTACTCACTTTTTGTGGGCACCTGTTATAATTGTTATAAAAGTTTTCACTTTACGTAGTTGGTATACCCGTTAAGAGCTAAATAATTTATGGACTAAAATGTTACTACCTGCTTGTTATTTTTAAATTCCACAAATTAATTTTCTGTTTACGAAAAACCAACGAAAAACAGACGAAAAGGTCGCGTCAAAATCATCTTTCGAAAGTAAACATAGACTCTATCACGACAATAGACAGAACTATAATTATATTATTAAGAAAGAAATGAAAGCAAAAGCGTAAAGTTCCATAAGTCTATATTATTGTCGCACTTGTAGAGAACAGTTTGGCTTCGTATTTTAACGCCTCAAAACTGAAAAAAAAAAGAACTTTAACCACAAATAATTCCAATTTATGAGCTGAACACAATGACAATAGTACTATGTTCATCCGGTGGACACTTAGGCATCCATTACACGGTAGGTTCCTCGTCAGTCAATTCCATCAATCATGAATTATGTTTGACTGATGGACTGACGAATGTATCCGTATCCAGATTTTCGTCAATCACCGTCAGTCACGCTCTTATACGGTAGGATACCCATCAGTCACAGTCATGACTGTGGTAAAACTGACAGCAAAACCTAGTCCAGGGGTCACCAATTAGTTTCGCTCAGGGTCCGTTTTAAGAAATAAAATGCCCTTCGCGGTCCGCACATTAAAAAAAATTAAACAAAATAATATGTAATTAAGGAAATTACACATTTATTTGTATCAATGAGAAAAGTGACAATTTTTGTTGGTAATGTTCATCAGTATGTCGAGACTGAAATTAATTTTTAACGAAGTACAACTTCGAACATGCTTGGTCCGCACACAATGGTTCGGCGGTCCGGATGCGGACCGCGGTCCGCCATTTGGTGACCCCTGACCTAGCCTAATGGATGCCATAGACTTATAATAATATATACTGTAGCCATTGAGACTGTAGCATCATACGTTTATGGGTGGACATGGCCTATAATATCTATAATTACGTAGGTATAGTGTATAAGGACCTATCAGACAGAGAGTGGTCCCGGCTGGTCAAGCGTTCAATCGGTCAGCTTTGAGTGTGTTGTATTATGTTACATAGAATATTATATACTCACGCGTCAGAATTGCACCTGTGTACAGACAGTTCGAACCCAGATGCCAGAAAGCTTGAACGCGTGACCGCTCTCTGTCTGATAGGTCCCTATCAGGGATGGGTAAGGCAGTAAAAACTGAGTCAGAGTAAAAACTCAGACTAAGTAAATACTGAGTATTTACTTTTTCGTATGAGTATTTACTCATTGGACACAGTAAAAACGTTTTATTCAATATTTTAGGTTCTAATTACATTACACATTACAGAATAATAAAACATACTTATAATTTAACAGATTCATAATTTTAAGTAAAATTAAGACAATGTAGACCAGCCGATACCTTAAAAAATAATAAAAAGTGAAAAAGAATAATAGTCGGATGAAACCCATAAGAAAAGGAGGAGAATAATATAAAAATTAAGGGAAAATAATTTACGGGCGATCTGAGTTCGGGAAGGGTGTGGGGTGGGTTTTTAAGGGTAAAAAACGATTTATCTCGATTTCCGGTAAAACTAAAAGTTAAATGGCAAAGTTGTAGGTAATAGAAAGATTCCAATGGTATATATATATATATATATATATATATATATATATATATATATATATATATATATATATACAGAATTGCACCTGTGTACAGACAGTTCGAACCCAGATGCCAGAAAGCTTGAACGCGTGACCGCTCTCTGTCTGATAGGTCCCTATTAGGGATGGGTAAGGCAGTAAAAACTGAGTCAGAGTAAAAACTTTTTTTAAGGGTAAAAAACGATTTATCTCGATTTCCGGTAAAACTAAAAGTTAAATGGCAAAGTTGTAGGTAATAGAAAGATTCCAACGGTATATATATATATATATATATATATATATATATATATATATATATATATATATATATATATATATATATATATATATATAATACTGTAGTAAACTTTTTCAGAGAATGCAAAAAAATCGAAAAAAAACTCAAATTTGTAAATTCTTTATTATTTTCATTTCAAAATGTGATTGCTGCAATTTGTTTAATATTATTATTATTATTATATTAATTAAATATTAATTAATATTATTTAATATTTAATTATAATTACATTTCTGTCATATAAAATCTCATTATATATAAATATAAATGAAAATCTAGTCCATACCATTTGACAGGCGTCAGAATGTGTGCATGGCCGACTCTGAAGAAAAGTGAAGACACAGTTTTGTATATGACAAGACTCCGTCCGCCTTTTTTTCTACGTTCATGGTCCTGACTGTTAAAGTTACAGCCACAAAATTTGGTGAGTAGGGCTGTTGTATTAAGTAAACACCCATTAAAGAAGGAAATTTTGTAAATTTTACCCCGAAGGGGGTGAAATAGGGGTTGAAAGTTTGAATGAAAGTCAGTCATTTCTTAAGTTAGAAACATGAAAGTTTATTTTTGGGCTCTGATTAAAAATAAATGGATACGTATTTAAGCGTTTCTGGAAATTCTACCCCCAAGAGGGTGAAATAGGGGTTGATAGTTTAAATGAAAGTCCGTTATTTCTTAAGTTAGAAACATGAAAGTTTCTTTTTGGCTGCTGATTAAAAAAATTGGATACGCATTTAAGTACTTTTGGAAGTTCTACAACCAAGGGGCTGAAATTGGGGTTCAAAGTTTTCATATTTATATATAATGAGATTTTCTATGACAGAAATGTAATTGCAATTAAATAAATCAGCTTTTAAATTACAACAAATTGCAGCAATCAGATTTTATAAAGTTAATAAAGAATTTTCAAATTTGAGTTTTTTTTTTCGATTTTTTGCATTTTCTGAAAAGATTTACTACAGTATAATATAATATATACTTTTTAACCATTGTAAATTAGAGATTTCAACGAATAGAAAGCATACTTACCAATTTTTTTAAAAAAGCTGATATTTTGACGGGTGAATTTTCGATTAAAAAGCTCAGACCAATAAAAAAAGTTTATGATTAAAAATTAGGGTATTTTTTCGATATAAATTCGAAATAAGGTGAAAAAATTAATATTTCTTATCAAATAAATTACAGCGTATTTGGTATATAAAATGGTAAGTTTTCACCGAATATCGTGAATTTTTTTTGAAAGATTAAATAAAAAACCAAAAACATGTTTTTTTGAATTTTTCACATATATTTTATGGTTATGTGAAAAAGGCGTGACAACAAAAGTTTTAGATTTTTTTCTTATCTACAACTTTGCCATTTGACTTGATATTTTCATTGGAATATTAGTTTTGCCGTAAATCGAGATAAACCGTTTTTCCCCCTTAAGACCTTAGATCACCCGTAAATTATTTTTCCCTTAATTTTTATAATACTCTCCTCCTTTTCTAATGAGTTTCATCCTACCATATTTTTTTGTTTTAAAAAATTATTTGTCTTGGTCTAATGTAGTTTCATGTTAAAGGTTGTCAATATTATGTCGACCCTTCGCTACTCTTAATTTCTTCGACATAGCACCAAAAACTTTGAAATGTACCAATAATATGGTCATATGCTTTCCGTTCTTAAAACAACGTCGAAACTCCCAAACTTGTATCTATAAAGAGTTAGAAGTTCTCTCAGCAACTTCCAAACCATAGTATACCCGGTGCAAAATCTTACTTATTGGTAGCATATGCTTAGAATACTGCTCACGAAACCGAAGTCATCACAGTCATGTTTCCATGTAAATATTGAGGAGTTCCCTCGGTTTCTTATGGATAACTTCATCAGGTCACCACTTTTATGAATACGGTATCAAATTGGTATGATAACCTTCACACCAAAAGAATTTTTTTAAAAATCGGTTCACAATCGGCGGAGTAATCATTGAACGTAAAAACGAACATAGCACCTCCTCCATTTTGAAAGTCGGTTAAAATTGTAGCCTATGTGCTATTCTGATGTATAAGCTATATTAATGTAAAGTTTCATTAAAATACGTTCAGTAGTTTTTGCGTGAAAGAGTAACAAACATCCATACATCCAAACTTTCGCCTTTATAATATTAGTAGGATAAGTTTATTAGTGTATACAGCTACCTATGACATTTTTTTATAACACCGACACTGTAAAAATCGTCTACCTAAATACCAAAATTAGGTAATCTATCATCAAAATTAGCTATTCTATAGCTGAGGTACCGAATTTTTCGTTACTAAGTCCAAAAAATATTAATACTTCAGTCGGAATTTCCAGGAATTGCTATTGTATTCTATTGTTGTCGCGATCACCGGTGCTCGCGCGGGGCCTGAAGGATTAAAAGAGAAATTTGCATTCAGTATATAATTTTATTTTCATTTAAACTGGTTATACTTAAAAAGAACATAGCTTATAATTAACTTATAATACCTACTTAAAATATAATACAAATAAATAATAAATAAAGATAAACCTTAAATAATTCAATTGTGATTAGTAAATAATAAATACTCAGTTAAAAGTAAATACTGAGTGGCTAAATTCATTTTTACTGAGTATTTACTCTGGTCTGTCTGAGTAAATACTCAGTAGCTTACCCATCCCTGGTAGTGGTGGTTAATATAACGTATAGCTGAAAAAAGTAGCGCGCTATTTCTTCGCAACGAATAGCGCGCGCTATAAAACTAGGCACAAGACGCTACGTTATAACGTATCGCGCGGTCACTGACCTAGCGCGGCGCCGCTCGCGCTGCCGATCGCGCGCGAGTCGCGACTTTCGTTGGTTCGTTGCCGTATCGTTCGGGCCCAAATCGGGTGAATTCGGCTGTCATAATTTTTTCAGTGTTGCGTTGCGTGCATAGGTAAATTATAATGTTTTATAATCCCTGCTCCGAAGAGCACTGTACTGTAATATAATGGTAACTTCCGTTCCATGTGAATGTATTTTTTCTAAATCTGGATACGTTATTATATTTTTAAATGTAAGTAAATGAAATGTTAAAAAAGATCTAAAAATAATTTAAGTATATTACCAAAAAATAAAAAAAATAATTAAAAACCATTTAAATAACTTATAAAAAAAAAGAATTGTAAGTACTTATATAAAGCGATTCCTTTCAATTTCAATATAATATTATTATACAATTATATCGTATCATTTTAATTTAAATATTTCAAACGTAATAAAATTAACCAAATAAATAATAATGCCTTCAAACGATTATATTATTTTAAGTTATCTAACAAACACGTTATATTATATTAACTCACCCACCGCGTTATAATTATTATTAGCGAAAGAATTCAATAACGTCGGCAACTTTACAACGTGTCCAATCGATCGTTATAACGTATCATTCGTTATAACGTAGCGTTAAAACTAGCGCGCTTGAAATTCGTTATAACGTAGCGTCAAAACTAGCGCGCTTGAAATTCGTTATAACATAGCGTCAAAACTAGCGCGCTTGAAATTCGTTATAACGTAGCGTCAAAACTAGCGTGCTTGAAATTCGTTATAACGTAGCGTCAAAACTAGCGTGCTTGAACGAATCGAGATTTTATTCGTTATAACGTAGCGTCAAAAATAGCGCGTTTGAAAAATGTAGCGTCTAGCATTTAGCGCGCTCTGAAAATATAGCCGTTAGGAACACCACTAATCCCTGGTCCCTATCGTTGCGTTATGCGTGTGCCCAGCACGGCCACCCGCGAGGCGTGCTTGTTTCATGTCATCCCAAGCTGCGTTGAGCGGGTCAGTCACGGAGCTTTTACAAAGAGCTCCGTGGGGTCTGCTGTAGCACGATTACTATGGCGAGCGCACGGCGCGGGCAGCCGCGCCAGGCACACGCTCAACGCAGCGAACGCCCTTAGTTCCATCGATCATCGATGGACTCTTTAATTTCAAAACTGGTAGTTACTAGACTTCTACTTATACATGGAACAATTTCCAGTTTGGAACTTGGAAGAGATGTTTAAACAGCCATCATCTGTGCATCCATCATGCATTTAAGAAAAAATAAAACCAATGTCTGTTCATAATAAAAATAAAGTTTAAAAAACCAAAACCCGACTACTAAAACACGCTCTAAAAAGTACGAAACAAGAAAACAGTTTATAGTGATATTATGGAAATGTTTAAAGGATAGCCGTGGTCGTATGCCACCTACTTTAGCAAAACAAATTCATTTGAGATATTAATAAACTTAAAGGGGCATACTACGACCACGGCTATCCTTTAAACATTTCCATAATATAACTATAAACTGTTTTCTTGTTTCGTACTTTGGTTTTTTTTTAAACTTTATTTTTATTTCAATTATTTTGGGGCTAAGATTCACTCGATATTCAAAAGGTATGTTTAGTTATAGGGCAATGGTAATTAAATGATACTCTAAATGTATATTATGTTTAGTTTAGGGTACAACAAATTCACGAGGGGGGGGGGGGGGGGTGTACCACATGGTAATTAAATGACACACCATTTTCTTATAAGCAACACTTCCCTCCGACCTCCCCCCTTTCTACACCCCCCTCCTCTCCGATCCCCCTCTTCCTATCCCCATCCCCCCATCCGATCCCGATTTTATTACAATGTTTTATGTGTAAATTGCATTGAAGCGATTTATGAATTCTTGCAATTATAAGGTGATTGCTCCCAAGCCCGTGAGAAATAGTTTACATATTCGAAATGTGCTAATAAAGCTCTTTCTTTTAATACCCCATACGACACCGTCAGGAAAAATATTTTTTTGTTCTTTACTATAAAGCCCCTAGGTGGCGCTACAGTCAATTTAACATGATACCATGTAGCCTATAACCAGCGGACAATTAAGAGTTAAGACGCTTCTAATGATATGTCATTTGTCGAATTCTGATAAGTAGTTTAGAAGTTACGAGGGAACCGATGAACATACATACATACATAGCCTGTCAAAATCATAACCCGCCTTTTGCTTTGCCGTAGTCGTGTAAAAATAAGACCAATCTCACTTTTGATATTTTATTTTAAAATATTCAAATACAATGCTTTAGAGTGAAATATAGCCACAAATATATTTTGAGTAATATCTTGAAATGTGCAATTGGATTGATGACGAGACTGACTACAGCTTGTAGGCCTGTCGCATCATGAGGTCGAAATAGCAGTCGTTGTCGATGGACACGCTGATAGCACTGTAGTAGTTCATGAATTCCTCCAACGTCACCTAGAAAGATATCAGCATTAACCGGAGGCCCAATCCCCTACCCTATTCCCTTCCCTACCCTCCCCTATTACCCTATTCCCTCTTAAAAGGTCGGCAACGCACTTGCAGCTCTTCTAATGCTGCGAGTGTCCATGGGCGACGGAAGTTGCGTTCCATCAGGTGACCCGTTTGCTCGTTTGCCCCCTTATTTCATAAAAAAATAATTAAGAGCGAATAGAGTAAGATCCCAGAGCGATCAAACATAATATTTTCACATGGATGAAACCTTAGGTTCACAGTAGTGCTCCATGTAGAGATCAACTACGATACCATGGCGCGCCCCTCCAAATGATTGTTTCAATGTGTGTAGTCACATCCTTATGAAAGAATTTGTATGTAATAAGTATTCAACCAATCACAGTACACGTAATATTTCAGTTAATGTCACTTATTACCAAGATTTGTTGGTCAACTAATCATAACTAGCCTACCGCGCAAGACAACGCACTTCAAACGTTTTGACAACGCTCTTCAAACGTTTTGAATTTTGGAGGGGCGCGCCATGTTATTGTAGTTAATATCTACACGCTGCACGCAGGTATCGATCGATAAAGTGCATCTAAACTTGGCATTGGATTGGATTTCAACTCTTTTTTTAGACCAAAAATTTGCTGATAGGAACTTGGCCGCATTTTAACAGGTATGTTTTTGGTGGGATCTTTATTCACATGAGGCACTACTGAGAACCTAAGGTTTCTTCCATGTGAAAATAGGTTATGTCTGATCGCGCTTGGATCTGGGACCCGACGTCATAGTGCGCTTTTATAATTTTGGACATGGCGGTAATATCGTGGACGTCCGCGGTAAAACGATAACATAGGGAAGTAAAATGTACGGAAATATAATATGAAGACGCTTTTACC
Organism: Lysandra bellargus; assembly: GCA_905333045.1. Lineage (NCBI taxonomy): Eukaryota > Metazoa > Arthropoda > Insecta > Lepidoptera > Lycaenidae > Lysandra > Lysandra bellargus. The sequence goes on along the minus strand of HG995336.1, from coordinate 4,846,513 downwards.
GTCGGCGATAAATTTTTTACGCGCACGTTAGAGGATATCGTGAATCGTATTCACGACGTCTATAGACACTCTTCTGAACCGCACAAAACGTCCGCAGTGCGTAAAATCAAAAGGGCATATTTTAACTTATCCAACGTCTTATCGTGAAAGTCGGCAATCCACGATAACGTGACGTCCAGAATTATAAAAGCGCACATTAAGAGGGCGACTAATGCAAAAAATCAAACATCGTCCTCTCTTCACACTCACGCCCATCTTTCATATGCCAGGTGAAAAAGGACGACGGGGATTCATCGCCAAATTAGTTTTTTCTCAATAACTCGATAAATATACAACATTTTAAAAATCCGCTAGGTCGATCTCTCAATGATAGAATTTTATACAATGTGTTAAAATATTAACTAAGTTCAATGCACGGTTATGGTAATAAATGAAAAATTCGTGAAAATTATATGAATCTTTGTGATTTTTTTCTATCGAGAAAATTTTAAGATATCGTGTTTTTGCTCAGATTGAACTCTCGGAATTATAATGTAGTATCTAATTTTAGAAAATGAAACAATTTTGGGCTTAGTTTCAAGTATAAAAATGAATTATAAAATCGACAATTTTGGGTTAGTCGCCCACTTAAGGGTCCATATACGAAATTTGCCGATTTCGCTGATTTTACAGACGTGATTTAACAGTTAAAATACATTATTTCTATAAGTTTTAATGCACAACATGTAAGATCATTTCAATTATAATCTAATGTTGGAGCTAGATTTTGTATTTTTTAACTATTTTTAAATAATCCAACTCAAACCCGCGACAGTTTTGTGATTTTTGCTGTAAAAGGTTTAGAATATCACCTGTTTATGGATTGTATTGACGTCTTAACGGTATGAAAAAAATATAATGTACTGTTGAGAAAGTCGTCTATAAAATGTTGGAATTACTTTTTAGCACTTTAATATGAAATAGTTGAGTAAAAAAATATGTAACTCGGCAAAATTTTAGAGAAAATGGGCAAAGAATTGCTGTTAATTTCGGCAACTTGGAGCTGTAATTCATAATTATTATTTTTTAACAAAAAATTAAAATCGACTTCCAAGATAAAAACAAAAGTAATACTTATTCTTAATCTAAAAAGAATCAAATAATTCTTATTCCTTATTATAGTGGCGTCTTCAGACTTCGCCTAAACCTCAACTATTTCTGTACTCAATCTTCGTACTTTTGAAGTCTAGAAGAAGAAGAATATATAAAACCGGCCAAGTGCGTGTCGGGCCACGCGCAATATAGGGTTCCGTAGTACCGCTAGTTTTTGTCAATTTTTTTATGGTCAATGAACGTACATTTTATAGCGTGTTTTACACTACTAACAACATCATCTCAGTTACTTTCAAAGGAATTTTTGAACGAAAAGTTCCTTTATACTTCGCCGAATACATTTTTTTAGTTGATCGACTATTACTCAATAACTTATGATTTATGAAGTCTTCTTAGCCGTGATAGTTTTCCTTTTAAATTCAGCATATTTACTACTTCCGTGAATTTTTTCACATTTCCAGAACCAACCGTTTAGCTGATAGAAGGGGGACACTGGACTAACGATTTTTTTCACTTTAAAACTTAATATTTCACAAACGGATCCCTAAATCGGAAAATGATCTATGAATACTCGCAATATTTTTAAAAAAACCTTTTCAACGACACCCCACACGATGGGGTGGGCGCGAAAAAAAATATTCATCCCCGCTTGATGATATGGTAGGGGAGCTGGTACCATAAAAAAATATTTTTTTACGATTTCAATTTTCATGTACTATTTTGTTGCCATATTAATATGTGTATTCATGCCAAATTAAAGCTTTGTAGGTCCTATAGTCTCTGAGTAAAACCGCGGACAGACAGAAAGACAGACGGACAGACGGACGGACATACCGAAACTATAAGGGTTCCTTGTTGACTACAGAACCCTAAAAATGGATCTCCAATTGTGTTAGTAACGCTATAACTCGATAATGGCTGAACCGATTCTGCTAATTTTAGTCTTAAAAATATATTCCTTGAAGTCCAGGGACGGTTTTTAAGGGACAGCTAGTAATATTTAATTGTGAAGATATATAATTATTTGTGTAGCTCTCTTGCGTACTTATGCATACTATTATGTTGTCTAAAAAGACTATCTTTTAAAACATCCAATTTTAAGTAGTTACTTGTATTACTTATAGTACTTAATAATTATACTAACCTTGCCATCCACAATTCCTTCAGTTTCAAAGTTTGAGAGGAACTTGTTAAATATTGCATCGGCTGTCTCCTCTCCACTCATGTATCTAGAATGAGAGAAAAAAAAATATTTTTCTGGGATAAGTACTTAGAACTACGTACGGCGCGGCGCGGCGTAGAGTGCGGACAAATGTACGATCACCTTTATTTCGTATGTTAGAGACGAATCTTTTCTGACAAGCCCCCCTAGACAAGCGGCAAGCGATTATCGTAAACGCTAACGCTAACGCCACAAAATGTATGGGATTTGACATTCGCTAGCGAAGCGATGACTTATGTCAAATCGCATACATTTTGTGGCGTAATGTTCGATTTACACGGGTGACTAAAGCCGCACGATTTACACCGCACGCGCACGGCGAAAATCGACCGTGCAAACGCTCAGTTGCAAGCAATCGCTTGCTGCAAATTGATAGTTTGTCGGCACTAGTCACAGGTGATTTTTGTAGAATGTGTAAATGGGGTGGCGATTCGACTTGGACAGGCGATTCGACTGGTGACTTGCCGGGCGACTTAAATCGACCCGTTAGTCATCCGTGTAAATCGAGCATAATCCATGTTTTAATTGATACGACTCTTGCTTACGAGTTTCATGCCAAGACGAATAGAAGGCTACATAGAAAAATGTAGAAGAAGAAAGTGGATTATAAAATGCAGTCGGTCGGTCTCGTTTCGCCTTTCGGTCTTTTAGTTAAAATTGTTTTGCAATCGGGTTTTTTGATTTTTGAATCAATTTATTTTATTTTCTTTATAGCGGCTGATTATATGTGTTAAACATGCAAATATAAAAATTTATCCAATGATCAAGGCTATTTTTCGAAAATCTGCTGTCAAATTTGACGTCAGGTCCTGGTAGACCTATAGTTCCCCATTTCATCCACTCATGTCTTCAATGTTCTTATTAATGGCTTGACAACTATCTTTATGCTTATAAAATCACATGTCCTGACTGACTGACTGATTCATCATCGCTGAGCAAAAACTGTTAAAGTTACAATCACGAAATTTAGTGAGTAGGGTTGTTTTATTAAGTAGACACCTACTAAGGAAGAAATTTTGAAAATTTTACCCCGAAGGGGGTGAAATAGGGGTTGAAAGTCTGAATGAAAGTCCGTCATTTCTTAAGTTAGGAACATGAAACTTTATTTTTGGGTTACTGATTAAAAATTAATGGATACGTATTTTAGCGTTTTTGGAAATTCTACCCCCAAGGGGGGTGATTTTGAGGTTGAAAGTTTCAATGGAAGTCCGTTATTTCTTGAGTTAGAAACATGAAATTTTATGTTTGGGCTACTGATTAAAAATGATTGGATAAGTGTTTAAGTGTTTTTGAAAATTCTACCCCCAAGGTGGTGAAATAGGGGTTGAAAGTTTAAATGAAAGTCTATATTATAGGTATACTATGTTAACGCGGATGAAGTCGCGGGCAACAGCTAGTTTAATATAAGGGAATACGAGTTGATCTCCTCTTGTTGAATGTGTACGTAATTTGTTATTAAGGCGCTATATTAAAAAAACTGTCCCTTTTGACGTAATACTACAGGACCCTCAGAAATGTTACAAATCTGGTAATGAGATATACATATCTTCATAGCCTTATCTAGGTTTAAGAAGAACCAGAAACACGATTAATGTATTTTGCCGATACATTTCTCGATCAAAATGACCTCTTAAAAATACGAAATTTGAAGATTATTTTTAAACGAAAATAGATGTATTGTAGTGTAGCGTAGCTACATAAAATAATTTAATATTTTCTTCTCCTTTTCCCATCTGTCAGCTGTTTTTCAAAGCAGAAGCTAGAATCGATACTTAGTGCGCCATCTCTTAATAATAGTGCGGAACTATAACGACACTATCTGTTTGTTTTGATTAATACTCTTTGCTAAAATAATTTTATTTTAATATATTTTAATTCTATTTGGCTATTTAAATTTTATAAAGTAGTTTTATGTATGTTTCAATATATTATTTGATAAATAATAATGAAGTACCTTTTTTCATAAACAAGCCCTTCGGTAAAACGCCTTAGCCCTGTCAACGTGACAGTTAAAAAAAATAAAACCGCCGGCCTATAAAAGCCACGGATTTGCTCGTCCGGTCTTTTTTGACACCATCAAAAATCAAAATGTAGGAGTCATTGACCCCCGTTATCGGTGAGTGAGTGTTTTGTGTTGTGTGTTTGTAGAATTTTCCAAGGCATTTGATTTCTTTTTATTGTAAATTCAACTTTATCCTGTATTTGGTTTTTATTGTGGCGAAAATCACAACATTATGTATTTGTCTAAATTGTAAAATTTCTCTTTGTGATAGACCACGTGTTTGCTAACTTCCTGTTTCAACCTTTTTATTTTGTAAAATAGATTTTTATTTGTAATATTAACTTTCTAATATTGATTATTTCACCGTGGTCAAATTATTTTTATGATTTTCTTTGATGTCATAACAAAATCGGCCCTGACCTAGTTTTAAATGTCAGTGTCAGAAGTTCAATAACCTTTTGCTCTTTAGTTGTATTTTGACTTTTCTAAATTCCTTTTTTTATTAGTGTTTTTGTTTTTAATGTTTGTGATGGACTCCGCACTCACGTGCTCGAAGTCTTCGGGTGGAGAATACGTGCTTACGGGGATCAACAGCGTGAACAGTCTCCTAAGGCCTGCCTCGAACATTCCAGAGGTTCAACGCTTGGAGTATCTTCCCTTCTAAGTTTGGAGCAACTCTTCTACGTTTGGAGCAACTCTTCTACGCTTGGGGCTACTTCTCTGCTACGCTTGGAGCAACTTCTCAACTCTACTTGGAAGCAACTGAGCTCCGTCTTGACTGGACAACTCCGTCTGTTAGCTACGTCCAGGGTGAACTCCGTCCTGGTTACTCCAGGATCCGGTTTGGAGGATCTATCACCCCACCAGCTCGCCACGTGTCAGCCCATGCCGTCTGGCTGACGCACCAACTCTTGCCACACCCTGAACTTGCTGCCACCTACGGGATCACGATCGTTTTGGCCTTCAACACCTGGCAATCGACGCTGCGCCTGTCACCGGGATCACGGAGACTTGAGGAGCTGGAGTCCCGCAAGTCGCTGCTTGTCCCCAGATAAGTGTCGTGTCCCTAAACACGTGAACTAAAGACTGAGAAATAGACTGAGGCTAGGATTCGTACCCGCGATACCCGCTCTCCGCTGACTAAGTTTTGTTTTAATAGTTAAATAAATTTGTTATTTGTTAATTATTTTTTATTTATCTCTTCTTTTTATTGTCCCAGTGCTGGCCTGGCGACAGTAGGAAATTAGTCTAATTGATTAGACACCTTTGCAACTAAAAATCGTATAGAAGCATTTTGCTTAAATGCTCCTAGTTATTTTTTAAAGAATTAAAATTACGTTTTTCGCATGTTTTCCGAGCGAGCCGATAGCTTCTGGCCGCAGCGTATTCACGACTTTGTAGTCATACAAATTAAGTATAAAATTGCCCTTGCGGTAAAATTACTTTCAATATAGCGCCTTAAGTAAGTACTTTGTACTATTAAATATATTGGTTTATAGGCAGATGTACCATCGAGGAAATTGATTCCTAGGCAGTTGATAGACCCACCTCATTTGGTCGGCTTATTGTCAATTCAATGTTAACTGTGATCGGTCGGTCGGTTGACGTAACGCGACCAAATTACTTAGGTTCACCATCTGCCTAGGATTCAATTTCTCTGATAGTACTACTCATTATCTCACCTCGGATGTGCCTCAGGGGAGTAAACTCCTCTAAGATCTTCAACAGACACAATCCCATCACCAGTCTTGTCCAGTTTCCTGAACGCCTGCTCGACAATGGCTCGACGAGAATCGTGCATTGGGGGCTGAAAAAGTTAAAGGTTATAAAATTTTCTAAACCTTTTTGACTATTATAAACTATAATAAGGCACGGACGTAAAAAAATACGGACGTAACCTTGTCTAATCACGATTGAAGCATAGTAATGGCCGTGTAGGATGTGTGCGTGTCATTGGCGCTGTCAGTCGTCACTCAATGTACTATCAGAGAAGTTGATTCCTATGCAGATGGGGGACCTACGTAGTTTGGTCGCGTTACGTCAAACCCAGCCGACAGATCACAATTAACATTGAAATTTGATTTGATTTTATCAACCAAATGACGTTGGTCTCTCAACTGCATAGGAATCGATTTCCTCGATGGTACAATGACAGCGGGTTGTAGTACTCCCCAGGAATATAAATAATGCATTTCTGACACAAAAAAATGTATTCGGGCGATGGCAAAAGCGGAATACCTAGCTCCCTGTAGGCCGCTTTTTAAGAAATTTAAAATACTGCCACTAGCATGTCAATACATACTTGATACATGCATGTTCGTCAAAAAATACAGCCATCTATTTGAAACAAACAATAATCAAAAAGTAAATAGGTATGTAAGTAGGGATTGCAATAAATATTATATACCTCGTCACAAGAAACAATTATATAGTGAGAACAGTTACTGCATGTCAATAAAAAAATTTAATAGTTTGCCTAAAGACATAAAAAATACATCTGTTATAAATAAGTTTAAAAAATTATTATTTAATTGATTGCTGGACAAATGCTTCTATAGCATTAAGAAATATTTTGAACATTTTATAATGTAAGAAAATTTGACATTAAATAATTAGATAATTATATTGTATAATTAATAATAATTATATGTAATAATTTAAAAACAAATAATAAATTATACTTGAATTATACTTAAGTGACATTATTGTATTATTATTGTAAATTAAATTGACTTTAAATATAGGTACTTACTTTTAAGAAGTGATAAACTTGTTAAATGAAAGGAATTATATTAATGGAATGATGTAAATGACTTTACTATAATATATATAATAATAAACTGACATTAGTATTAATTGAAATGGGAAAAATTAACTAAATGACTAAATATTTTTTAGGGAAGCTGTGTGATTAACTTAATAACTAATATTATTTGATTGACTGAAATTATTTAATTTATTAGTTTTAAGAAATTGTATTATAAATTTTAATAATAAGTCCATTAAAAATGTAATACTTAAATTATTTTTAGATTAGGTATGTCACCAGGAGGGACATAAACTCTTAATATTTCCACACCTCATCAAGGTAGAAATTGTAAAACGTAAACCTAAGAACCGCTAGGTCACTAATTCAATGCTGCTGTCTGCGTCTGTTTAATGTTTTACGTCACCAACGTAACAGACAAAAACAATCAATTAAAATTTATTAATCGGGACATAATGCGACTTATTCAAATCTAATATTATACAGGGTGCAATTAAACCTACCGGCCAAATTTTTTTAGGGTTTAGTATCATTAGGAGAGTTCCATTCAAATTTTAACCAAAAATGGGTGTTAATTTTTTTACAATAACAGTATATTTTATCCCATTTAAGGGCGTAAAGCTGTGAAAGAGGTACTTACACGGATTTTGACCAAAAACTCGTCGAGACTTATCGAGCCGCTCTTGTCTGTGTCGAACTGATTGAACAGAGACTCGACGTCCTGAAACATAAATGCATCTCATTAGAAACGAAGAATAAGTACTGTGGAAAACGTTCGTTATTTGGTCAGATTATGTTAAGTCAACGTTAGTCGCGATTTCGCGATCCGTCGTTGGCTAGGCTTGATATAACCCGACCAAATATCTAGGTTCGCCATGTGTGTATCCATTTCCCTTATTATTAGACAAGAATACTAAGCTAGGTCAATAATATGCACAGTCCTGAACTGTAAAGTAAGTATATTTAAAACATCTTACTTCGCGGCTCAGTTCGAGACCAGTTTCTTTGATGCCGTGGACAAACTCTTCCAAGTTGAGTTGTTTGCTGCCATCGTCGTCCATTCGTCGGAAGATCCTGAAATAGATAAGACAAAACATTATAAATAACAGCTAGGGCTCCGCTCGTGAGTCGTGGTACATACATAGCCTATCTATAGCATTAATCCTTCGACCGCGGATTCTTGGAAATTTATTGTTATTCTATTGTCGTCGCGGTCACCGGTGTCCTTATGGGGCTTGATTTTTTTTTAAATCGTTTATTTACTTATCTAAACAAATACTATATTTAACAAAGTGCCGTACCACGGAAACCACGCAGGGTTTATCTGTGCTCCAGCGAGTCGCTAATTAGCTAATTACACAATAAGTAGATTGTTATTAACTTGTTATTTAGGTAAATGTAGTGCAGTTCTTACTTAGCGTACATTACATACAATAATATTATTAGATATTATTTTTAACATTAGGTAAGTAGTACTGTTGTAACTTACGATACAAATTCTTAGCATTATACTTGGTGGTTTTATCTATGGCTTTATACAATTTTTGTAGGTCATTAGGTAGTTCATTAGCATAATGTGGTATTAGATAATCTGAAGTTCTTTGACCATAAACATTGTTAAATTTTGGCAATACATATTTATTAAAATAGGATACTGTTCTTAAGTTCGAAGGTCTCTGTTTTTCTATTAGACAATCTGGATTTTAAGATACTGTTAAAATTTGAAATTTAATTTTATCATATACACTCATAACATGACAATATTTAAATAATTCATTTTCATTGTTTACAATTTTCTTTATAATATTCTTAGGAGTAATAATTTTTAGCATTTTTATTTGTAATTTGTAGATAGCTTCTAGATATGTTTTATAGGTTCTACCGTAGGTACTTATACCATAAGTAATAATCGAGTCAGCTAAAGCCAGGTAAAGTAACCTTAGTATTTTAAAGGGTAATTTATATTTCAAAACGTACAACTTACTCGTTAGTGATCTTAATTTGTTACATACGTAATTAATATGAGGGCCCCAACAAAATCGGCTATCGATTATGAGACCGATGTACTTATGTTTGTCAACTACTTCAAGAGAGGGACACTGGCACGAGATGTTCGTAAGCGGGTGCAGGCAGTTATGTTCATGGGCTATCACAGTGGGTGCAATCTGGGTTTTATTGTTTGATGAACGAATGTGTACTATTTTAGTTTTTTGTGAGTTTATGACCAGACCGAGATCGTGCGCCCATTTGCACATTTTATTGAAATTGTGTTGGAGCAATTTTTGCGCTTCACAAAGGTTTTTATGCGCCACTATTAAGCAAGTATCATCAGCAAACTGGAATACTGACCCGAAATCTATTACTTTGCTCATATCGTTTACGTAAAGGAGATATTCAGTACTGCCGATGATCGAACCCTGTGCTGTGCCTTTTGTAGTCGGATGCTTTGCGCTAAAGTGTCCGTCGACTTTGACGGTCCTATATCTATTACTATTATAGTTAATAAGTAGCTTTAAAAGGTGACCCTGTACTCCATTTTGTGACAGTTTTTGAAAAAGTGTTTGATAATTAAGCATATCAAAAGCCTTGCTAAAATCAACAAAAAGAGCAAGAACATGCATTTTTTTTGTTAAGACATTCGTTAACTTTATCAGAGAATTTGTTCAGAAGCTGTGAAGTACTTTTATGTTTTTGAAAACCGTATTGATTTTCACTGATTATGCTATTTGCTATTAGGTATTTATTTAGTTGGTCGCTTAAGGCCGTATACAACGAGGATTAGTGAAATTTCATGTTTTTATTTTCACTAGAACTTTGACCAGAAGTAATTATAAACATTTAAACATTTATTGTAGGTTTGTTACGTTTCTTACCAAGGTTCCAGTCAGCTTAGAATTTTGACTTAAATCCATTTACAATTATTAAAAGAGTTATTACTTCTTTATTAAGAATGATACTTTCAAAATTTTATTTCGTCTAGAATTCAGTGAAAGTAAATGCAGGAAAAAATATTTTTACACAAAAATGTTTCAATTATGATTTCGAAGGTTAGGGTCAGCTTCGTTTTTGATAAATAGTAACAGTAATAAAGATAAATCGTTCTGATCACAAATTCGAACGATTTGTTGATTTGCAATAGCAATTTGCTTTTAAATATTTGCCACAATAATTCCACAGGCGTTTTGATGGATAATAATTGAATGACATTAGTCAAATCTGTCTTTCAGAGAGTGACGATTATCTATTATAGAGAACCTAGAGTACGTTCACAAATAAATCTCAGTATACTGGCCAGAGCTCCTTAAGCCTAGAATCGCCGTAGTCCCATACCGTTGATTCGTTTCGAAATATTTGCCAGTGCATTTTCGAATATGTGTTTGTTGTGATGTGACTATAATACGTCACACTTGTCTTAATAGTGGAATACCAATACAATACAGCGTCGTAAGATGACGTCTTGATCACTGGTCAGTAAACTGGGTTTTATTTCGGAACATAGGCAATATGTTTGATTTACAAATATTATTACAATATTGTTTTGCAACCTAATTTTTTGGTGAGAGACTACCTTATTAGGTATCTTATTGATATATATTTAATAATTCACATTCGCCAAACGATCATTTATACGTTTTTGGTAGGTTTGAAAGTCATAAATGCAAATATTACAGCTAAGTCGGATAACAATGTACAGAGTGCCTCAACAAAGAGAAAGATTTTAACGGATGTGTCAAAACATTGTAAAATTATAATACTTAAGTATATATAAAGTTAAGTATACATAATACTTAAGTATATATTAAACAAAAATTTTATTGAACATATCCAATCCATAGCAATGGAAAGATCTTAGCACTCTAGTAAAATCGTAAATCTGCACAAGAAATCGTTAAAAATAATATTTTCAAGCGGATAGAGCCATATTCATAGTGACACCATGATTTTGATTTTAGTATGATATGATATTATGTTAAACTACAGTTTTATCGAACATTATGTTACCGGAAATGTATCTAATCCGTCATTGTATACAATTCCTAGGAAATCTATACATTTCCTAAATAGTAATAGGAAATGTAATTTACAAGAAATTTACATTTGAAATTTTCGTAATCTTGAGATAAGGTCATCTGTTTTCTGGTGTTTATGTGTTACTTACTAGGGAGTGTATCCGCTGCCCAATGCTCAAAAGGGGGGCTCGGGGGGCCCAGCCCCCCGCCAAAACAAAATCAAACACAATCCAGAAAGTCCAAAAGTAGGTTAGGTTAGAACTTAGACCACAACACAGAGGGAGCCAAGCGAGCGCAGCGAGCGTGCTGCGGCAGCAGCCGGCGACCGTTACAAAAGAAAAGGGGGGCTCGGCTTGCGCAGCCCCCCGCAAACAAAAACAAACACAATCCAGAAAGTCCAAAAGTAGGTTAGGTTAGAACTGTGACTGTGCTGGAACTGTATACAATTGGTAACTGTGTACTGGAATTGTATACAATTCCTAGGAATTGTTTACATTTCCTAGGACATTTATGTATTAAATCATTTTTTAAACAATATTTTATACATTTTCTAAACAGTTTCGGAATTGTATAAATTTCCTAGGATTTTTATACAATTCCTGGATTTCATACATTTCCGGTAACATATCCATTCTTTACACAAAAAATAATGTTGATCGAAAATAAATATCCTAAAACCTTATTTGATTTTATCAAAAATATAATATTTTGTGAGTAATAATTGGCCAAGTGCGAGTCGGACTCGCACACGAAGGGTTCCGTACCGTTATAGAGCAAAATTAGGCCAAAAATTGTGTTCGTTGCATGAGAGCCCCCTTAATTTTTTATTTTATTTTAATATTATTATTAAATATTAAAGCACACATAAATATAACAAAGGATTTTTTGAAAAAGTCAAGTACCTGTTGCCATTATTGATATAGAGCAAAAAAGGCCAAAAAAAACACGTTTGTTGTATGGGAGCCCCCTTAAATATTAATTTTATTTTGTTTTTAGTATTTGTTGTTATAGCGGCAACAGATATACACATTTTGTGAAATTTTCAACTCTAGCTATTACCGTTCTCGAGTTACAGCCTGGTGACAGACGGACGGACAGACGGACAGACAACGAAGTCTTAGTAATAGGGTACCGTTTTTACCCTTCGGGTACGGAACCCTAAAAATCACGATGACACTAAAAGTAGGGAGCAAAGAAATTACATTTTATGCAATTATTATTTTTTTACTCAAGACAATCTGGTGCAATTCTTTCAAGTAAGTTCTCGTATATATACCATAGATTTTAAAGAAAAATATACGTATGTCTAGTCGCTGAATATACCTTCCCAAGCCCAGAATGCCAGTAGCGCCGCGCGACAGACAGAGCAGTCGTAACTTCTCAAGCGGGTCGGTCTCTGAAACCAATGATCTGTTGCTGCTCTGCATCAGCTCTTCGTCCTGACGCGAGGTGGCCGACTGTGGGCGGTGGAAGGCTACTGCAAAATTCAAATATGAACAATCAATAAAGGATCAATGATCATACCCTTACCGATCTTTGTACGGTTTACAAATTCCGGCAAGGTCCAAAAGGGGTACATATACCAGCATTCTATAAGCAGTTAGCATGACTCATGTTTCAAAAAGGATTTTCTTCAAGAGGACAAGAGGGCAAAGGAAATCTGTCAGTGTATCCCTAACACGGTTTTTCGCATTTCTAATAAGTACTGACTACAGGCCTGACTCTTAGGTTTTAAAAAATTAGGAGCTTTTGGGCCATCAGAATATGAACATGCAGTTAGGAAAAAAATCCAAAGCATAGGGGTCGATCCCAAGTCAATTATCGCTACTTTACCTTATATAGAATTGAATGCAGATATAATTATTAAAAATTTAAAGTTTACATTCATAAAAAAAATATTTAACGTCATTGAGAAAAAACAGCTGGAATAATAGTTATCGTGAGAAAAACCTAACAAGCTAGATTATTGTGTGCCTGACAAATGATTCGTTGTATGACCAAATATTTTCCTTGAACAATGTAACCTTGATGAATTTCTAGGAAATGAATACTCGATCATTTTCACAAAAAGGCTTTAATTTTCACGCAAGGCTGTGTCGATGCCCTGGGGCGCCTTTACAACGGTATAATTAATTTTTCTGGGTTGAATGAAATACCTAATTTCGTTAAGTGACGTCAGGTAATCGCGAACGCCTAACGCCCAAACACGCAATAGAAGTGACCCAAATAAACAAATTATCGGCAAAAACTTCGTTACTTCAAATACTTATTTCATGGCAATTCACTACCCTTTAGAGTTTATATCCTTTTAGGTCTACCATCAAAATAACTACGGATGCAGATGAGAAGAATTAGTCGTGTCCCACCCTACCTGTCTAGATACACAAGACAGTACTTTAATTTAGCAAGTAGACTATTTTTTTTCCTGAAATCAATAGAATTGACGCATTTACTTAGAAGCTGCAGATTCTGCGAATAACACTGCAGACGCGTTACATAAGCGATACAGATTGATATTATAACAAGCAGTGCCGTAAATTAGCCTTTTTTGCGCCCTGTGCGAGCTTCTATAACTGCGTAGGGAATGCAATCTCGTTCTCGCGAGATCTCGGCCTTTTTTAGCGAGATTGATCTCGGACGAAAAAAGGCGAGATCTCGCGAGTTTGACGAGATTGCACTTGAGTATAAAAACGTCTTATTCGAAGCGCAGACTAACACAGACGGAGTTGCGATCACGGAATAAAAACAAAGAGAAACTGATCTAAGCAACTGTGCACTGTGATTTTCAAGTAAGTCCTGAATTTTGACTTCTCGTTGCTTTGTTAGTTATAAAAATATAACTGTTTTATTACTAAAAGATTTTTTTTATCTATATTTATTTAGGGATATTTATCCGAAGATATGTCAATCCCATTATACCCTTTACTTAAATTTACACTTATAATTAAAATTTACACTGTATAATCGATATTGGCAAAAATACGGAAAAACGAATAGGCTTGATGACTAATTTTTTTCTTATTGGAAATTGAAAGACACTTAAAAAATAGAAACATCGCTGAAAGAATGACTCTGATAGCTTAAAAATTCACCAAGATATGACAATTCAAACATCTCATAAAATAGAGTTGCCCGAAACGCTCCATACAAAGTGCTACGAAAGACTGACGTCACTCTTTCGTAGTTTGTACGGATCGGGAGAGAACTTTGTTTGATAGGTATATTGAATATAGCGTTTATGAAAGTGGTTTCATAACAAAAGTTGCTTTTAATTGTGTGGGATATAAGTGTGGAGGCCAAAGGAAGATCTTCCGACCGAGCGAGGTGGTATGCTCGGTCAGGCCGAAGCCCACGTGATACATTTCAGCTGTCGTATATATACTGACGCGCTTAGAAAACTTCGATAGCGCGATGCAGGAATGTTAGGCGAATTGTACCGCTACATCACTCCCCCCCGAAGACCGGAGGTCGAATCTTGAAGTCTTGTCGCTTGAGTCGCCAGTGCCAGAGAGTTCCAGTGAGTCGGAACTGTTGCAGTGAGTCCCAGTGAGTCGGAACTATAAGCTGCTTGCACGGGATCCAGTGAGTCGGATAAGCTGCCGTGCGGGGCCGATGCTACGTGCTGACCAGGAGAGATGTGCTCTGCTTGCTGACCGGTCGGTGTAGTGAGAAAGCCCGATGATGCCGATGCGGAGTCGCCCAGGCCGCGGTACATTGCGGCTAGTGGACGAGGTACCCGATGAGGCGATGCTGGCTGGCGCGGTGCGGAGGGGCGGAGAGTGATGATGATGAAGGAGGCGTGTTCTGTCGAGGGTCACCAATGTGGGATATAAGTGTGGAGGCCAAAGGAAGATCTTCCGACCGAGCGAGGTGGTATGCTCGGTCAGGCCGAAGCCCACGTGATACATTTCAGCTGTCGTATATATACTGACGCGCTTAGAAAACTTCGATAGCGCGATGCAGGAATGTTAGGCGAATTGTACCGCTACAATTGCATACGTTATCGAATGGTATACAAATATTAAGAAATTTAATTGAAAAAAAAATCGACTCGATTATCCAACTTTGAAGGCGCATAACAAAAAAAATCTATAATTATAAAGAAAAAAATCGTGAAAATGAATATTAACTTTATAAAAGTTATAATATTTATTACTTTTTTTCGTAATTTATTCAAATTATTGTGATTATTTGCAAAAAAAAAAAAACCACGAAACTGCTAAACTCGCGAGATCTCGCGGAATTGTATTCATAAACTCGCGGGATCTCGCTTGAGCCCCAATCTCGCGAGATTTGCATTCCCTATAACTGCGCACTGTGCGAGCTTCTATAACAATGCCCCTGTTTTTTAGATATTATAGGTACCGACAGCAACATTTTCTTATCAGCAATATTTTCTTCAATTCTGAGTGATAAATCAAAACTTGGTGTTGGTAGACCAATTACAATAATTATTGTAATTGGTCTACCACTCTTCTAGTGCTCCAATTATAATAGGAGCACTAGGAGTGCAGCGAGAACTTATCAGGAGAAAACAGAAAAAATAATATGCCCTGCCTGGTCTTGTCATTCTTGCGCCCCTCAGAGTCTACGCCCTGTGCCTAGGCACCGGTGACACTGCCCTATTTACGGCACTGATAACAAGGATGTAATTCCTCCGTGGTCCAGTGGTTTAGAACTTTAGAGCGATGGCTCTTGAGTCTTGACTCGGAGATCGTAGATTCGATTCGCGCGTTGGAAAAATGTTTTCCAAGTTTGGTTAGGACAATGCAGGCTGATCACCAGATTGTCTGACAAGTAAGATGATCAATGCGCCGGATGGGCATGCAAAAAGTCGGTCCTGCGCCTGATCTCTCGCCAGTCGTGTCGGTCTTCCGTCCGGACTCCGTTCCCACTGTGTTATGAGAGTAAAAGGAATGTTGTAAAAGGAGAGTGCTCTTATGTACTGTGCACACACTTGGGCACTATAAAAACTACTCCTGCGTAACTGGCCTGGTTTCAATGAAACCGGCCACCGTCACCGAAACCGGTAGCAGAGAAAATAATAAGTACTTAAAAGATAAACCGACTCCAAAATTGTACATAATATATAATAATTGAGGATTATTAACTATTTTACCTATTTTACTCAGAATACAGAATAACTATTTAAACTATTTTATCAGTACTTACGTATACTTACTAGAATTTATATGACGCCCGCACCTCCGAGCTCCGTTGCGCCAAAATTCGTTTATCGCGCTTTGGGAATACAGTAGCGGCGCTGTAAGGCCGTGATAAAACCGACACTGCAGGAACCGTACATTTTTCCGGGATAAAAAGTATCCTATGTCCTTTCCCGGGACTCAAAGAATCTCCATAGCAAATTTCAGTAAGTGGGTTCAGCGGTTTGGGCGTGAAGAGGTTTAAACAGACAGACAGACAGACATACTTTCGCATTTATAATTTTAAGTACTAGATGACGCCCGCAACTCCTTTGCACCAAAACTCGTTTATCGCGCGGGAACCGTACATTTTCCCGGGACAAAAAGTATCCTATGTCCTTTCCCGGGACTTAAAGTATCTCCATGCCAAACAGCAGAATCGGTTCAACGGTTTGGGCGTGAAGAGGTAACAGACAGACAGACACACTTTTGCATTTATAATATTAGTAGGTATGGATGGAAGTATGGATAGTACCTATTCAGTATTCCCTGTTGAACAACACCAAATACAACAAAAAAGAACATAGGTACATTACGCACGATATTCGGATTACGATAATAAGTATTGACTCGTGTAATGCTACGTTTTGATGCTTGCCGAGCCACGGCAAGCCTCCACAAGCCACAAGCCTCCACAAATCTCGCTTTGCATTTGTAAGTCGTTTTCACGCTCGTGAACGCATCAGTGTATTACGTACATGCAGGGCTTCAAATAACGTTATTTTTTCATAACGTTACTGCTTCAAGGGCATAGATAACGTTATGAAAATTTACCCGATATTAAAAATAACGTTAAAAATTGATATTAATAACGGTTAATGTTATAACGTTATATAGGATTTATAACGGTAAATATATGTTCTTTGATAACGTTATAGTCCGTCAAGAAAGTCATGACAGGCGGGAAAATTTTCTAAACGTAATCACGCTTAAAAGGTGTATTTTTTCTTTGTATTTTCACACAAATCTCGCAAAAAAGTGGGCTGCGAGTGAGATTTAGTGCACCGTGCACGATCGCATACCTGATACCAGAAAATAACGTTATATTTACCGTTGTTATTATAACGATATTTGTTCGTTTATACATAACGAAAAAATATCGTTATAATAATAACAGTAAATATAACGTTATTTTACTAAATATCGTACAAAAAAAATAACGTTATCTGGCTACCATTATGTAAATAACGGTACGTAACGATATTTTTTCTGTTATTCGATAACGTTATGAAGCCCTGCGTACATGCCCTTTAATCTCTGTCAAAAAACCGACACTACTCCCGATCGTCTACAAGCGTCCGCAAACTCACGCAAGCCAAGCCATTTCACCTGTTTTCACGCTCGGGCTTGTGGAGGCTTGCCGTGGCTCGGCAAGCATCAAAACGTAGCATAACATGGCCCAAATGCGAATTGCGATTCATCATTCGTAAGTAGCGACCTAGCGACCGCGACATAATATATTATCTGGTTCAGGTGTTTACAAATAGCGTGTCCCAACTTTCGGCACTCTCGTATTAATGGTGGAGCGAGAAGTGAGAGTCTGTCACTTCTCGCTCCAGTCTCCACCAAAGAATACCTCGAAAACCAACACTGCGTAATGCGCATTCCCCCTCCACTTTTGCCGAACAATGCGCTTTTTACCATGTAGTATTCTGCCGTTACCATCAATATTAATTATTAAGTCTGTTAAATTTAACATTACATGACACTTCCCCCACTGTAAAAACAACCACTCACTAGCAGTGTTGCCAACTTAGCTACTTTGTAGCTAGATCTAGCTATTTTTCGGTATCAGGCAGCTACAATTTTAAAAAAGTTGTAGCTAAATTTTTTAGCTACGTTGTCTAGCTACTTTTCAATTTCAATTCGTATTTTGTAAAGTATTTACCGAGAATCGAAGGAAATAATGTAAAAATATACATCTTTTTTAGGGTAAAAATGGGACCCTATTTCTGAGACTTCTTCTTCCGTCTTCAGGCTGTATCTCAAAAACCGCTATAGCTAGACTTCTAAAATTTCTGAAATTGTTTATTTCTGTTGCCGCTATAACAACAAACACTAAAAATAAAATAAAGTTATTATTTAATTTCCCATACAACAAACGTAAGTTTTTTGGCCTTTTTTGCTTGTAGTCAATAAAGGCACCAAGTAGGCGCTTGAACTTTGCACCAAATCCTTTATTTTATTTATACTATAATAATTAATAATAAAATAAAAATATATTTAAGGGGGGCTACCATACAAAAAAGTAAAAACACAATTTTTGCTTACTTTCGCTCTATAGTGGTACGGAACCCTTCGTGCGCGAGTCCGACTCCCACTTGGCCGATCATTTCATGATCACCAACTAAAAGATACGTTAAGCTACTACCTATACTAACTACTCTAGCACCAAAAACCGGAAATCTAGCAACTTTTTAGGAGCAATCTAGCCACTTGGTAGAGGTAGCAGTTGGTAAAACAGTGTCCGTTACATTTAGCTACTTCTAGCAACTTACTGGGGGAACGAAAACTGGCAATCTAGCAACTTTTGAACAATAATCTAGCTACTCGGCAACGCTAGCAGTTGGCAACACTGCTCACTAGGTCAGGAAGATCAATAGCCCAGCGTAGCCTTGATACGGTGGTTAATAATTCACACACCAATACAAAATACAACTATATTTATTATTTTGTACCCTCTCATTTTGTACCCTCGTATTTCAATGCAAGATTACTTAATTTTAATGTCAGCAACGCGTAACGTCGTATTTTTCCTCAATACCTAATAATAAATAACAGCTGACATAAGAATTGTTTATTATTTCGGTATTATAAACAGTAGTACTACTGTTATCGGTAGTTCTTACGAGAAATAATTAAATTTTGCTTAGATCTATTTCATGCATTGTAGTTACGGTGTTTAAATAATAATTCTGTTAGGTACTGTGCGTATTAGCTACAACAGAAATTTATTTAAATATTTAAGTACCTAAGTATTCACATAAAATTATAAAATAACTTTACCAAAATGCAATAAAATGCAAAAATATTATTTAATTTTTACGTTTTGTCAAAAACATAACCTCAGCTTTTTGGTTCGTAACAAAAGCTAAAAACGGTTACTTTTATAATGCATTACAACGTACATAATATTGTTACTTACGAATGGAAAGTTTTGCAGAATAAGATCATAAAATTGTTACTTTTATTTAATAAAATCAAAAAACTTACTGTTTGACGTCATTCGGCATCTTTCCCGGTACATTTTCGTAACGTAAGTAAACAAAATACAAATGTATAGATTTTATGTTCTTGTCGATCTCATAGTAGACTCAAACTTCGAAAACACGCCTAAGCATTGGAAATGCTATAGAATACTGAAGAGATTGAGAAGAGTGAAGTCAACTGTCAACTGTGAACTGAACCAGGGGTGTGACAGTGCAGTTTCCAAATGTGCCGCTTTGGCGCTGCGATCGCCCAACTCATAATCTGTGACGTCGCCTCTACTATAATATAACTCTTAATCTGTGACGTCGCCATTTTGTGACGTATTTTGTTTATTGTGTTGACTAGCCGCGTTGAGTGTGCTGATACTTTGTAAATCCTCGCTTCTTGCTTGAGTTGATCCAAATTAATCAATTACTCCGCTGTTTTTTGATACAATATAGCAGTATTTTATAGTGTGCTACTGTAAAAGCTTGTTTAATTGTCGTTATGGGACTATTGTGTTGCTCCTCAACCAGCGAAACGCATCGGCTTTTTTCTTTCCCAAAGAATGACAATTTAAGAACCCTGTGGATGTCCTTCCTGGTGCCAACTAATTCTATCCTCATCGGCCTATCTAAAGAGCAACTTCTTCGGAAACGTGTTTGCGAAAAACATTTTGATATAGATCAATTTGACGAAGAAGGCAAGACACTTAGGTATTCCTATCCATGTCTCTTTACGGATGTTGAAATAGAACACTGCGTACCCCTAATGCCCAGCGAATCTGGTAAGTTTAACTTCTAATTTTTATATCTAAGAAGATAAAACTACATAATATTTTGTCAGGTATGTCAGGTTTCAACTCATGTAGATGTATTCAAAGACATGTCACAGACAGAGCAGGTAATGTAAAGATATAAATTATACCATATACTAATTATAGATACATCTTTCAGGAGACCACACACAACAGCTATAATGTATATTTTTACATCTTCGTATCTTAAGATACAGAGCTTTATGAAAATATTTTATATGTATTTACATTTTGATACATCTAAATACATTTCCGTGTAAAATATACATCTCTTCTCTTCATAGGATGTTCAAAAATTTGCAGCTGAAATGTGTTTCAAGGCTACCATTGAAATGTAGGGAAAGATACATTACATTACCTGTTGTGTGTGCGATAGATTAATATAATGTAAAGCTATACATCCCGGGATGTAATGTATATTAATATACATTACCTGCTCTGTGTGTGAACCCCTTAAAACTTTATTAGCATTGAGATTTAAGTTGTGTAGATGCTTGTTAACTTTACCAATGTTTTTTACATATTTTGTGTACCAATATTCTGAAATGCACTCAATTGTTTCAGACCGAAATGCTCTAAGTGATCACAATTATTGCAAAAGAAACTCCAATGAGGATATAAATGTTACTGATGAAATATTGGTCCTCGGAATAGCAGGTAGGTATTCTGTACTATGGCATGTTCAAATTAATTACATAAGTCAGGCTTTTCGCTTGCGTGTCCGGCCAAAATTAAAGAGAGTCCGGCTTTTGTAGAGCCTAGAATCTATAACTTTATATAAAAGTCCTACTTTTAGACGGTTGACGGACACCTAATGAGATGTAAAATTGTAGAGCTATTAGATGTTAAATTGTTTTATCCTAATGTTTAGATTTATTGAGCTTTTGATGTTTAGAGCTTTTTTGTACTAATGTCCGGCCAAGTTGACTGCCGGCTTTTCGGTCTAGCAACCTGGCAACGCTAAATCTATATGATCATATCAGATCTCTTCCTATGTTTGTTATGTTGTTTTGGTCATCCATTACCATAACCCACTAGGTCTGACTAAGGGCAAGGGCATACGGGGCTACTGCTGTATATGACAGACTAAAATTAGACAGAGTGCTTTTGTGTACTACAGGAGCTAATATTAACTTTTAGGCATTCATGTTAATAGAAATTAACAATTTATCTTTTTGTTGTTGTAGGTGATGATATTCATGGACATCCATTATACATGAAGTTAATATGGCTGTTAAAAGACAAGGAGGTATGTAAAATAATAACAGCTCGTTATTCAGAACCTTCATTCTCATAACTTCTAAAATTCTTTATAAATGTGTGTTCCATTTAAGAGCCCGGGTTACCCTCGAAATTCTCATACATACGTAATACCAAAATCATTTTCTCATACGAAAATATTTAACATGTTTGAGTTATTTTTCAGCTTAAAATAGTAATTACCTAGGTTCTTGAACAAAAATTAACTTCAAAATATTTAAACACTAAAAAAAATTTTTTTGTGTATAAATTTTTTTTACTAAATTTACTATTAAATATTTAAACACTAAAAAATAGAGTAAAACACTAAAAAATATATAAATAAATAGTAAATCTACTACAAAATATTTAAATACTAAAAAATATTTTTTAGAGTTGAAATATTTTGTAGTAAATTTAATATTTATGTATATATTTTTTAGTGTTTTACTCTATTTTTAGTGTTTAAATATTTTGAAGTTAATTTTTGTTCAGGAACCTAGGTAATTACTATTTTAAGCTGAAAAATAACTCAAACATGTTAAATACTTTCGTATGACAAAATGATTTTGGTATTACGTATGTATGAGAATTTCTAGGGTAACCCGGGCTCTTAATGTTAATAATTGTTATTGAAGTGAAAACTTCTTTAGCGGCGTTGAGCAGTTGATCCCACAAAGGATGGGTAAAAACTGTGAAACTCGCGCCAGATTTTCGTGCTGATCGAAAAACCATACAAAACGCGTAAGACGGTTGGTGAGTAGTGTTTTGTGTCGAACTCGAACGAAATGTACAGTCGGGGAAATGAGTTGTTTAGCAGAAATGTACAGTCGGGGAAAATTGTGCTATGCAGAAATGTACAGTCGGGGAAATGAGTAGTTTAGCAGAAATGTACAGTCAGGGAAATGAGTTGTTTAGCAGAAATGTACGGTCGGGAAAATGAGTTGTGAGTTGTTTAGCAGAAATGTACAGTCGGGGAAATGAGTTGTTTAGCAGAAATGTACAGTCGGGGAAAATTGTGCTAAGCAGAAATGTACAGTCGGGGAAATGAGTTGTTTAGCAGAAATGCACAGTCGGGGAAATGAGTTGTTTAGCAGAAATGTACAGTCGGGAAAATGAGTTGTTTAGCAGAAATGTACAGTCGGGGAAATGAGTTGTTTAGCAGAAATGTACAGTCGGGGAAATGAGTTGTTTAGCAGAAATGTACAGTCGGGGAAATGAGTTGTTTAGCAGAAATGTACAGTCGGGGAAATGAGTTGTTTAGCAGAAATGTACAATCGGGGAAATGAGTTGTTTAGCAGAAATGTACAGTCGGGGAAATGAGTTGTTTAGCAGAAATGTACAGTCGGGGAAATGAGTTGTTTAGCAGAAATTTACAGTCGGGGAAATGAGTTGTTTAGCAGAAATGTACAGTCGGGGAAATGAGTTGTTTAGCAGAAATGTACAGTCGGGGAAATGAGTTGTTTAGCAGAAATGTACAATCGGGGAAATGAGTTGTTTAGCAGAAATGTACAGTCGGGGAAATGAGTTGTTTAGCAGAAATGTACAGTAGGGGAAATTAGTTGTTTAGCAGAAATGTACAGTCGGGGAAATGAGTTGTTTAGCAGAAATGTACAGTCGGGGAAATGAGTTGTTTAGCAGAAATGTACAGTCGGGGAAATGAGTTGTTTAGCAGAAATGTACAGTCGGGGAAATGAGTTGTTTAGCAGAAATGTACAGTCGGGGAAATGAGTTGTTTAGCAGAAATGTACAGTCGGGGAAATGAGTTGTTTAGCAGAAATGTACAATCGGGGAAATGAGTTGTTTAGCAGAAATGTACAGTTGGGGAAATGAGTTGTTTAGCAGAAATGTACAGTCGGGGAAATGAGTTGTTTAGCAGAAATGTACAGTCGGGGAAATGAGTTGTTTAGCAGAAATGTACAGTCGGGGAAATGAGTTGTTTAGCAGAAATGTACAGTCGGGGAAATGAGTTGTTTAGCAGAAATGTACAATCGGGGAAATGAGTTGTTTAGCAGAAATGTACAGTCGGGGAAATGAGTTGTTTAGCAGAAATGTACAGTAGGGGAAATTAGTTGTTAGTAGAAATGTACAGTCGGGGAAATGAGTTGTTTAGCAGAAATGTACAGTCGGGGAAATGAGTTGTTTAGCAGAAATGTACAGTCGGGGAAAATTGTGCTTAGCAGAAATGTACAGTCGGGAAATGAGTTGTTTAGCAGAAATGTACAGTCGGGGAAATGAGTTGTTTAGCAGAAATGTACAGTCGGGGAAATGAGTTGTTTAGCAGAAATGTACAGTAGGGGAAATTAGTTGTTTAGCAGAAATGTACAGTCGGGGAAATGAGTTGTTTAGCAGAAATGTACAGTCGGGGAAATGAGTTGTTTAGCAGAAATGTACAGTCGGGGAAAATTGTGCTTAGCAGAAATGTACAGTCGGGAAATGAGTTGTTTAGCAGAAATGTACAGTCGGGGAAATGAGTTGTTTAGCAGAAATGTACAGTCGGGGAAATGAGTTGCTTAGCAGAAATGTACAGTCGGGGAAAATGAGTTGTTTAGCAGAAATGTACGGTCGGGGAAAATTGTGCTAAGCAGAAATGTTCAGTCGGGGAAATGAGTTGTTTAGCAGAAATGTACAGTCAGGGAAAATTGTGCTAAGCAGAAATGTACAGTCGGGGAAATGAGTTGTTTAGCAGAAATGTACAGTTTAGAAATGAGTTCTTTAGCAGATGCGCTGATTAAGGCCGCGTTTCCACCTGCAAGACAACTGTCGCGAGAAGCGTCTGACAGCAGCTTTTTTTTTCGGTTGTCGATATTTTTTAATCGATAAAGGGTTTCGATTCATTAATTAAAATTTAAAACGATCGTTTTTTTACTATTTGTTTTAAATTCATTTTCATAAAAAATGGGTTGAAAAAATAATGCACAACGTTAATAATCAAGTTTTCACTTCTGCCGGCACTCCCAGAGTGCAACCCATCTTTTATTTACAGATGTGACAGACCAGCCTTCATGCTCCTTCAGCAAGCCTTTAGATATAGAAATCCCTACTCTTTCTGAATATACAGGTTAGTAAACCTTTTTGTTCTGGTCAACTATAATAATTTACCTGAACCCTGCACAACATACCCCGTGGAGTCTCTCGGACTCCCAGAAACAAAATGGTAAACTTAACCCATCAATCCCCAAGAGACAGCCGGCTGCAGCATAACAATTGGAAATCTATTGTCTGCGATTCCCACAATGGAGGTATTATTAATATGAAACAAGAACATTTTAAAAGTGAAATACTTATTATTTTTGTTAATTATTTAATTAGTTTTAATCTACGAAAAATAAAAACTAAGGAAAAGTAACTCCGTCAAAAAACATATTCTACACCTTTTCAATACATTTGTAATATTTAGGTGGCCTTGAGCGGTATCAGGCTGATGTTACATGACAGTTTAAAAGGAACCAAATTTAAAATGGTAATAGTATGGGAGTTACGTTTCCTTATTTTTTATTATTTGTAGGAATATTAAAATTTAATGCCATTGTTTAATGCACTATGGAACAATAAACCAATATTTTTTTCAGAAAATGAAATTGTAAAAACTACAGAAAGAAAACACAGTTATGAAATAAGGATTAAGAGGTTTAAAGGTATTATTTTTATTACTTTATGCATATCAAATTATAATATTATGAGAATGAGTGTCTGTCTGTATTTTATTTAACTATTGAACTTCTGAACTGATTTAGATAGACTTGGTATGCAACTGCTAAACAGACTATGTAGAAATTTCTTCTGTAGATACTTTTACTTCTAAAAAGTATTTAAAGTAATAATAAGCATGTTTACAAAAGCGTTGATATAATGATGGGATACATGAGGAATTTAGGAAACTCCTTGTAATTTATTATATCTATGATAAAAAATGAAATGTTAATTTATGTGTGTACAAAGATCAGATTTAAAATTTTCCTAAAGTAATCCAAGCATAAAATTATAATAGACGGTTCACATTATCCCTATCCATGGGGTATTGTATAGTGCCTGAGCAAATTATAAGTTGTCTAAACATTGTTTAAAATTCCATGTATAATATGCATTATGCATGTAACATATTGAAAAAATTTATACAGGTGTGCTTTTACAGGTTTGGCTGTGAAAACAAACAACTTCAGGAAAACCAAATTTGTCAAGCGAGTAAAAGAAATAACTTCAAATAGATCTATAATATTTAAAAACTTTGGCTGTCTAAGCAAACAGGTACAAACATTTTTATTGATGCAACTGAAGCTATGTAGCAAAAATAAAATGGCGAGAAGATTTAACTTGGATGAAAAACTAACTGCCTTGGTATTATGGAAGCAAAGCCCAAAATCTTACAGATTATTGGAAACTATGTTTGCTTTGCCAAATTAAAGAACATTAAATCGCCTTACAGAAAAAATGTTTATAGAACCAGGCGTTCTAGAGTTTTTAAATATATTGAAAACAAAATAAGGAATTGGAAGTCGCAACAGAAATTATGCACAATAGTTTTTGACGAAATTGCATTAACGCCACATTTAGCATTTAATGAAAAACATGATGAAATATTCGGGTTAGTTGATATAGCTGGAGACAAAAAAAATGCGATTTTGTGACCACGCTTTAGCTTTTATGACCAGAGGAGTGTGCTCATCGTGGCGCCAAACTGTCGCATTTTATTTTTATGAAGGGACTGTGGTCTGTGTCACAGCTTCACTGCAAAATATTTTAAAACTTGTGGAGCAGGTGGCATTGTGTGGATTGATACCACAGGGACTAGTATGTGACCAAGACATAACATTTAGATCAGCTATTAAACATCTAAAAGAGATGACCATTCAATATTGTATAAAACAAAATGAAAAAGATGGTAAGTGTCACAAAATATATACATAAATATTAAATTTACTCTAAAAAATATTTTTTAGTATTTAAATATTTGGTAGTAAATTTACTATTTATTTATATATTTTTTAGTGTTTTACTCTATTTTTTAGTGTTTAAATATTTAGTAGTAAATTTAGTAAAAAAAAATTATACACAAAAAAAAATTTTTTAGTGTTTTGTGGCGGTACCCACAATTCGCCTAACAATCCTGCATCGCGCTATCGAAGTTTCGGAGAACGGCAAGATATATACAACGTCTGAAATGACGTCAGTGGGCTTCGGCCTGACCGAGCATGCTATCTCTCTCGGTCGGAAGATCTTCCTTTTCGGCCACCACGAACAACGTTAAATTGGTGACCACCGATAAGAACACGCATCCTTCATCATGGACATCAATCATCATCAACACTCCCCGCCCCTCCGCACCACGTCAGCAGACATCAAGCACAACCGGGTCGCCTCGACCATAAGCCGCGTTGGGCGTCCGCGCCGGTCGAACCCGTGTCTGGCTTGAACGGGGCAGCCATAGGCTACAACGACCGGTCAGCAAGCAGAGCACAGGGTCTCCTGGTCATTGCACGCGTAGCTTCGGCCCACACCTGACAACACAAGCGCATCGAAGAATACCACAGGTCTTCGGGGGGGAGTGATGTGGCGGTACCCACAATTCGCCTAACAATCCTGCATCGCGCTATCGAAGTTTCGGAGAACGGCAAGATATATACAACGTCTGAAATGACGTCAGTGGGCTTCGGCCTGACCGAGCATGCTATCTCTCTCGGTCGGAAGATCTTCCTTTTCGGCCACCACGAACAACGTTAAATTATAACGTTAAATTATAATTAAAATATTTTGAAGTTAATTTTTGTTCAGGAACCTAGGTAATTACTATTTCAAGCTGAAAAATAACTCAAACATGATAAATACTTTCGTATGACAAAATGATTTTGGTTCACGTATGTATGAGAATTTCGAGGGTAACCCGGAATCTTAATAATAATTAACAAAATCTTAAAGTAGTTAGACTGTTTTCTGCAATAATAATATAATGGTCAGGGCCCCCGCTACCATTTATGTGCAACGTGTGCAAGGCACACGGGTGCCATCCTCTAGGGGCGCCAAATCGCCATCTTTAGGGGCGCCAAAACCAAGGACCCAAAAAATTTGCCTAAAAGGGCGCCAAAATCCTTTTTTTGCACACAGGCGCCAGTAGCCCTTGCGGGGGCCTTGATAATGGTTATTTAAAATTTATTCAGCATAAAGTATGCTGTGCTGCTATGTAGTACGCACTTAATAATGTATGTTTACATTTCAGATGGTACAATTATCAAAGCTGGGTACAGCTTGAGTGTATTTTTCGATCCACCTCATCTTTTAAAAGGTGTAAGAAATAACTTCTTGAGTAAAAATTTTTTTAGTGTTAAAATATTTTTGGAAGATTATATTTGGAAGGGTAAAACAGCCACATGGAAGGATATCCAATTTATTTACGATTTGGATAGCAAGGGCACTACCTAAACTAACGGCTCATCATGTTCAGCCAGACAAAATTAAAAAAATGAAGGTCAGTGTGGCTGCCCAAGTGCTTGGACCGCAGCCATGCTAAAATATACAAATACACTCAGTAAGTGAATATCAAACTTATTTTCTAACATGAGAGATGGATAGAGTAAGTTTAAAATAAAGCAACACACCACATCCACAATAATACTGTGCAGTGTACAGTAATGTAGAAAAGTTGGTGTTTTGTATCCAAAGCTTTTTTTCTACAGGACGTTAAAGATTGTTGTTTATAGAATTTTTAGCACACCAGGGGGGTGTGCCAAAATTTTTTCGTTTTCGCTTCGTTATAGAATCGCCGATGAAAATGTATGGAAGTGACATAAGCATTCGTTAATATGATGTTGACGTTCGACTCGTCCAATGTCAATTCCATACATTTTGATCGGCGATTCTATAACGAAGCGAAAACGAAAAAGTTTCGGCTAAACCTTCCTCCTAATATTCCTCGTCCCACTAATCTTAAATATATTTTATCGTTAGTATATTCTCCATTTATATACACCTTATGCTCGTTCATTGCTCGTAATCACATTAGGCTCTAGGTGTAATAAGAATTCTCTTCCTTTTATTTAATATATTATTACTTAATGTACTTATGTTTATGTATTCCGTGTATATTTAAAGGTTAAGAAACAATATTTTGCTTTATATTTTCTGTTTTATCTTGTATTTGCATGGTCGCATGAAGTCATCACTCATTACCCGTGCCCAGTGCATGGCAATCAGTTTGCGTTTTAACTGTACATATTTTTCGCCTCAACTCTGACGCTGGCAACTCCTAAATGGGGAGGCTTACCCCAAAAGAAGAAGAAGATAACGAAGCGAAAACTAAAAAGTTTTGGCTAAATGGCCAGGCCATTTAACTAGTTAGTACCTTCTAATATTTAGCTCACTACAGTTTATTGAAAGTTTCTAATTCTGTATATTTAATTTTCAGATCAGCATTATACGGGCAGCAGCAGCAGCATGGAAACTACAGCAGAAGTTGTTGCATTTTTCAAGCTTTTTGATAGCGTAAACTGCTATCCTGGTGGTGCTATTAAAGGAAAATTAAGAAAAGCAGTTAAAGTAAATTCCCCACATATGCAGTTTTGGACAGAAGCCATTAAAAAATTAAATCAGTTGAAATTTGAGGACACATCTAGTAAACTCGCCATACAATCCGGGAAACCTCGATATGTACGGGTCCCTTCCGTAGATGGTTGGATTACAACATTAGAGAGTTTTATTAGGTTAACTAAAATATTATTTGAAAAATATGCCGTAGAATATTATTATCCTCGATACATTAATCAGGACCCACTGGAAAATTATTTAGGACGTGTAAGATCTCTAAATTATCGACATGTTAACCCAGACGCAAATACTTTTATTTAGGTATGCTTATAAATCATTACTGTTTTCAAACTTGTTAAGTCCACATTCAAGATTTGCTAACTGTGAAGTGGATAACGGAGACAACTTAATTGACATACAATTTTTATTTGAAGAAGATAATAATGAAAATATTGAAGAAGAAAATAATGAAAATATTAATTATTCATCCACTTCACAGGAAAGAAAAGAGTGTAAGCTACAAAAATGTCTAACATTCATAAAATTTCTTTTCATAAAAATTAAACATATAAGACCAACAAGTTATGAAAAAAGGCAATAAATAAATGATAAAACTTAAGCTGGTTTTATTTTTAAAATACATAATCAAAATAGCTGCAGTAACCAGAGCTATTATACTACCTATAAAACATTTTATCGATAAAGTAGGCACCTCACTAGTATCGACATCTGGATTATCGATCGTTTCAAGCTCTATATGACGTTTCATACTGATGATGCTGTCAAAATGACAAACGCTGCACAAGCGCCACAACGGAACAATGTAAAACTAGGGAAAACATCACTGTCGCATCTGTTATAGTTCTTGATCTGTGAACTGAAGTCTGAAAAATGGCTGACCAAGTACTCACTGAAGTTCGTGACCGTCAACTGTCAAGTGTCAAGTCAAGTCTATCAAAGTCATCCCTGTAGTCTGTAAGATCAAAGTGTTGTCGTCCTAAACGCCGTGATTCATGATTCATCATTCATGATCTACGAATAACAAAACTATTCATGAATAACACAGAGCTCGAAGCATGAAAAATTCCATCCTATTCTTTATGAAATCTCCTTTTAAAAGCATACATTTTTTCCTCAATTTACCGTTTCGTATTATTGTGGGGAGATTTACAATAGGGGAACCGAGCGAGCGAGAGAATCGTTCGTCGGTCGACCATGCTGTACCTTTCTAACAGTGTGACCGTAACAAAGCTGATAGATAATAATATTTTACTTCAAAGACCGTCCGCGTCCCGCCGCGCCGCCCGCGTCCGTATTAACGTTGCCAAGATTATTATTGTTGTATGTAACGTCTTGTCGTAGCAAACTTTTAGTTTTTTATGAGCTGGGTTACCGAATACCGACTGGTTACAAAGAGGTATTATGTACTAGGGTACACTGGTTACGGGCTTTTCGCCAAAGTAATTACTAATTATTAAGTACATACCAAGTACTCACCTTACTATCTGAGTAACCCACTGAGGTAGTAAGTACTACGTACTAGTCACTAGAGCAGCTATTGCAAACAAAAAACATGTCGCATTTGAGGCATGAGCGGGGTGGGAGGCGGGGCGGTGATTGCTATAGATCAGTACCGCAGAAGTGACACAGTTTTGTGCCTACACTCGAATGAATGCAGAATCTATTTGAGTAAATGGATAAAATAAAAATAAAAAATCACTCTTTTATAAAATTTATAATTAAGTATGGATCCATAGTACACTATAGCTAATTACCTTATTTAAATTACTTAAATATTTTCAAATATGTACCATAATAAAATTATTATAATGTACGCATGTATAATGTACGTAATATTTTATGGCTCCTCTACAATAGTGGCCAGCGCTGGGCGATCGAATGGCGCATGCGATGGCCATGCAATGGTCGCAACGCCTCTACATGATGGCCGTGTTCAGTTGTGATCTAAACGTCGTTCAAGATGGACGTGTAAGCATTAGCCATTGCGGCAATACAAAACGTGCATTTTTAATAATTTATGACTTCACCAGATGACCCGGTGAACTTCGTATCACCTCCCTCCTAATATGAACCTTCTCTTGAATTCTAGGAATAATTATTTCGAGACTAAAATTAAAATATTGGTTTATGGTAGTGATGATGATGACAATGATGAATGTAATAATAGCATATTAATATGCTTTCCGTTCTTAAAACAACGCCGAAACTCCCAAACTGTATCTTTAGAAAGTCAGGAGTTATATATATTATAATGTAAAAGCTATAATAATTATTATAAAGTTTCATTAAAATCCGTTCAGTAGTTTTTGAGTAAAAGAGTAACAAACATCCATACATCCATACAAACTTTCGCCTTTATCATAATATTATTATATTTTCATTCATTATGAGATCACGTACTCGTCATTTTGAATGAAATTCGTAAATTGTAATAAGAATTACGACGTCCTCACTCGACCGCGGTCAGGCACCGACTGTCGTATCGCCAACGTGTAGAGGCGACAGGCGTACCGCCATCGCTGGGCCATCATCCTTTGATGTGCGGCGGAAAAACCGACACCGCTGCCATTCCACAGCCATCGCTGGCGCCATCGGCCATCCTACGCCACTACGTCCTCCCCACGCTGGTCCATCATGATGGGCCACTACGCTGGCCCATCGTGGGGAGCCGCAATTACACTCTGAATCTACTACTCTATGAGTGGGTTGCACGAACTAACTTTAACTTTTACTGTAACTTTAACTTTAACCTTAACTTTTACCCCAATGCAAAATGTCAAATCTTTGGTTAAAGTTAAAAATGAACGCCATCAAGACGCCATATTTAACCATAACCATAGAGCTCGACAAGGTTTTAAATGCAGGTGGCGAAAAAAGGAACTAACGCTGTCATTATACAAAAACGCCATTTTTGACAGTTCTCCTTTACCAGCAGCGCCCCCACCCACGTTCATTCATAACCTTGTTGGACCAGCTGTCATCTGTCAATTTCTCCGGTCAAAGTTAAGGTTAAAGTTAAAGTTAAATGATGCCATATTTAACTTTAACCATAACTTTTATCTTAACTTTAACTTTAACCACGCCTCTGGTGCAACGCAGCCTATGAGTGGGTTGCACCAACTAACTTTGACTTTAACTGTAACTTTAACTTTAACCAGAGATTTGACATTAGTCATTACACAGTGCAAAATGTCAAATCTCTGGTTAAAGCAGGTTAAAGCAGGGCTTCATAACGTTATCGAATAACAGAAAAAATATCGTTACGTACCGTTATTTTCATAATGGTAGCCAGATAACGTTATTTTTTTAACGATATCTAGTAAAATAACGTTATATTTACCGTTATTATTATAACGTTATTTTTTCGTTATGGCATAACAAAAAAATAACGTTATAATAATAACGGTAAATATAACGTTATTTTCTGGTATCAGGTATGCGATCGTGCATGGTGCACCAAATCTCACTCATATTTAAAATGTAATAAGCGTTCTCTGTGAAAATACAAAGAAAAAAATACACCTTAAAAGCGTGATTACGTTTAGAAAATTTTCCCGCCTGTCATGACTTTCTTGATGGACTATAACGTTATCAAAGAACATATATTTACCGTTATAAATCCTATATAACGTTATAACATTTACCGTTATTAAATACATTTATAACGTTATTTCTAGTATCGGTTAAAATTTCATAACGTTATCTATGCCCTCGAAGCAATAACGTTATGAAAAATAACGTTATTTGAAGCCCTGGGTTAAAGTTAAATATGGCGTCCAAACACCACATATGCTCATACGACATCTGTCAATTTATCCGGTTAAAGTTAAGGTTAAAGTTAAAGCTGAAGGACGCCATATTTAACTTTAACCTTAACTTTAACTTTAATCACGCCTTTGGTACAACCCACTCTATGACAATTGACAATGCAAAATGGCGCGCGTCTTCGCCTAGTAATTGAATGTTCGTATTTTAATTAAAAATAATTAAATAAGAATGCTAATACCGATGAAATGTTATTCCGTTGCATTTGGAAGTGTTACTGGAATAAATGTTGCACTATCTTAACCCACAACTAGGCATTTTTGCGACTTTTTTTGGTTTCGTTTTTGATTGTTGTACGTCTGGCGCGCAGAAGACTGAAGAGCTCGCGGGCGACTAATTAGTGCACTGCTGCTATATAGATTATGTTGAATGTGACCAAGCATTGCGTTGCGTTGTCGAGTCTAGTACGTAGTACATACTGTCAGTGGAGTAACCATTAAAATCACAAAGCGCACGGAGTGCGCTGGCCAAGTTCCAGCAAGCCGCGCGCCATACCATGCCGTGCACTATTTACACGGGCCTCCACACTCGCGGTTCGCGGCCTTCGCGGGCTTTCGCGCCGCGAGTGTAGAGCCCGCTGCCCGCATGATACGTAGATTACCAAAAAGAAATTTAAAAAATCGGTCAAGCGTGAATCGGTACAGCTACGAAATTAAGAGGCCATTGTCCTAGCGTTATGAAATTTGGCACACAAGTCGTGTGTTAAGAGTATAATTAGGTAGGTATGTAGATAAATATCAAAAAATCTTAAAATTTTAGAAATCGGTTAAACGTGAGTCGGTTCATCTTTGAACTTTAGAGGCCACTTCCAAATTCCAATTATTGTCCTAGCGTTATGAAATTTGGCACACAGATCGTCATATATGTAGATAAACAAAAAATTAAGAAATTGAAGAAATCGGTCAAGCCTCACGCTTGGCTCACGGCTCATCTACAGACTTTAGATAAAAATTCCAGTGATACAATGAGAAACGATGAGGAGGGGGGAGGACGAGGGGGGGGATATAATTTGGTTAAAAAATAACGTTCTTCAAAATTAACGACTTATAAGTGGAAAAAACTTCACGTCTTTCACGACGACTTTACATTATTTCGCCGCCGGTGGGCGTGAATTTCAAAATGTTTTAACATTACGCGGGCCACAGCGGGTGGGCCGCGGGTTGGGGATAGCTGGTCCAATGGTATATACTATATTGGTCTCATAGCACAAAGCTTCCGAGTACGATAGACGCATGTGCAACCACGCCATTTTATAGTACTACTTAAGTCTCTTCCACATCAGTATTCATTAGGTACTAGGTAGGTTATTAAAATAAATCGTGTCATAGTATAAGGAGGGGAAGTAAGTTATCTTCATACAAAGGCACCGCGCGCGGCTTGTATGTGTGCGCCATAGTATCAATGCGTCGCCGCACGCACACTTATTAAAATCTCGGACCGTTTTCGGACCTTACCAGTCGGGGCTAACACTTTAAGCTGCACGCCCGCGTCGCGTCACGCCGCGCCAAACGAATCAAAAATGTCCGATCATAATCGCAGGAGTAATAAATATTGCTGTGTGTTAATTGTAAATCAGATATTAATAATACACATAAAGCAAAGTTAGAATCATAACAACAGATTTGTTTATAGTAGGTACCTATAAGAGACAGGCGTTAGTTTTAATGTTGTTTTAAAGGGTATATTTATAATTTTATTTAGACATCGGATTATATGCACGATCCAAGTGCCGAAATATGCATGCAAATATGCATGAAAAATTGGCCGAAATATGGACAATCAAGAGTCACTTATTATTATTAAAAGTCGGAAGACCGCGACGTTGCCGCTGTTCATGCGGTTGCGAACGAAGCGCGGACAGCCGCTTGCCGCTCCCACACCACAACGCCGCGCCGCCGCGCCGCGCCGCCGCCGCATAATATTGACAACCCTAAAGGCCCCCCGAGGCGATCAAACGGTTTGATTCAAACCTTACGTGTTTGATGCAACCGTTTGATGTCGGTTTGAACGGTTTGTCAAACGAAACTGCGCAGTTTGGTTCAATACTCGCTGTGGAGTACACGTCTTGTGACGAATAAATATTATTCTTTAAAAGATAAAACCGACTTAAAAATTGTACGAAATTGAGAATTAAATTCCCTATCTCAAAAACTACTAAACCTATTTTGATGAAACTTGCAGAAGTCTCCCAAGTTAAACAATACCTATTATAGTACAACAAAAAATATTTAAATCGGACTTGTAGTTCCGGAGATATGTAAACAAACATAAAAACTTACATACACTTTTGAAATTTTGCACATTTGTTCAGATGCTGATATAGACTAACATTATATACGAAAACTGGCAGTTCTGGAAATATTACATACATACGCATCGAATTGATAACCTCCTCTTTTTTAGTCTGTTAAAAATAATGTACCTACTCCAAAGTATGGTATAAAGTTTGTTCAAACGCATCGGAACACGATCAAACGGCGCGTCAAACACAACACGTTTTAGACGTGGGAGAGCCATGCTTCGGCACGAATGGGCCGGCTCGACCGGAGAAATACCACGTCCTCACAGAAAACCGGCGTGAAACAGCGCTTGCGCTGTGTTTCGCCGAGTGAGTGAGTTTACCGGAGGCCCCTTACCCTTTTCCCTTCCCTACCATTCCCTATTTCCTTCCCTACCCTCCCCTATTACCCCTTAAAAGGCCGGCAACGCACCTGCAGCTCTTGCCCCCTTAATGCATAAAAAAAATATATGAAATTTCATCAAACGAGCTTCAAACACGTAAATGTTTGACAAACCGTTCAAACTAGCTTTGTAAACGATCAAAATGGTTTGAGTCAAACCAAAATTTACGTGTTTGAGTCAAACCGTTTGATCGTCTCGGGGGCCCTTAAGACAGTAGGTAATTAAATCGCGGATTAGGCCGGAGTTACCCTACTTCCCCTGCTTTTACTATGATCGTGTCGTGAGAATTAAATAAAATGAGCCAAATTGGCTTAGCTGTAATTCTCAAGTATTAAAACGAGACTAATAAAATAATTGAATATTCGTTATTCATTTTGATTTTTATTTAGAATTAGGTAAGGGAAGCGTTTACTAGTGCACCCGCATTTCATGTAAACGTAAGTAACGGCACAGTTGTATCTAAGTATGTTACATATTTAAGGTGACGCCGCGTTAAAGTAAGAAACCGTGTTGGATATGTTTTAGATTGCTTGTTTTCTATGAGAGGCCGGGCCGGCCTCTCATAAAAAACAAGCAATGGAACAGCAAAAAATGGTTTTAGTTGCGTAATTTAAAAACCATAAATACATTTCATATAAGCTATGCACATAATAAAGTGTATGCTTCAATCAATTTATGTACAAATTTTGGAACCTTAAATCACTCTCCTCTGTTGGAAAAATAGGAATCCCTTTTTTTACAGAGGTCTTTTCGATTGTTAATTCTGTGTTATAAAAGTTGTCCAATCGTGTTATGCTATGGGCAATTCAAAGACAAAGACATGATGAATACTGACAATGAACTTTAGTCTCTTAGCTTTAGTCATTGCTGAGAAAAATCGGCATCGCTACAGCCAAATTATCAAGGCGTCGCCTTAAGTAGTACTTAATCCCTTCCTATTTTCCTAACGGTAGGTTACTCTACTTAGTACTTAATTAATTTACCTACTATGAAATTGTATGGCATTTAATTTAGAACAAACATGATTGAAATCTTAATCCATTATTATAATATTCTGAATGTAGATTGTAGGTACGTGTCTGGCTATCTACTTCCCCTTCGTTCTTCAAACGCGCTGAACCAATTTTGATGAATCTTAAATTATTATTTTTAACAAAAAATTAAAACCGACTTCCAAGGTAAAAAACAATAATAATATCCTTATAATATGAATTATGAACTAAAAAGTATTAAATAATTTTTCCTATCTCATGGTGCCTTTTTCCGAATTCGGCTAAAACTCAACTATTTCTGTACTTACTCAATCTTCATAATTTTGAAGTCGGTACCAGATATAGCTGAATCCAGATGCCAAAATATTTGAAACATTTGTAACTGGCACCGACTTCAAAATTATGAAGATTGAGTACAGAAGTAGTTGAGTTTTAGCCGAATTCGGAAAAAGGCACCGTGAGTTACGGTAAAATTATTTAGTACTTTTTAGTTCATAATTCATATTATAAGGATATTATTATTGTTTTTACCTTGGAAGTCGGTTTTAATTTTTTGTTAAAAATAATAATTTCACTCTTTTTAGTTACGTAGTAAAATCATCGCGTACTATACGTAGATTAGGGCCGATTCACACCGGAATGGCAGAGGCGAGGCGAGCAGTTTCA
Organism: Lysandra bellargus; assembly: GCA_905333045.1. Lineage (NCBI taxonomy): Eukaryota > Metazoa > Arthropoda > Insecta > Lepidoptera > Lycaenidae > Lysandra > Lysandra bellargus. Next base: position 4,809,267 of record HG995336.1, on the reverse strand, counting down.
GTGTCATATGATTTTAAATTTTATCTTCATTATTGTAATACATAGTATCGCTTGAGAAATCGACGCCGCCGGCGGCCGCAAGCGGCCTCGAGCGTCCACGGGTGGCCGTAGATTTCTCAAGCGATACTATGTATTATTAACAATAATGAAGATAAATTTATTATTAGAAATAATATTATTCTACGTATCTTATTACAATTTGTTAACAGTCACACTTACAAAATATAATATCAGCTGCAGATAATTTTAAACAATACATTAAAAAAAATCGAAGTGGATACGTGCTAGGGCCGCGCAAAACCGGAATTTTAGCAGCGGCGAGGCTTTCAGTGTCATATGATTTTAAACTTTATCTTTATTATTGTAATACAATATAATATCGCTTGAGAAGTCTACGGCCGCCCGTGGCCGCGATTGGTAAGTGTGACAGTGCACTAGCATGTTACTTGTATTATCGAAGCAACTTACTTCTCAGAAGTAATGTCAAATGTGTGCCTTACGCTATGGAGATAAGGTTGAATATTTTGTTACGTTCAATTTTGGTGACATTGGTGACCCTGACGTGGTAATGATGATGATGATGATGAATGTAATTTGTATAGTGGCATATGCTTTCAGTTCTTAAAACAGCGCCTAAACCCCCAAACTTGTATCTATAAGGAATCCGGAGTTCTCTTAGTATCTTCGGAACCATAGTACATCTTGGTGCAAAATCTTGCGTTTTGGTAGCATATGCTTAGGATGCTTGTCATAAAACCAAAATCACTATACGTTTCCATATAAATTTCGAGGAGTTCCCTCGATTACTCATGGATCCCATCATCAGGTCACCACTTTTGTGAACACGGTACCAAATTGGAGTGAAGCCTAATACAACAAAATAAAAATTTTGAAAATCGGTTCACAAACGGCGGAGTAATCGTTGAACATACAAAAAAAAATATATATATCCACAGCCGAACATATAACCTTCTCGTTTTTTGGAAGTCGGTTAAAAAGAGTCTACTGTCGTCACACGAATACCCACGATAAACAAAATCGCAGGCAAATAAGTTGCGAGCAACATCTAGCACATTTTTGAAGCTAAATACATATTGAGATTTGGGATTTGGGAACCTAAAAGATCATCCTCGGGTTTTCCTTTTTTAAAATTTTTAGCCGTCTGAAAAACTTACATTCAGCATCCATGATGTTCAAGGTGCCCTTCTTATCGTCTTTGTTAAGTTTGGGTAGATCCTTCTCGTAGTTGATGCAGGCTGTAACAAAAATAATAATAAGTATTATATTTTGGAATTAAAATATTATAGACTTTCCTCAGTGCAAATTACACGCACGAGTAGGGGAGGCTGTAACGTAATATATAGCTTTATTAAAAAATAATTCAGATTATTTTGTCAACAAAATAAAATACTTAAAGATCAAAGCAACCTAATTTGTTTTTGGAACGAATTTCCTCTATCGCTCATTTTTTCAACGTAAATTTGAAAGCTAGACGACGATATTTGACCTTGATTTGACCTTTTCCCCTTTTTTATTAGTACCTGCATGTCAGGGGCAGATGGCGTTGATAGTAAGTATTCCTGTGAGTCAACAAGATGGTGTTTTTTTTAAATTTTATATAATAAAAGTCTCGTTAGTTAGTTAATAATTATGTGAATCTCAAGAACCGCTATAGCTAGACTTCTGAAATTTTCACAGATTGTGTATATCTGTTGCCGCTATAACAACAAATACTGAAAATAAAATAAAATAAATATTTAAGGGGGACTCCATACAACAAACGTGATTTTTTCGTCCATTTTCGCTCTATATCAATAATGGCAAGAGGTAGGGACTTGAATGTTTCACACATTTTTTTGTTCTTTGTGTACTTTAATATTTAATAATAATTTTAAAATAAAATAAAAATTTGAGGGGTCTCCCAAACACAATTTAAGCCTATTTTTGATATGTATCGGTACGGAACCCTTCGTGCGCGAGTTCGACTCGCACTTGGCCGGTTTTTTTTCCTAGTACAAGTAATATAAGTAGCATATATTTGGAAAATATCTATTACTACAGGCAATTTTGTAAGCAATATTCCCGGCAATTTTCTGGCAATTTTCCGGCAACATTGGCAGTTTGTATCAAGGATATTTATTTTTTAAATATTTCTTATATACAACGCTAAGATACATTTATTTTATGAGTTTTCTAGACGTATCTGTCCAATATTGCTAATATTTAGCCAATGTTCCCCAAAATTCCCACTTCGGGCAATCCTGCCGGCAGCGTTGCCGGCACCACCCACCTTCGGCAATATTGCCGGCAACGGCACATCCATCAGGCATGAACTAATAAAACAAAAATAACACAATTATTATTAGCTGGTTTTCTCAATTGAAATTTCCCGAGCCATACCCAAGTATCCGTAAAGTCCAAAATCTATGTAATATAGTTCAAATGCAGATTGTTCCAGTCTTAATTTACCATTGTACTTCATGGAAGATGGGTGATCTAACTGGGTCATAAGCATTATGTCACTAATGTCTCAAGGGTACATGGCTAGGCCAAGCCCCATTATTATGATTATGGGATGGGCTGCCTAGGCAGTCATATGAAACAATAGCAAGGTCTACGCCAAGCCTAAAAATTACATCCTCAGCAGCTGTGGGTATTTGGAGAAGATAAATAAGCAGAAAGGAAGACTAATGTAATCTTCAGATGTTTTTTGACCAGAGTTCATCTCACTATTACTAGCTAAGTATACTGATTGTCTTCACCCGGCAGACCTCGGAAGCTGAGCATTTATTGTGCGAGCTTTTTTTTCGTGATTCGTGAGACCACAAGTCGCAACACATTGAGAAGCTTCTCTAAATTAAAGTAGAAATTAAAATAAAACCAAAACTTTGCTTTTAGGAAAGTTACAAAAACATTTTTTGTCACTATTAAAAACTTGTTAAAACCCCATACTTACAAAAATAAAGGCAAGTGACTGAAAATCACCCAAGAATTCAACTCACCTAGCCAAAAAAACTACCACTCTTTTTAGTGTTTGAATGATGTGTGCCTATTCCGCGACCCGTGTAGACAATTACAACTAAACTATCACCATGTCAAACAATGTCAACCGTGGAATGGAAATCGATCAGCATTAATAATGTATCATTCTACGACAGTATTCGGTTACAGTTAATTTTATATACTTACGCCGTTATCTCTGTAATTATAGCAAAAACAATGCTAATATACTAGTACGGTATGATTTAGCTTTCGTGCTTTTGAAATTACATTGTAGGATAGTCATTAATATAATCATCAACTAAAATTACAGAAAATTAAAGCAAACACACAATTTAATATGACATATATATCATTATAAAATTCTTTAAAAAATATAAAATATTGGATCATAGCAAAATCTCTATAGCTACCTCCTATCCTTTGCTGATCTCAAGTCTACTCTTAAAAAGGTCATCCGTTTTAAGTGGCATTTATGACGAGTATCTGCCGAGTCACTTTTATCAAGAACGTCTTAGAAGGATAGTGGTAACTATAAAAAGTAAAATAACTTAAAAAAGTTATAGTTAAGTAACAATTATTGCTGTTTTAAGATTTTAGATCTTCGAGGACATTTCGTTCAATTTTAAACAGGCGGTTCATATTTCTTTAAAACGTCCTCAGAAGTTACAACGTAGGAAACTCTTAATAACTAGGTAAACAGTGAATAGTAATTTCGTTAATCGTTATAGGTACATAATTTTCATTTTGCAAGGTTAAACACCTGTACCTAACATAAATCGATAAAAATAATAGGACACACCTGTAAATCAGTACCTACTTTAACATTGTAAATAAGAAAGTAGCTGTTACTCGCTAAACCGTAAATCGGTTGAAATTTAGTACATAATATTATAATATTATTATGGAGACATAAGATACCAACTCTCGGGAAAAGACAGGATAATAATTTGTGACGTTATCTGGGAAAAGGGACCTTATGGAGGGTTCTAGTTTCCGAGATAATCGCATTTAAAGTCGAAAAAAATCATTTTTTCTTTTTTTGCTCCATATTAAAAAACGGACTCTAAATTTTGATATGACAAAGACACAGGTTTTAAAAACGATTTTTTATAACAATAGGTTAAAATATATCTTAAAGTTTAGTAAAAAAGGGACCTTATGTCGGTGCTGCAGTCGAGAGTCGATTGCGGCTTTCTTTCGGCACGGTATCTACTGTTATACTACTAGTAATTTGCACCAAGCTGAAAATCGGTAACATTGATTAGAATATCTGTGGGCACGGCAGTGCCCCCGCCAAGTAGAGCGCGAAGCAAACACTGCAGTACCATCATTTGCAGGAACCATTTCACCGCATTTTAGGCCCCTATTAGAGAACATCTAGAGGTCATTAAGTTCCGAAGTTAAGCTAAAGCAAAGTTTCTCATTTATGACACTCACTCACTCACTCAAGATCATCAAAATAGAACTAGTACTTCCCATAAACTCAGAGAGCTGAAATTTAGCACAGAGTTTAGGGTTTAATGGCCATTTACAGGGAAAACCATAATTATTATTTTTAACAAAAAATTAAAACCGACTTCCAAGGTAAAAACAATAATAACATTAATATGAACTAAAAAGTATTAAATAATTTCTACTATCTAATAGTGCCTTTTTCCGAATTCGGCTAAACCTCAACTATTTCTGTACTCAATCTTCATAATTTTGAAGTCGGTACCAGATAGCTGAAACTTCAGTCCTCTGACAGAATATTTGAAACTTTTGGAACTGGCACCGACTTCAAAATTATGAAGATTGAGTACAGAAATAGTTGAGGTTTAGCCGAATTCGGAAAAAGGCACTATTAGATAGTAGAAATTATTTAATACTTTTTAGTTCATATTAATGTTATTATTGTTTTTACCTTGGAAGTCGGTTTTAATTTTTTGTTAAAAATAATAATAATTTCACTCTTTTTAGTTACACTAGTAGATAAACCTTCGCGTATATTTTACCTAAGTATCTTATTACAATTTGTTAAGAGTCACAACTCACACTCACAAAATAATATATTATCAGTGAAGTGAACATATTGTGCTAAGTAATTTAACAAGCGTAGCACGTAATTTAACAATTTAGCGTAGCTACTCATAATATTTAATATTATCATAATTATTGACAGCTGTTCTTGTAATAAAGAATTCAAATCGATACTTAGTGCGCCATCTATCGATTAATAAGTATAACTAATTAAAAAGACTTAATGACTTTGTTTTGTTTAAATGCTCTTTTTAAAATAACTTTATTTCAATTCTATTTGTCTATTTAAATTTTATAAAGTAGTTAATAAAGTATTCGATCCGTATATAAAGTAGTTAGTAAAGGATTCGATCTGTCGTCTGCCGCCATGCGCCGCGCGGCGGCGACGCCGTCGCCTCTACGGCGCCGACCGCCGTCATGTATTAAATAAACAGGTGTTGTTATACAGTAAGTACATAATTATTATTATTAGTATATCCATACCTATGCCTTGTACTATTATCTAGTCTGTGCCATGAGACATTGGTGACCTTAACACGACGTGGTAATGATGATGATGACGATGATGATGATGATGATTATGATGATGAATATAAATTGCATAGTAGCATATGCCTTCTGTTGTTAAAACAACGCCGAAACTCCCAAACGTGTATCTATAAGGAGTCAGGAGTTCTCTCAGCATCTTCGAAACCATGGTATACCTTGACCCAATATTTGACTTTTTGGTAGCATATTCTTAGTACGCTTCACATAAAACCAAAATCACCATATGTTTCCATATAAATTTCGAGGAGTTCCCTCGATTACTCATGGATCCCATCATCAGGTCACCACTTTTGTGAACATGGTACCAAATTGGAGTGAAACCTAATACAACAAAACAAAAATTTCGAAAATCGGTTCACAAACGGCGGAGTAATCGTTGAACATACAAAAATAAAAAAAAAAAAAAAAAAAATATATCCACAGCCGAACATATAACCTCCTCGTTTTTTGGAAGTCGGTTAAAAATTAGCCAAGTGCGAGTCGGACTCGAAATTAGGTTTTTTGTATGGGAGCCCCCCTTAAATTTTAATTTCAATTTAATCCTGATCAAAGGTGATCAACTTGCAATGTCCTAACTAAACTTGGAAATAATACGTTTCCAACGCAGGAATCGAACTCTCGAGTCAAGAGCCACGCGCTAAGCCACTAGACCACGAAGGCGTATGTAATACGTGTGATGCAGCTGATGGTGACGTTTACACGAGCGCGCAATCCTACACGAGCGATATGATGAAACCCACTACTTACGGCTCAGCTTAAAAAATCAATATGCCCATGTTTCTATAAAAAGAAGTAAAATCCCACCAAAAGCATTCTGTAAAAAAACTAGCCAAGTCTTGAATCTCAATGGAGCTGCTTGCTTATCTCTAATAAGGGTTCCTTGTTGACTACGGAACCCTAAAAAGAAATGAAATCTAGACAAAGTGGTACCAAGTCTGAGGTTCCTTTATTTTTATAAGAAATCTCAGAAATATAATTAAATAATGAAAAATATACCTAATTAAATAAATATTTAAATAAAATAAAAAAAATAAAAAAATAATGATGTTACAACTACGAAATTAATAGTATTTTTGTATCTACTTTTAACTTTATTACTAAAAATTTAACGACCGACATTAAGGTCCCTTTTAATATTTATGAATACTTCTATGGTAACTATGAGAAATTACATGTTTTTGGTACACGTCTTGTTATATAAAGGATAATTAAAGTTATTTAAAAATAAGAACTTCAATGTTAATAAAAATGTATATTTATTTTTATGTGAATTATATTTATATATTTTACTAAACTTTTAATCACCGACAATAAGGTACCTTTTAAAAAGTGTTAAGTATTTGTACCAGCTTTTTACTAAACTTTACCTTGAATTTTAAGACAGAAAAAAGTTACTTTTTAAATAGAAGTTTATATATTTGATCTCATTTGACTATGTTTAAATGTAGTAAATATAAATTTTTGTTGATTTTGACTGATTAATAAGATTAGTAGAAGCACAATGTTTATTTGTTCATTTTTTTTTAAATATAATAAACAATGTTGTTTAATATCGAAGACGTCTCTATTTAGTAAAAACTGATCCGTTTTATATTATTCTTTTATAAAATACAATAAAAAACATACTATAACTTATAAGTGAAATATTTAGTAAAAACCATCTTGGGCATTTTCATTACATCATGCACTTTGGCGTGGTAAACAACAGGAATAGAGTTATAAAATTATATAATTGAAGTTAAATTCTAAAAGACCATTTAACGTACTTCTCAAAAAACATGATATCTATGTAACTTCCTACAGTAACATACTTTTTTAGGATGTCGAATTTTGAATGCGATTTTCTCAATACCACCTTTTACGACTTTCGAGTTTAAACATTTTTTAAAAAATATTTTCCAGACCTACACGCATGTTATTTACATAGTTCGATAGCCTATTAAATGTAGATTATGGAGATACTAATAACTCAATACCGACAATAAGGTCCCTTCACGCTGATAACGTCACATTTATTGTAACAAAAAAATCTTCGTATACTCATAAGGTACTAATTATGTATTCTGATTTCTGTGGTATACTGCACGATTAACTGATTCCTACGTTGCGTTGTGGGCAATATTGTAGTACTTTTACTAGATGACGCCAGCAACTGTTGCGCCAAAAATTCGTATATCGTGCGGGAACCATACATTTTTTCGCGATAAAAAGTATCCGTAGTCCTTTCCCGGGACTCAAAGTACATATGGATGTAATTTCAGCAAAATCAATTCAGCCGTCAGCGGTTTGGGCGTAAAGAGGTAACAGACACACGCACTTTCACATTTCACAATACCTATTAATAAACTTATGTACGATACTAGTGAGTAGTGTGATAGCACGTGATAGTATGTATGGATTATACATTAATTTATAACTTCTATTAGCTTTGTTTCGTGGTTATTAGGTGTTATTAGTAACAATATCGTTAAAAACGTTTTCCGTTAAACTTTTTGTACACGTTAATGCCTAATAATAATTATAATAAGTAATGATACACAATATTATACTCACATTTAGATGTTATCGATAACTTTTGTAAATTAAAAAGTTAAAGGTACACACAGAGTTACAAAGATCTAGATTCTAAATTGCTTTACCTAATACATCAAATGACGCAAGCAAAGATAACCTTGTTTTCCTTTGAGCATTCTCAGTGAAGCTAGGCAGGAAGTGAATGACTAATGCTACTGTTGTCAGTTGTGGGAATAATGGGTGGAGGCCGCAAAGGTAGATCCGAGCGAGATGTTTTTCTCGCTCAGGCCGAAGCCCACATAATATTATTAATTGATTTCAACTGTCATGTCGTATACATAATACAGGGTGTAACAAAACTAGGGTGTGTCTGTGTAATGTGTATGTGTTCCTTGTAGAGAATTCACTGTGAAAGTAGCAGCGCTGAAAGACCATTTTTTTCACGTCACGAGTTTCCCCATACAAAAGTGAAAAAAAATTGGGACTGGGAGAGCGCGCACGGAAGGCGCAATAGGTAAATCAATGATGAATGTTCAAACAGAATATCGTGAGATCGTTTATAGCGCTAAGCGCTTGGTGGTAACATCTGGCACTTCGCAGTTCGCAGATTTTTTAGCGCTTTGTGATTTATCCAGTTGCCGGTTGCGTACCTGCCATAGAAGCGCTGTGCATCCTTCCTCTTGTGAAAGACATTCTTTTCTAATTAGGTAGTGAATATTGAATTTTAAAATATTAATTTGTTATAACCGCAAGATTGAAAGATAAAAATATTTAGATTATACAAGCTTTTTTACTTTTGACTTGCAAATTGCAATCAATAAACTGAAGTATTTATGCCTGAAAATGTCAGAATAACTTGTGTCAGGGAAAATCATGTTAAAATTAATAGGAATGTTAGGAAGTAAAAACTATTTTAATGGTGGTTCTAGACAACACATTATTAGTATTTTGCTTTATTACACTGTCAAAAAAAAAACTGCTGTCATTGACACTTGTTAAATTTTGGCACTTGAGAGTTGACAGCAGACAGTTGACACTTGACAGTAAACACGACTGTGGGTTATGGGCAGGGTTGCCAACCGTACGAGGTTCCTCGTACAAATACGAGATTTGTGGTCTTCCGTAGGACACTGTCAACTTCGTACAATTTTGTACGAGATTTTAATATTAGGGAAGGATACGATACTAAAATAAATTGCATAAACATTATTAGTAATAGGACTAATAGATACCTAATGCCATCTATCCAAACTTGTAAATTAGGAACACACCAAAAAAAATTGTGTTCATTAAGCATTTAATTCGTCACCTGCTTACTCCGCGACTACAATAGCCGATCAGTTGTTTCATCTCAAAGTTTCTTTAAGAGTAACATACCGTTACTCATAAGTTTCTCGCCAAAGGTAATGTAACTCTGATCGGACTCGTCAGCGCTTCAGAGGGCCATACATTGCCCCGTTTCCTGACATCATATATTTGAATTTGAAACATAGGCTTAGGCAAAGTGAAATGGATTGATTTGTGATTAAATATTTTTATCTGTTTTGTATCAATATCCGGTCCATCTTGAGTCAAGCGCCTGTCTTTTCGTCCACAAGTCCTTGCTATTGGTTGCCTCCCCACCTGCCCCACTCTTACCGCTTCCTACCTCCCCCACCAACGGTCTCACTTTGAAGGGGTTTCAGAATTTGATCATCATTATAGCGTCGTTTTTCACGCCGTTTACAAGTTTTACTTGCTAATATATTTAAATTTAAATATTTTTTTATATTAAGTTTAAGCCAAATTAAAATCAGTGAAAGTGTTAAATTTTTAATTATTTAATTTAAATTTAAATAAATAGTTGCCTCTCCGTTAAAATCATAGAAGATCAAGATTTGCATAATAGTAATGGCGAAATAGTGGATGGTGCGATTGACGTTAATAATTCTCGAAAACGTGTTCGTTCAGTGTCGTCGGATATAGTTTGTGATCAAAGTGATTCGTCTAATAGTGAAAGTGATTCTTCAAGCCCGCCTAAAAAAGCAAGAAAACAACCGGATGCTGTGAGTGCTGCACATTTTCAATTTTTATCACAACAAGTTGCATATTTAACCGATCTTATTGCAAGAAATAGTGAAAGCTCAAATAATCCGAACAGAGCTGACGTTGACATCGAGAAATCCACTACTTCGAATGATTTACTGTTACGACGTCCGGAAAGCGTTAAGAATAATAAGCTTAGTATACTTTCTGATATAAGTACAACTGTTAAAGATCCAATTTACCAAAAAGCAGTCGATTCCTTTTTGGCGAAATTAAATCGGTTACAACGTTTTAAATGCTCTGATTGGTATGCTATTCGTTTCATTGATACACAAAAGAAATATTTAGCTACCCCCGGTTTTGTCGAGCTCGCTGTAAACGATGAATTAAAACAATTCGAGTCGCACATGTTAAAAGACGACTCACGCTCTTATTTGTTAGAGCGTTCCTTTGCCGGTTTAACTAATGCTATTCTTCAGCAAAAGCAGGCCTTACAAAATGCTTTGCAAAACTTGGTCGATTGGGCTAGCGACACAAAAAATTCGTTAACGCCTAATTCATTGTTTGACAAAATAGAAACATCTTTTTCTAAAGAGTCTCCGTATAGCAAGCTATCAGACGACATTTTGCAAATAGTATGTGGTAGGCGGGCTGATTTGATCAATTTGCGCCGGGATAGCTTACTTCGTCATATACCCGAGGATTATCATCGCGATGTTCTGCATAAAATACCTCCTAGCTCTGAATATTTATTTAATGAAGAGTCAGTTCAAACTTACCTACAAAAAATTGGAGGGGCGGAAAAATTAAATACATCGCATAAATCAAGTTCGTTACCTTACAACAAAGACATTTTTTATCGCAATCAACGGTCGTCTACTAGTAAACAAAGCGATGAAACCTTTTTTCGTCGAAATGCTTCCTCAAAAAAGGGCAAACGACCACCAAATCTTGCAAACCAACCTAGAAATAGACCGAGTAATGCCCACGAAAAACAAAAAGGTAAGAAAGGTCAAACTAAATCTTCCTACAAAAATAAACATCGCCAATGACTTGCGGACATTTCGAGGCGGCTGTCTGAAGCATTTCATAAGTGCTTGGAGCAATTTAGGGGCACCAAAGAAAATTTCAATGGTGTACGAATTCCGTTTGTTATCAAGCCGCCTCTAATTTTCCCGAGTCAATCGGTAATGCAATGTTACCGTACCAAAACTTCCGCGAATATGACAGAATAAATTCAGGATATGTTAGAATCGGGGGTTCTGGAACAAGCAGATCACAGCCCCAGCTACCTTTCGACGTTCTTTTTGGTTCCGAAGCCGGACGGATCTTTTCGTCCAATCGCACGCAGACGCACCTGAGGAGGTTGAACCAATTTGTAGAAATAAAACCGTTCCAACTTTTCAACCATTTCCGGGTCCCAACGTTCCTTCAACACTTAGATTGGATGGTGAAATTAGACTTCATCCAGGCCTATTTTCACGTATCTATACTACAAACGCACCGTTGTTTTCTAAGAATGAACTATCATCCAGATTCTCGTCAAAATCAACTGTTACAAATGACATGCTTACCTTTCGGCCTTTCGTCGGCACCCAGAACATTTGCCACAATTACCAACTGGGTGGCCGAATATTTACGGACCCACAGAATACGATGTATAGTGTATCTCGACGACTTTCTTTTCGCACACCAATCGAAAGATCAACTACAAGAGCACATAGCATTCGCGATACAAATAATGAAGGTGTTGGGTTGGACGATCAACTTCAAAAAGTCCGTTCTAGTTCCGACACAACGTTTAGAATTCCTCGGCATAACGTGGGACACAAAACGCAACGCAAAGTCGTTATCCGAGATGAAGTGCCTATCGCTACGCAGGGTACTTCAACGACAGCTCAGAACGAAAAAATGGTCCCTCAAACAGTATCAGTCGCTAATGGGGAGACTCAATTTCGCAACATTCGTTACTCGAAGGGGTCGTCTTCATTGTCGAACGATACAATACTGCAGTCGCCCACTATCCAAATAGCACCCTTATCGCCTGGTGAGTATTCCACAACCCGTTCGCCAAGAAATGCTTTGGTGGACCGAAGCATTGGGGGGATCCATGCCAATACACATGAGTGGAACAACGCATCTACTGACGCCTCTCGGTTGGGGAGCACAGATAGACGACACGATAATAACAGGTACGTGGACAGAGCAACAGCAATCCTGGCACGTAAATCAAAAAGAAATGTTTGCAGTTTACGGGGCAATCCTACACGAACAGCTTTATATACGAAATGTCCAGATTCTTCTGCAAACCGACAATCGGACAGTAGTCTCGTATATAAACAAGGAGGGAGGAACAAAATCGAAAAAGCTCCTGAAACAAACCCAACAACTGTTGACGCTCCTGGACAAGCTGAATGTGCATTTAATAGCCCAGTACTTTCCCGGCAGATTCAATTGCGAAGTGGACGCTCTATCTCGACAGAAAGTTTGTCCCGAATGGCACCTGACAGCGACTGCAACCGAGCCGATATTTCAAATGTGGGGCACACCAGAGATAGATCTTTTTGCGTCCAAAACAGTGCATGTCGTAGAGAAGTATGTATCGATGGACGTTTTGGACGAGAACGCTCACAGTCTCAATGCATTTTGTCACTAGTGGCAGTACAAATTGGCATGGATCATTCCTCCACCGAGTTTGATCCCCAGGGTACTGCAACACCTGAACCAGGCCCAGGGTCAGTACATACTGATCGCCCCGAGGTGGGACAAAGTGTTTTGGCAGGCCGATGTTCGCCACCGTGCTCTTCGGCCTCCATACACGATTCCGGACTTACCACACGTTCTCCTGGACACGACGACGGGAACTCACCCGTCACAAGTTCGAGACCTGCAGCTGGAGGCTTGGCTAATTTTGGGTGGCAAGAAATGTTGACCGACTGGACGGAGGAGGAACAAAAACTGCTCATGCCGAGTTGGCGGGCATCAACAATAAAAACATATAGACCAGCGTGGGACGGATGGAAGAAATGGTGTGAGTCGAATTCTATTAACTTTAAATATCCAAATGCCGATCAAGTTGCACGTTACCTTGCCCATTTACATTGTGATATAGGTCTCTCATATAAAACTATTTTAGTCCATAAATCGGTTATATCTACTTTTACACATTTAACGTCTCATCTTGATTTATCTTCTAATTTCTTTATTAAACATATATTAAAAGCTATATCAGTAGCTCGAGAAACTCCCTCTTAACCACCAATATGGAATCCAAGACAATTGCTGGTCCATATAGGTGTATATAATTTAGATGAAAATAATTTATATCAAGTGTCACGGCATACAGCTACACTTTTACTGCTGGCTTCTGGCCGTAGAGTTCACGACCTTACTTTGCTGCGCGTGGACGGCCAAAGATTGATTAACGAAGGTAATTCAATGATTTTATGGCCAGTATTCGGTTCCAAAACTGATAATTATAATTACAGACAGGATGGAGAATAAAAGCTCATCCCATTAAAAGATTAAAATATATTATATATTGGATAAAACGGTTGATAGAGTTAGGTGCAGATCGAAGAAATAATAAACCCACTTATTTATTACCGCCAGAGGTGATGTTAAGCCTGCCTCCAGGACAGTTATAGGGAATTGGGTTAAGTCTCTGTTGTCTGAAGCTGGAATTCAGGCCACCCCTGGCTCTGTAAGGTCAGCTGTGGCTTCCCTTAGTTTTGTAGAACAATTCCCTATAGATCAAATTCTTAAAACTGGTAATTGGAGATGTGCTCACACTTTTAGAAATTATTACCAAAAGGAAATAGTTGATTGTAATAATGCAAATCAGTCAGTTTCATTATCTAATTATTTTGATCCTGTAAGTTAAATTGATTAACATATAATATATTATATAATTGTTATACTGAAGTTTTGTTATAAAATTTGCTTGTATGATAGTAATAAAATTAATATTTTGTAATATTTTGGGGTTTCTCTATAATCCTAAATTATTCATTCTATCCTAATTCCTAACACATTATAGCGTCTGTAGCTTACAGCGTATAACACCAGGTGATAACAAACAAATCACTCAAGATGGATTCCGGATATTGATACAAAACAGATAATAGAGAGTTTTACCAAAAAATAAAACTTACCTATTAGATATCTTTTCATCAATATCCGGCATCCAGGTAATGGCTACCTGGTGCATCATGAGTTTTTTAATGATGATCAAATTCTGAAACCCTTTCAAAGTGAGACCGTTGGTGGGGGAGGTAGGAAGCGGTAAGAGTGGGGCAGGTGGGGAGGCAACCAATAGCAAGGACTTGTGGACGAAAAGACAGGCGCTTGACTCAAGATGGATTCCGGATATTGATGAAAAGATAATAGGTAAGTTTTATTTTTTGGTGAAACTCTCTATTTTTAATGAGGCATTTTCTTAACTTTTTAATTTGACTGTCAAACAGTTTCCATTTTAGTAACTAGATAGCGTATGGGTAGACAACTATCGGTAATACCAGGGAATACCATCAATAATTGCTACAAAACCAAGCAAAATAATGTAAAACTTGATACATTTCAATTTGAAAAAGACGCAAAAATATTCCAATGACTAGGATAACAAAGTTATTACAACGATATTTTAGTTAAAACTCATGGAAGAAATAGCCCTATTTACCGATATTCACACCAAATGTCACAGGAATTATACAGTTTTGACAACATCTTACCTGCACTTGTGCAAGATAATGGCTAATATTTTACCAATAATGAACATCAAAGACCCAAATATCACAATTTGGGACAAAATAATAAAAACCACACCAACAATAAAAAGTAGAAGAAGTTTGAAAGTGACATGCCCGCCAAAACTCTTTCAGTTGTCAGTTTTCAGTTTGACAATTTGCGTGTTCCTAAACTGTTACCAGTATACTGGCCTAATCGCTTAGGCCAATGATCGCTTAGGTTTAAGATATTTTGATTTATGCCACACTTGACAGTACACTGATATTTTTTAGAAACGCAACCAATATGTATCCGTTATGCCAACCTGCAGATAATTTCAGATCGGTGGGGAACCAATAGAAAATCTAGAAGTGTCTATCGTCGCGCCGTCTGGTGGAGATTAAAAATAAGAAAACCTCTCATACTAACAAAATATGATGTTTTATTTAGTAGATAGCTTGAAACAGTATATTTCAGGGCTTCAAATAACGTTATTTTTTCATAACGTTATTGCTTCAAGGGCATAGATAACGTTATGAAAATTTTATCGATACTAGAAATAACGTTATAAATGTATTTAATAACGGTAAATGTTATAACGTTATATAGGATTTATAACGGTAAATATATGTTCTTTGATAACGTTATAGTCCGTCAAGAAAGTCATGACAGGCGGGAAAATTTTCTAAACGTAATCACGCTTTTAAGGTGTATTTTTTTCTTTGTATTTTCACAGAGAACGCTTATTACATTTTAAATATGAGTGAGATTTGGTGCACTGTGCACGATCGCATACCTGATACCAGAAAATAACGTTATATTTACCGTTATTATTATAACGTTATTTTTTTGTTATGCCATAACGAAAAAATAACGTTATAATAATAACGGTAAATATAACGTTATTTTACTAGATATAACGTTATCTGGCTACCATTATGAAAATAACGGTACGTAACGATATTTTTTCTGTTATTCGATAACGTTATGAAGCCCTGGTATATTTCATTGTGCAAAATGTCCTAAATTCAAATCATTTCTGTTTTACAACCTTTTATTGAATTTACGAGGTTTGAAAGCCAAAATACGAGATTTTGAGCAGCTTGTGTACGAGTAAAAAAATTCTAAGGCTCGCAACCCTGGTAATGGGTATTTGCCATTTGGTGCACGTATTTTGGTGATTGGATTCTTGGATTCTTGTTGGATTCTCAGTTTGTTCAAAATATTATCAAAATCCTTAATAAAAGTAAATTCCTAATAACGTGAGATCTACACACCAAAATATAAAATCTTTATCCAAATGGCGCCTGGAAAAAAAGGAAAAGCATTAGCAAAATCATCAAATCGACATGTTGAACGTGAATATGCCGAGAAACTCAATGATCTGACTCTTGATTCATCAGATGATAGTGATAGTGACCGCAGTTCTAACGCCTCAGACAGTGACGGTGCTGAGGCTACCTTTAATGTGAGCATGTGGGACCTTAACCATTGCGATCCGAAAAAATGTTCAGGCAGAAAACTTTTGCGACATAACCTGATCAAGAACTTAAAACTCGGCCAACGTTTTCAAGGCTTAGTCCTATCACCTGTCGGCACTCAGTCTGTTAGTCCTGATGACAAAGACATTATAGAAAAATTTGGACTTGCAGTTATAGACTGTTCATGGGCAAAAATTGATGAAACTCCGTTTGGTAGGATGAAGTCACCCCATCCCAGGTTACTACCATTTTTAGTAGCGGCAAATCCGATAAATTATGGTAAACCATATCAACTGAGTTGTGTTGAGGCCCTAGCAGCTGCCATGTATATTACGGGACATAAGCGAGAAGCTAAGTTCTATTTATCCAAATTCTCATGGGGCCACTCGTTTTTAGAATTAAACTCTGACATACTCATCACATACGCAGGATGCACAGACAGTAAAAGTGTAATTGAAGCACAAAACAAATTCCTAAAAACGGTAGAAAATGAAAGGGATTCAAGAAGTATGTGGCCGTTTGATTCAGAACCAGAAGAAGAGTAACACTATATTCAATATTGTGATTTTATATTTATACAACAAGGAATTTGTTATTAATTTTAAGTACAGTTTTATATAAATAATTAAAAAAATTCATAATTTATTTAATATTTTCAATACTACTTATATAAATAGTAATATTAGTATATGGATCAATGCCTATTGATACTAGGGCTGAAGACACCTTGTGTATATTAAATTAGATGACCCGTTAACTTCATTTCACATTGCTCCTAAACTTTCTCACCATGTAAACCATTTGGGTTCAAGACTAAAATTACCTGGCAAAATTGTATTGGCTATTCTTGAGTTGTAGCAAGACTAACAAAGTTTAGGTCCTAAACTGACTTAGAGAGTCCCAGTAGTTGATAAACTGTTTTGTCCTTGTCTTTTGAGTGACTTTTCTAATGTACCACCGAAGAAATGGATTCATAGGCAGATATCGGACTTAGATTATTATTTGGTCGAGTTGGGCCAATTCACTGTAAAGTATAGTTTTCACAGAGCCAGTACTGGCTGCCAATAAGACTGGCAGCCAGTATTGGCTTGGTATATGCCAAGTGTGAACAGGCCAAACTGTTCACACGCGGTATATACCAAGCCAATACTGGCTGCCAGTCTTATTGGCAGCCAGTACTGGCTCTGTGAAAACTATACTTTAGTTGTGACCGCCGGCTAGGTTTGACATAATGCGACCAAATTGGGTAGGTCCGTCATTTGTATATGAATCAACTTCTCTGATAGTACAAGACAAAACATCTACTATATACTTTTGTGTAACTTAATAAGTAATATTTTTAATAAATATTTTTATTAGTAAAGAGATTAAGAATCAGACATTGTGAGCCTTATATTTCTAATTTAGTTATATCAGCTTTATTACCAAGTTAAAATTTAAGTTATTGTTTACATTATAAATTATTATTAATATTTGTCTCTGAAGTCTGAACCTCAATTATCTTATACCTTTAAACGAGCAATAGGCAATTTTCATGTTATAACATAAAAATGTGAAATAACTTTAATTAAATACTTTTTGTCATGAGGAATGCAAAAATAATGTTAGTTTTTCATAAAAATGTACGATTATTTTTATATTTCTAATTTAAAATCGAAGTTTTATTATCTGTGTATCACGTGACCCAAAACGCCGGCCGCCATGATTTTCTCTGTATGACGTCATTTGTACTAAAACAAGTTTTTGTTTGTAAACAACGCATCACGTCGAAATTTAACAGTACCTACCTATAAAGTATTTTGAGACCCTTAATTTCTACGTAGTATATCATTAAGTTATTTGGAATACTAGATTCAACATGGACGCTGGATTTGTTAAAGCCGAAACTACAAATCTACCGAAAATAGATGCGGTAATGATTGCAAAGTTCTTTGCATATAATACCGATTTTTTTTCTGCAGAATGCAGGAATATAAAAACGGCTATGTAAGTATAGTGTACCTAATTTTCGAAAACTATGTTACGACAAAATTATATTGTGTATTTTCGTTGTATCACAAATCACGATAAGTGTTGAGGTTATGTTTAAAATATTGTAACATTTCATCTTTGCTTACAGGTCAACAAGAGAAACGTACGGCGACGAAGCTGTTGGATATGTACAGTTGAAGAGAGATCAGCAAATGTGCATTGTCAAATGCAAATTGTGTCCTGAGCACAAAGTGCGTTCGAAACCATATTCTTGCACACTTATAGTTGATGAACAAGAAGAAGAAGTAAAAAGCGTAGCTTGCCATGATTGTCCTGCATCTGAAGGTGGTTGTAAGCATGCTGTGGCTTTCTTAATGTGGTGTCATCGTAGAAGTGAGGATCCACCTTGCACTGCCATTGAGTGCTACTGGAGGAAATCTACTCTATCTAAAGTAGGATCTTCCATTAAAATATTGAAATGTAAAGATATTTCAAGGAAAAGAAAATTTTATCCTCCAACAGATATAGTAGGTGATAAAAGTGTGTTTGAAAACTTTGTGGCAGAATGTAAGAAGAGGAAAATAACTTCCTGCCAGCTGCTAAAGCATGAGACTGATTATGTTGAAAGAAAAGTTAATACACTTTCATTACATTATTTAATGTGTAAATTTAATACAGGACTTGATTGTGATTCATTCTTCAATAACATCAGTGGTATATTTAATGCTATTAATATTAAAAATGTAGAAAAAGAGACTAGACATCAGCATAAATCTGGACTTTGGTATGAACTACGTTATGGAAGAATCACAGCTTCAAAATGTTATGACGTGAGCAGATGTCAAACTGCAGATGGTTCATTAGTAGCCGCTATTCTTGGAGCAAGAACCATACTAACTTCAGCGATGAAAAGAGGACAAGTTTTGGAAGAAAAAGTAAGGAAAGCTGTAGAAAAAAAATTTGGCCATAGAATTAAAAACTGTGGACTTTTCATTTCGGAAGATTTGCCAATGATCGCAGGTTCACCTGATGGCATATATAAAAAGTCCACATTAGTAGAAATAAAATGTCCAACCTCTGCCAAAACCTACAAAAGTTATATCAAGAATGGTGCTGTGACCAAAAAGTATATGGCGCAAGTGCAAATGCAGATGTTCTGTGCAAAAGCAGATAAAAGTTATTTTTGTGTAGCAAGTACAGATTTTGAGACTGACAATGTTGTAAATATTGTAGAAGTGCAATACGATGAAAATTATGTGAAAGAACTTCTAATTAATGTGATTTCTTTTTGGAAAAAAAATATTTATCCAGTTTTATTTGAAAGCACTAGAATATAAGCCATGGGAATGTACTTAAACATTGTTTTATTTCAATCTAAAGTATATGCAGCAACAAAAAATAGGTAAATTTTGTGGTAATACCTTTAACCTCCTTAAGCACGATTATCTTGCATTTGGCTGAACCAATCTACAATTTTAATGCACATTTTAGAAAATTATGTATTAATATTTAAGAGCCCGGGTTACCCTCGAAATTCTCATACATACGTAATACCAAAATCATTTTGTCATAGGAAAATATTTAACGTGTTTGAGTTATTTTTCAGCTTAAAATAGTAATTACCTAGGTTCCTGAACAAAAATTAACTTCAAAATATTTAAATACTAAAAAAAAATTTTTTTGTGTATAATTTTTTTTTACTAAATTTACTACTAAATGTTTAAACACTAAAAAATAGAGTAAAACACTAAAAATATATATAAATAGTAAATTTACTACAAAATATTTAAATACTAAAAAATATTTTTAGAGGCTAGCTATTTCTTTTGTTTGACGTACCTCTGCTTTTGACAGTTTTGAGCCAGTTGCAACACTGGGGGGCCTCATTAAAGTAATATTTTTTTTAGACAAATGGGTTTCAATGTGCTTGAAACCTCTATCAGCTAATACACATGCATTAGATGGGAGAGTATCCAAAAATTTTGAGTCTTCTAAAAGAGTTACATCTGTTACTCTCCCTCCATAACCAGCCGATATAAACCTTATTAAACCATCTGGAGTACAAGCTACCAAATATTTGATAGTGTTGGCCTTCTTGTACTCCGACCAGGTAAGTGCTTGTTGGACAGCACTAGAAGGCTTCTGTATTTCAATTTCAAGACAATCTATTATGCAACTTACTTTATTATATCTATGTCTAAATGCAATCGGTAAATTTAATTTTATGGACTCTGTGCTAAACTGTTTAATAAAAAGTGACAATACTCTACTTATTGGTGCTATGTTAGCTGAAAAAACTTTGCTTGTCTGGGCCAATGACAAACCAAAATCATCCGATATTTGTGAAAATGAGCTATTGAGCCTAATTTTTGTCAAACACAATAAAATATTAGCTTCTGGAATGTTGGTCTGCTTGTGTATCATATTTATTATAAAATAAAGCTCTTTGGGGACCCCTATGTACAGTCTAGGCTTCTTTTTAATTTTTAAGATTGTGTTTTCCAAGTTTATTTTCTTTTCTATTGGAGCTTCTTCTGGCAAACTACTGTCTGATGTAGTTACTTTAATAGGAGAGAGGTCTTGACTTGTGGATCCTGATATTGATGGAGTAAATGATAGCTCGCTGTCAGATTGGTCTTCAAACAATGTAGATAGTTTCCTCTTCGCTGGCCTTGACGTACCTGATGTACTAGGTATATCCATAGCACCAATTTTATGAAGTGGTGAAGTGGCAACAGATGAGCTTGACTTCATTGGTGACGTAGTACTGCGCCTCACTTTATAATTAATTTGTGTTGCTCTGCTTCTGTGATCGGCAGATAAATTTGCTTGGACAGCTTTGTATCCTATAACTGGCTTTATCTGCACTTGAATTTCTTTATCGGCCTTGTATACAGTACTTAGGTCTTTCTCCATGACGTCTGGAAACAATAAATAAAAATAAATATGCCTGTTTACAGTAATGAATTTTAATAAAATTGCAATGATTTCCTCAATAACTTACGTGAAGGTAATAAAGCAGGGTCTACAGCTGTTAAAGTGCTCTCTGTTGGCTGGATAGGATTCACAAACTCTGTTTGAAAGGATGTAGATGGTAGAACTTCAACCGTTGGTTCCATATATGAAATACTCTCCCTTTCTAAACCTGAAATGAAACAAAAACATTTTGCTTATTTTAAGAAATATAATACTTAAACATAGGCATGAAAGCATCAACATTTTCAATACTTCATACCAAAATATGCTTATTACTTACATGATGTTGATGAACTAGGCTGTAAACTTGAAGTTGTGCTCTCTGCTCCCATGATAGGATTTACAATCGACAACTGATCAAACATAGATGGTATAGTGTTTGGTTTCATTCTTATCTTCTTGACGGAGCCCATAATTTTATATTGTATATAATTCTCCATGTCTTGTTCCAGCTAAAAGATATGTTAATAATTATTACTGTAGTTTGAAGTGCTCAAAAACAAATGAGCCAGTTAATAACGTTCATACCAATGTATAAACAATAACCTCAAATTCTCGGTGGCATAGCCATTAAAAATGTATTTTTAGGTGAAAACTCATCAATAAAGCATGTGTACTTACATTAAAGTGATCCTCACAAAGGTATAAATGAGATTTTACAGAGTATTTCGTTGGATCTCGTCCTGCGAGTTCTAACCAAACATATCGCATAGAAACGTCGTTCGGAACTTTAATAAACAACTTTTCTGGTGTTTTCGAAGTAGAATTCTTACAATTCAACGCTACACACCAACGATATGGATTAAAGAAACTCATTTTTATTTCAAATTAAGTAATCTTTTAACACAAACTTCAAAGCACAAACTATAAAGAATGCTAACGCATCTTCAAAGATACGCCTTTGGATACACCGCGTTTGAACCTTTGTTTGAACCACAGATTACTAGTTTAAATTTGTTTGAACTTTGGTCTTTGACATACCAGTTTGACATTTCTTTATTATGGTTCTTTTGACGTCACAAATATGGCGGTCGGCATTTTGGCGCCTATAATTTTCGACAATATTTTGAACTTTTTTCCCTGCTTACAGGATAAATATTTCGCAAAAATAAAAATTACACTTGACCGTCGCATATAAACGAACATTTTAAAAAATATTTGAAAAAATAATGGAATAGCCTATTCTTGTATAATATATATAAATATATAATTGGAATCTCGGAATCGGCTCCAACGATTTTCATGAAATTTAGTATATAGGGGGTTTCGGGGGCGATAAATCGATCTAGCCAGGAATCATTTTCATAAAATGTCATTTTATGTGTGTTTTTTAATTTTTTGAATACCGAGCGAAGCTCGGTCATATAGCTAGTTTATACATAATTTTGCAAAATAATAGCCATAATTCGATACTACTAACGCCATCTTTTGTGCACTTAAGTAACAAAGACGTGCTCTGGAGCGCAGCCTAATTTACGCTGTTGTAATAGATGGCGTTAAAAATGCGTTTCTTAATTTTTGTTCCGCTTGAGTCTTGACAAATCTTGGGTTCGACTCACGTTAATCGTTATATTAAAGTTATTAAATTGGCAAATCGAATTCGGATTAAATAGAATGCAAAATAAATCTTTAATTGAGATTGGCATTTGGCACTGAAGCTTGCCGGCTCTGTTCTAATACTGCCATCTGTTGTGTTTTTTTCTGAACTAAAGTGTATGTCAAGGTTTAAAATATACACGTAGATGGCGCAGCAGACGCGCTGGTGGCGTCCTTCCGTCCGATCCGAAACTTTGTGAAAAAAAATTTAGTTTCCGTTGACTTTCGGTCGAAGAAGGTGTGTGTTAGTGAGTTGTATTTTATTGCGAAACTCGCGAAATAACTTGGTAAATACTGAAACAAGTTTTGCTGTGTGAAAGTGTTGATATTATTGTGTGCGCTTGTGTTACATGTGAGTGAATCATTTGTTGGGGTGGATATTCAGGTGGAAAACTTTTAGGTAAGTTTTGTTTATAATGAAGTCAGACTTTGGTTACAACCTGTCACGCAGGTGTCTCCCGAGTCACTAACCTTTGTGACTGATGATTGTAAAAATATGTTATCTTATTAGGTACTATAAATAAATCAACGGAATAGTAAATAATAAGAATCCCATGTTTGAATTATCTACTTACTTGAAAAAAAAAAAATATCTCCATAATATTAGGTACTTATGTTAATTAAAAATCTTATTGAATCCTCATTATAATTTTCTTTTTTATTATTTCGTAACCTTGACATTGATTTGAAGGCTTTTTGATCGAAAAATTGTCATTCCATAATATTTTTATTGTTAAAAATTATTTATGTTAAAATTGGGTTTAAATCCAAAGTATCGATTTTAAAAGAAATTCAAATGAAAAAATTATAGTGAATCTTGGCATATTTGGATGAAGTAAAAAATTTAAGATAACGGTTAGTCGGTTACTAAAATTGCCGGCCGACATCGACAGCCGCGCCGCGCCGGGTCGCGTGAGGCTAGCCAACACGTTGTATCCAAGTTGAATCACTATTCACGAGTCACGAGTCACGACAACTTTAAAATAATATTAGGAACCTACTAAAAGTACTTGAATAGGTACATTCTTATTTTTACTATACTCTTTCTATACCTACACTCCCAGCTTGGATGTCACAGCGTAATCATCATAATTATTGAGAGAAATCAGAGTTCCAATAATTATTAAAAAGAATATCATGTGGAAACTAACAATTTTTGTGCTGAGCACTTCCCAAAATCATCGATTTCAAAGTGGCGGAAGTGCTATAAAAGAAAATGTTGCGGGGCAACACTTAGAAGTGTTGCCCGCAACCTCGTTCAAGAAGAAAATTGTAGGTTTATTAGGAGGGCTCCCGGCTCCCGGGAGGATTTTCTGGTATAAAAAATACCAGCTGATGATACCATACCAAATTCCATCTCAAATTTCAGCTCTTAGGTTTACACCTAATAATTATTCAACATAATATTTTCCGAAGGATCTGGATATTTACATTTTGGACTTAGCTCTTACCTTTTAAATAATTTATTATAAGTAAAGTTACTGGCGACATCTAGATATTTTATTTTCTTAATATTTATATTTATTATTTAACTATTCACTACGCACAATATGACTACAAAATCACAATTATAGGTAGCTAGAATTTGCTAGATCGCTACCTTTCGACTAAAGCATTATTTTTTTCTAGCTTTTGTGATTTTGTGATGAAATAGAAGTTTCTGAACTCTTGTATCGGCTATAGATGAGGCACTTTTGAAGATCTCTCATGATCTGTGGTCGCTGAAAAACTGATGAAGTCGAGAAGAGGTAGAGACGATTTATGTTCTTGTTCCACTTGTTTTTACAAGCATTATAAAACTAACAAAGGAATTGAACGCACGGGATCTAAGATTGACAGATTGTACCGCGACAAATATCTTCCGTTGAGGGAAAGTAAACTTATCGATAAATTAGAACGAACCAGAGCTGTATACGATGACATACGAGCTCCATTTCTAGATGATTCTGAAAGCAACAGGAACATTACGCATACAAAACGCAGTGGTTCCTACGAATCGTGCAACTCTTGCAGATGTACAAGGAAATTCAATAATATAAGCGGTCATTCAGACGTTAGCCCCATCTATACAAGAAAAAACTCTAAGAGGAGAGTAAGATTTAAGCCGGAATTTATTAAGTCAGAACCTTGTGTATGTTTGGCGAAATTTAGCAGCTTGTTGAAGAAACAATACAAGAATCTCCAGTCAAAATTAAAACGAGACTTTTCAGCACCTGTTCTAAGAATAAAAATTAAAGAACCATCGTCATATAAAATTAACAGAGCATCGTCACAAAGGTCACGAGTTAGTAAAAATTTCAATAACGCATCTCGTATTGTAAATGCTCAAGCTAGGAGTGTCATTTCTGAACGTAAGCTGCTATTTCCTGAAAAAAAGAGTGGTATAAAAACGAATTCAGACGAAATGTTAAAATTAAGTGTTAAGAAACCGTCTAAATCACGACACAGGGTAGGAGAAGTGAAATATAAAAACAACAATGGTGGTCCGAAGTATCAAAAAGAACTAGACCCCAGACTGTGCCCATGCCCACAAGAGAAGTTAGTGCTTAAAATAAGAAAAGATTCTATTCGGAAGTTTTACGAGGACCTTGAAAAGAAACGAACTTTGAAACATTTAGAATGTAAATCTGATTGCGTACAGGATATATGCATTCCTAAAGAATGTTTAGATAAAATAAAATTAAGTAAAGGGAAAAAGAGCACAAAAAGGCGACGAAAGTCCCTTAAACAAATTGTATCAAAAGCAAGTCGACGCAAGAAGAAAAAATCAGTTATGTGTCAATGCGACGACACAATCACTGATAAGAACCTAACTCCTGTACGACATAATTTGGTGAAGTTTGTATCCAGCAAGAAGGACATACGCAACAAAAGTTTAAAAGGCAATACAGCTACATTCGACAGGCTAGAAAGTAAAACCGACGACGGAAACAGGCTAAAACGTTGTTTTTGTACGTTAAAATTTAAATCAGCGGAACCTCAAAAGTATACGCCAACACCGGATTATTATTCTCATTCAGGACAAAGTGGTGACATGAAAATCAATTCCACACAGATGCATAGGACGGCAAAGAAAAGTAAAAGCAGCTGTTCAGTGTATGGGTGCGATCCTAATGAATGTGTTGAAGAGTACAACAAGAGAAAACGACAAATAACAAAAAACGATTTTACTGAATTAAATGAAAATAATCGAAGGGTCGTAAGATTTGGTTCTAGTATTAGTTTCAATATAGAATTTTTCAAGGAAAATAATCCTGAAGATACTCATAAATCGGTCAAGACGAATACGGTACCGCATTATTCAAGTAAATCAATCAAATCTATTAAGGCACGAAAAAGCAATAAAATTTTTACTAAAAACAATAAGGACCTTGAGATGAAAACGAACTCAAACAAAATAGTCACAAAATTAAGAAAATATGCCAAAAGCAAAAGTAAAATAAAAAGTTCTTCTAAACACTTTAAAATAGAAAACGAAATGGTTGACCAAAGTACGAAGATTACTAATAAAGATATGCGTCTGATGAAATCTTTTGAATGCGAATCTCAAATTTGTGTTCCTGACAAATGCGATCCACGTTTATGCTTAGAAAAAAGAAATAAACAGAAACATGAAATCACAACAACAGATTTTCCAAAGATGATATCCGTTGCTAGTGGAGTTCATAAAAGAAAATTTAAACACGTGAAAGCTCAGTCAAAATCATCTTTTCGAAAAAAGAAGTCTGCGAAGTACGATCTTAATACATTCGAAGACAGTGTACAATTAGAATCAAATGTTGTACCTACGTATCCTAAAATGAACAATAGAACTAGTATAGGAATATCTTCAAATTTCAGTTTTGCTATTGAGGTTGGCAGAAGGGTCGTTCCAATAAATCCCATAGAATCAATAAAACGTCATAGCCCTATTTTTAAAGCGAAGAAAATTAAACCCCCTATAAATTATGACTCTCATTATACTCAAAGAAATAATAAGTCTAAAACTTCTCTAATCAATACAATGGTTAAGAGATGCATGTGCACACTAAATTTGACTAAGCAGAGGAACAGAAATAAATCAATGAACGAACAATTTGCGCCAAACGTATACACAGTAAACACACTTCTGACAAGTAATATTGAATCAGTTTTAGCGAAAGCGATGTCTGAAAAAAAACTTCCATGCCAAATACCTCCAAATGAATATAAAATATGCAATGTAAGTAACTCTTATGCAGCTTGGCATTCACAGATTATATGTAATCATATGCACCTATCTCAGAATAATAATGTTCCACCTAAAAAGTTATTAAAACAACTTAAGCTCCAAAGCCAGTTAAAAAAGAATAATTTATGCCTTTTTTCTAAGTCTCTGTCTTTTTTGTCAGACTCAGAATTAAAAAAAACATGGTTGGTGGCAGAGACACCCTGGCAGTTTGCAGAGCGTAAAACTGTTTTTAAATGCGAACCAAGCGAGTCTAAATTGTATCATGTCAGTGAGCATCAAACGTTTACAAAATCAACTCAATATTGGGAAAAAACTTATTGCACTATGAACTTAAAGACAATTTATAGTAGAAATGGCAAAACCAAAGACCAAATACAAAAAGAATCTCGGAATAATAGTGTTCGTGTTGGATCTAATATCAGTTTAAATATTAAATTGTATAAAGACAATCCATGCTTGGAAACAAAACATGACAATATGTTACCTGTTACAATTACAAGAAATGATGACAGTTTGAGAAGCAAAATGACACAAAATGCAATAACATCCTCTAACAAGGGGTCCTATTCGGTTCCTAAGGATCAACGTTGTTTTTGTACCATGAAATTGCAAAATAAAAGCCATGGCAAAAATATCGATAAATCTAAGCAAGAACCTTCAAAAGCTACCTTGAAGCCTGCTGTTAGTTATGTTAGCAGAAGTCAAAATACACCAGATACAAAAATGAACAGTATAAGCTTGCAACCGCAGGAGCAGCTTTTACCGCGTGAGTGTATTCCGGACATGTGTGTTCCTGGTGAGTGTGACCCAGCGTCATGCTATAAAATATTATATAAACGTAAATTAAAAATACGCTCCATATCTGCTGCAACGAAGACGACGAGAAAAGTACAGACTGGAGTTTTAACTCAACAGCCTTCTTTTAAAAATGCAAAAATACAATCTCAAAGCAAAAGCCACAAAAAACGTAACGAACAAGTTTATGTAAAACGGCAGTTGGTACCTTATGACTACATTGATTCGGGAAAGCAATGTACAAGATTTGGTTCTCAAATTGGTTTCAATGTTGAATTTTATAAAGAAAGTGTTCCGACTTCAAAAAACTATGACCACAAGCTATACGGCAAGAAATACAAGTTAAGTAAACACATTCATGAGGCATCAGTTACTACAAAGACACAGGGTCTTAGACCTGCAAAATCAAGTGCTAGGCGGGGCGATTCACTAATAAAACGATGTTTTTGTACACTAAAACTTCGAAACAAACAGAAAAAGCCCTTACTGACCGAAGTGCACTCTGTAGGTGTGATGGCTGGAGTAAAAAATAAATGGTATTCAGATAAAGTTTTGTCAAATAAAGAGAACTCAAATAAAGGAAATGCTACTAGTGTCTATAACACCACAAGTATTCTAAGAAAACCTAAGCAGACTTTCACAAAAGAAAAAGTAACTAAATCTAAACATGGAAAACAACACATTACTATGGCTGCTTTACTCCCTTATGAATGTGAACCTGGGATTTGCGATCCCGGAGCATGTAATCCTTACGATTGCTTGCAAATGATTGAAGCTAGAAATTTGATTAGAAAAAATATTGGCTCCGGAACCAGTCGTCTAAATAAAAAATCTCTAGGAACTAGTAGTAAGTTTGGAATACCATCGAAACATAGAAGAATTCAAACTTCATTACAACAGAATGATATTGGAGTGTCACGAGTAGTTCCAAAAAAAGCCAAACCAAAATATGATACATTTTCGTCAAACAATCAGTGCGTGCGTGTAGGATCTAGCATTAATTTCAGTATTGAGTTTTTTAAACACAATTGCGATGGCATACTTCGACACAAAACTAACAAAGACGCTGATGTAATTAAGATTTCGTCTCGCAGTCATAAGCCCTTGACGAATACGAAAACCATAATGTCTAACTTTACAACTAAACGCAAAGGAACAAAACATGTAAACAAATCGCAAGAACCTATAGTCAATTTTCAAGTGAGCAGTAAAAAGCAAACAGCTTCACAATTGAGCCAAACGCGACGGAAGTACTTCTCGAAAAACAAAGGTCTGCTTCCTTACGAGTGCGAGCCAAACGTGTGTATACCTGGACAGTGCGATCCATATAAGTGCCACGAGAGGATACAAAAAAGGATTTACAAGGATTGCAGTGCGATCACGGTCTCGAATGTACGGGATTTCGCCACAAATGCGACACCCTGCTATACTTGTAAATCCAAAAGAATCCAAACCGGCCATCACTACAGAGAAGATGCAACTGATGGTATAAGATTCAAGAAATCTGTTCCAGATCACAAGAGTAGAAACTACATTCGTATCGGTTCCAATTTCGGTTTCCACATAGAATTTGGCAAAAAAGAAGTGGATGGCTTGCGAGAAGACGTGCCAGTCGATGATAATGAATATTATAGGCATAAAAAAGTAAACAGGAGGCTTCGACATGAAGCATCACAATCACGGCACATTAAGAAGACAAGTCAAAGCACTTTTGCAAGAAGTAAATTACAGAAATGCTTTTGCACAAAAAAGTTTTTTAATTCGTCTGCAAAGACCGCAAATCGAAATTTGGAATACACGACTAATTGTGCTTTCGTTTCAAATATTATACCAACAGTTAATAATATTTATAATATGAATAATAATCGTGGTAGCCAACATTATGCTCGTTTGGAAAAACAGAAGAATTTTGAGGAATTTACAAGACATATTAAAAATAACTTAAGACCTAAGCGGCTACTTAAATTTCGTCGTAATGCATCAAAAACTTTAAATCAGCATAAAATAAGATCGTATTTGAGCTTTGATTTAGATTTGTACAAAAGTAAAAAAATTAGAGACGAAGATCTAAATAAATATCAAAAGAATA
Organism: Lysandra bellargus; assembly: GCA_905333045.1. Classification (NCBI taxonomy): domain Eukaryota; kingdom Metazoa; phylum Arthropoda; class Insecta; order Lepidoptera; family Lycaenidae; genus Lysandra; species Lysandra bellargus. The sequence continues at coordinate 4,779,314 of HG995336.1, read as the reverse complement.
TCCGCTCGGACCCAAATGTGATTATTTCAAAAGAGAAAAGTAACATAAAAAGATTAAAAGGTTTAAAAACTATTGACAGTAAAAGCATACAAGGCCAAGGTGATACAGAAAAAACAGTTCTTTTAAAAAGATGTTTCTCCACGTTCAATTTTTCTACATGTGAAAAAAAATGTAAATCTGAACAAGGCTTAGTAGAATCGCGATATGAAACTATTCAACAGGAATTAAAAAAGAGATACAGAATAAAATATATTTTTACAGATACAAGTGCCGCCAAAAACTTACACCCGCCGCGTGGAAAAATAATAAAATCGTCTAAAATATATGTACCTCTATTCAAAGCAAATAACATACACGTTTTCTTCTACAAATGTCCAGATGAATATATTCTTTCAACAAAAAAGAATTTGATAGAAGTAAAAAGGTATCATCCAAATTGTAATGAAGATAACAAAGAAAAAAATAATTACATCCGAAATATTTACAGCAAACTTCATCCTTATGTGGACAAAATAAATTTTAGGCGGTTTTTTAAAAACATGATATCACGTCGGCGCTGTGTTAAAATTGCTGAAACTTCAATTCAACAGGAATTAAAAAAGAGATACAGAATAAAATATATTTTTACAGATACAAGTGCCGCCAAAAACTTACACCCGCCGCGTGGAAAAATAATAAAATCGTCTAAAATATATGTACCTCTATTCAAAGCAAATAACATACACGTTTTCTTCTACAAATGTCCAGATGAATATATTCTTTCAACAAAAAAGAATTTGATAGAAGTAAAAAGGTATCATCCAAATTGTAATGAAGATAACAAAGAAAAAAATAATTACATCCGAAATATTTACAGCAAACTTCATCCTTATGTGGACAAAATAAATTTTAGGCGGTTTTTTAAAAACATGATATCACGTCGGCGCTGTGTTAAAATTGCTGAAACTAACCGGTGACATTTACTAAAACTTTTAATCCTACTAAAGATCTGCCTGTATTCGTCTAATACATTGAAAAAGTCACATGATAGACCAAGACAGCGAACCTTGAATATTTGTACGCTTCGTAAATATTTAAATTAGTGACATTTAGTAAGGTGGTAAAAGATATATCATTTAATTTTGTTTGCTTTAGCTTCAGGTCTTAAAAATTCCTTTAATTTTATAAGGACAAAAAATTTGCTGTATAAAATTACCAAATATTCTTAAAATTTCATCTCTTGTATAATTTTTTGGCCAAAAATGCTATTTTTATTATAATTTATATTACTTTTTTAATAAATGTACTTAAATATATTTTTGTATGTCCTCCAAATGTATTTTGTATTTTTAAGTTTTTGAATAAAATGTTCTAGTATTGTACAATTGCAGTCTTTTTAATCAAAATATTATTGTAAACTTCAACAACTAAGAATTTGATGATTTAAAAAAGTATCATGTTATTATGCAGTTACATTAAGCTATAAGTCAAAATATAATGTCTGTGGTCCTACAACTAATTAGTAATTAACTGTTCCAACTCAAATTTCGACTCGTTGATCACATGATGATTAAAATGAGCACCCCCGTGTCATTGTGCAGTGGTGATTAACATGCACCCTTGGGTTCAATGACCCCACCCCGAAAAATTGGGGGTGGACTGCACTGATACCATATCGACCACATTGTTAAAACTAGTGTTCGGTATTTAAAATATGACTTTAAATTCATAGAGCTCTAAATGTTGCGGCGAATAGCAATGTGAGTTTCATATTTTCTCAAATTCATAGCGCTATATAAATTCTAATCTTCTATGTTATGCCAAATTCTATTAATATTAATTTGACGCTGTTAAGCATTCATTTGTCCTTAATCTTACAAAAAGTAACGTCTTCGATTAAATTTCTGCTAAAAGATTAGACAATGTTATAAGTTATAACTAGCTTTAGACAAAGTATAGTCAGTAACTTCAGAACGAAATAATAACAAGAATTAACAATTTGCTATGCAAACATTTCATTACTTCTACAGTTTTTTTTTTGTTTTATTTAAATTAGTTCTCTCTATCATTTTAAAGAGAAAAAGAGATCTCTTAATATATCTATTACCCCAATGATTATTACCTATCGGCTCTACAAATCTAATTGAAATAAACGCCTGATGTAAGTAAAATTGGCCTAATCTTGTTTAGCTAAATAGTTAATACAATTTAGAACGCAGAGTCGGAGGTAGTGCGAAAACAAAAGAGAGCCGTATCGACCAAACCCTCAAAAGTGAGGGAGCCACCCTCTTTATGACTCAGAGGGGAGGACCCTAGTGCCTGTACTGTGCATGCACATATCGATCGAGGACCATCGTGTTTTTCGACCTATCGAAAGTGTTTCGTTTCGGTTAATCTTTATTCGAATCTGATACCATGGGCTTAGATCCCCTTGAGAGCTTAGCTTTCACTTAGCGTCTTTTAGGAGATTTTAGTTTATGGTTTTTAAAGATGAAGAAAGTACGCGCTCAAGAGCAAGATATATTGGTCTTATCCATATTAATATTATAAATGCGAAATTGTGTCTCTGTCTATCTGTACTTATTCACGCCTAAACCGCTGAACTGATTTTGATGAAGTTTGCTATGGAGATATTTTAAGTCCCGGTAAAGGACAATATAGGATACTTTTTACCCCGGAAAAATTTACGAATTTCGGCGCAACGGAGTTGCGGGCGTCAATTAGTTAATTTTAGCATAACTAAATGCTCATAAGACATAAGTAAATGTTTAAAACTGTTTGACTGTTTATCACCCTACGCAGTGATCAAAAATCGCAATGCCGTAGCCCGTATTGAAATAAAAATCTACGGCCGCATTTTCACTAGTCGATAGGGCCCGCATGCGGGGTGCGGGAGATTTCTGAAACGCATGCCATGACCAATCAAAATGCGCCATTAGTTGTCATAGAATCCCCGTATGCTGTATACCGCACGAGTTACCGACTAATGAATATACGGCACTTTATCAAAAAGTTGTGAAACAGGCCCTAAGTATAACAAATTCTCATTGTATGAATGATCGAATATATAGCGATCTAATATTTCCTTCCGGCTGAGAAGATTAATTGCGTATTGCATCGATTCTAGAGCGATCGTCCGCAATTGCGTTCATTAGCCATTCATTGAAGTTGTAGCTAGAAATATCTTCATAGGCACAACTAACGGCCAAACACCACACTCAGAGAATCAGTATTTATCACGCAACTTTAATTTAACGAAGAGTTTGACAGTAACGTATTTATGATATTGAATCATAATATGTAATTCAATTGTGAATTTAATTTAAGTTGATAAGAAATAATAAAAAGTCTCTGAGTGCGGCTGTGTGTGTACATGGAATTGGTACTTTTTGGTTTGCATCAAATGGGGTAGTTCTGATTTTTTTATATGTTGTATGTGATGCGGTGGTAATGTCAAATATAATTTTTCCATCTCGAAATCCTTCCGGAACATTGGAAAATTCATGAGGAACCATTAAATTTTTTATCAGTTTTCAGTTTTTGCCATTTTTTACCACTAAGGACCTGTTTAATGGTAGAAGTTATCAGAAATTACTTTAAAGTAGACAAAATCTTCAATAAAATGAGAATAGTTAGGTCTCGATAAACTGAATAGTTTCAAAGGTACAGCTGTTCAAATGTTTGTAAATTTTCCAAAAAAACATTTATTTTTCGAGTTTTTACAAGTTCTCGTCAATGTGGTCAATTATTGATCTATTTGACCGCATAAATTAATATACGTTATTAAAGAAGATATTTTTTTCAACAAAACGAGACCAATTTGGTCTATTAAAATCTGATAGTTCCCTAGCTACAGCTGTTCAAAGTTGCTGAGGTGAGTAAACGAAATGAAATAATATGACTTACTAGGTTTCGCCCGCGTAAATTAGATATTTCACAGACAAATTAGTCCACAAAAAATAGCCTATGAACCTTTACGTGTTCTACTTCTTATCTGTGCCAAATAACAGAAAAATTGCTCCAGTACTTCGTGAGATAAGTTTGTTTTAAAGTTGCTGGTTCTACAACAGTGCCCGAGTAATGTTCCGGTCAGCAACAAAATCAGACAATTCTTGGTTCCCCGCAAAACCAGTATCAAGATAGCATAAGCAAAGAAGATTTAAAAAAAAAACACCTGGGCGGTTCAATCTATTTTGTTGCTGATTCTGCAATAGTGCCCGAGTAATGTTCCGGTCAGCAACAAAATCAGACATCTCTTGGTTCCTCGCAAAACCAGTATCAAGATAGCATAAGCAAAGAAGATTAAAAAAAAACACCTGGGCGGTTCAATCTATTTTATTGCTGATTCTACAACAGTGCCCGAGTACTGTTCCGGTCAGCAACAAAATCAGACAACTCTTGGTTCCTCGCAAAACCAGTATCAAGGCAGCATGCTCGTGAAAATTAAAAAAAAATATATTCCGATACTCAGCAACAAATTAGAAACAAAATCTACACGCGTAATTAAGCTCAAAACATGCAAATAAATAAGTTACCCTGCTACCTTGATATCAAGGTACCATAATTTTCGATATTTCGTAAACGGCTTAAGCAACAAAATCGAGATTTTGGCAACTAATTAGTAACTAATTAGCTACAAATTCAGGTTATATTTTTTTAATTCTGCTAAAGTACCTATGTTTACCCTGCTACCTTGATATCAAGGTAGCATAATTTACGATATTTCGTAAACGGCTTGAGCAACAAAATCGAGATTTTGGCAACTAATTAGCAACTAATTAGCTACAAATTCAGGTTATATATTTTTTTTAATTCTGCTAAAGTGACTATGCTACCCTGACGGACCTCTTTTATTGTACGATTTCCGTGGACTATATTATTTTATTTTGATATTATAACAATATGGCTGCAGCATTTTGCTGTCTTGGTTCTTCTGTATCTGACGAAGACAATATCCATACTAATATTATAAATGCGAAAGTGTGTCTGTCTGTCTCTCTGTTACCTCTTCACGCTCAAACCGCTGAATCGATTTTGCTGAAATTGGGCATGGAGATACTTTAAGTCCCGGAAAAGGACATAGGATACTTTCTGTCCCGGAAAAATGTACGGTTCCCACGCGATAAACGAGTTTTGGCGCAACGGAGTTGCGGGCATCATCTAGTTAATATAATATGTAGGTCTACTAGCCAAAAGCACAATCCGCGATAGCCGATAACAACAGAAATCTATTGTGTCTCGGTTTTTCCACGATCGAGGGAATATTATAATAATATTATGTTTTTAATATTTTAGCCAAGGAAAAGAGATGAGAGAGCCAGTAATTATTTGTTTCTGACTCTTAAGTGTATGTAGTCTTACCATTATCACGTCCATGGTCCACGTTTCGTCGGCCTACTGATTGACAGGACATTAATCCCTTCGAGGGTATTAATAATTCCACCTATAGCCAGACTAACATCTAACTATTGACAACTAGCGTCCCTAGAGTGTAGTTTGGTTGATGTGGTTAGATATTGATGTTTCATATTCTATTAACTTTACATAATATACTAAAAGGGTTTGGTACCTACCTGGGGGACTTGAGCTTTGCACAAAATTTTTCTTCGAAAGCTCAAAAACGCGCAGCTTTTCGGGAAAAAGCTAGATATTTTTTCTTAAAAGCTTAAGATACTTAATAGATACAACTAGAATACAATATTGTGTAATTAATATAAGATTATAGGATATTATTATAGTTTAAGCTGGTAAAAGTTTGACTCTCTATAAGTATTGAAGAAGAAGATGGTTACCGAATAAACTGATATTCTGAGTAATTTTATATATTTATCATTACTCTATTATTTACAGGTGGCAGAGCTGACTCCAAATTCTTCAACGGTAAGTCAACTGATTACAAAGATGGATGTTTAAATTTAAAATCTTTAATTTAAAAAAAAGAAAACAAAACATAAAAAACATAGCAAAAAACAAAAAAAAAAACCGGCCAAGTGCGGGTTGGATTCGCCCATGAAGGGTTCCGCAGCAGCAATAAGGTTTATGTCTATAAAATTTAAAGGTTTTTGATTTATTTTTACATTTTAGTTGATTTAATGAAAGTTAAATTAAGGTATACCATTTATGACGTATAAAAAAAACTACTTGTTAGATCTCGTTCAAACCAATTTTCGTTGGTGGTTTTTATAATAATGTACATCATATATTTTTTTTAGAATTATCATACCCCTACTTTAGAAGTTAGAGGGGGGGGGGGGGGTCTCTCTCGCAAACTATTCAGATTAGACAAAAATGATATTAGAAACCTCAATATGATTTTTGAAGACCTATTCATAGATACCCTATACGCATAGGTTAGACGAAAAAAAATTTTTTTGTTTCAGTTGTATCTATGGGGACCCCTAAAATTTTTAATAATTTTTCCATTTTTGTATCAAAATCTTAATGCGGTTCACAGACTACATCTACTTACCAAGTTTCAATAGTATAGCTCTTATAGTTTCGGAGAAAAGTGGCTGTGACATACGGATAGACAGACAGACAGACAGACAGATAGACATGACGAATCTATAAGGGTTCCGTTTATATATTCCGTTCAGTAATTAACGACGACTCTACATTTTGAGTAGGGCCATTTCTAAATAAATAGTAAATACACAGCTCGATTTTGGGTTCCTATTTTTGAAACCTTAGGCAAGTGTACTTACAATAAAAGTAAATTGTAATAAACTATTGTTCTACACGTCGCTTGTACCACCCATGGTCCACTGTGCAGCATCATTATCAGCTCGATCGCGACTGAAGGGGTGAGGGATCAGCTGTCTATGTAGTGGGGTCTTTTTGTTTGGGGATACTTTTTACTTACAGTCAATAGTCATATTTGAATGTCTAGTGTCCTTGATGTATTTTTTTTGGTCTGCATTATTGTCATTTCATCGACCTCTATTTTTAATAAAATCGAAAGAAAAGTTATCACAAATGAAGCAATAATTACAGTTTTAAATGTGAATGTGTTTCAAACTAGAGAAGAAGATTACTTGTTGTGGTTTGAACAGTCACACTTTAATATTATAATATTATGAAATTTAAAATAAATACACTTTAGCACCTCCATCGTGGGTATCGCAGACACAATAGATTTTTAACTGTCATGTGGCAGCCGGCTGCCGTTTGGGGATTGATAGGTTAATATCTATACACTAGCTGTTGCCCGCGACTTCGTCCGCGTTAGCATAGTAGATCACATCCCAAGTATTATTAATTATTGTACAAAAATAATAAATATTCAATGTACAGAATTGACTTTCCTACGATTTTATTACATATAGCTGTTCCGCGCGGCTTCGCTTGCGTAATTTAGGAATTTCGCGCAACCGTACATTTTTCCGCAAAAAATAGCCTATGTCCCTTCACGTGGTCTATTCTTCATGTTTACCAAATAACATAAAAATTACTCCAGTAGTTCTTAAGATAATAAGCAATTTCATATAGTTTCCCGCGTTTTTTCCACATTTTTCTCTATTTCTTCGCTCTGATTAGGTTTAGCGTGATAAAATATAGCCTATAGTCTTCCTCGATAAATAGGGAACGTGAAGTGAAGGGACAGAGGCTATTTTTTGCGGAAAAATGTACGGTTGCGTGAAATTCCTAAATTACGCAAGCGAAGCCGCGCGGAACATCTATATGTAATAAAATCGTAGGAAAGTCAATTCTGTACATTGAATATTTATTATTTTTGTACAATAATTAATAATACTTGGGATGTGATCTACTATGCTAACGCGGACGAAGTCGCGGGCAACAGCTAGTCTATACTAATATTATAATTGGGAAGAGTTTGTTTGTTTGTTTGAACGCGCTAATCTCAGGAACTACTGGTCCGATTTCAAAAATTCTTTCAGTGTTAGATAGCCCATTTATTGAGGAAGGCCATAGACTATATTTTATCACGCTAAGACTAATAGGAGAATGTAGAAAAAATGGGGGAAATTATTTGAAAGGGCTTATCTTGCGAACTACTGGAGCAATTTTTATGTTATTTGGCACAGATAAGAAATAGACCACGTGAAGGATCATAGGCTATCGATTTTAATCATTGTTTCAGTGGCTATATTTTTTATACCCTCCGTGGCGCAGTGGTGAGCGCGTTGGTAGCTCAAGCCGGAGGTCGCGGGTTCGAGTCCCGCCGACGGAACAAAAAGTTTATAAAGTTCCTGGGTCATGGATATGTATCATATAATAAAAAACCTTAAATATATGCATGGTATAAAAGTATTAAATATATTTACGTTGTCTGGTACCTGTAACACAAGTCCTTCAGGTACTTACCACGGGGCCAGACTGACCTGGTGTGAAGCGTCCATAGATATATATTATTATTATTATGTATATATATGAATTTATGTCTCGACAAATATGCCGGTTATGATTCAGGTACGGGCTATGCCAAGTACCTGACTCAGTTTGTATGAGCGAAGAGTTATGATTGTGAGATAGTGAAAGATGATGATGGATTTAGAAACCGACGAACGATGGAGCAGGTATCAATTACGACTGATTTTTGTATGTGGATGTGTTTTTGTTTAGGTCAAGTGATTTCAGAGCAGCAGTAAGGGTCTTCGGGATGACGCCAGTTGAGGAGATGATGATGGGTATGATTTTTACGGTATCCTGGCGCCACATTTGCTTTATTTCGTCTGCGAGAGGTATGTATTTTTGAATCTTTTCGTTATGTTTTTGTTTCAGGTTATTGGTGTTCGGGACGGCTATATCTCTGAGGTAAGTGATTTTTGAGATTTGATTGTACTATCTCGATCCCAATAGAGTTTAGCGGTTTTGTTTTCCAGGACGTTGCATTATTATTATTATTATACCCGTGCGACGTCGAGGCAGGTCGCTAGTTATTTTATAAAGTAAAACTCAATGTTAATATTATAGAGGTTTGTTGACTCGTCCTCTGGCTTAGACCATAGTCGCGTGCAAAAGTTGAGTTGTGACTGAATATTAGCCTCGGCCCTCGGGGTTAAAACATACAGTGCAGTGACCAGTCATGCGTGATTGTCATATTAAATATAATTTCATGTGAAATTATTTTGAATTCTGGATGAATATTCAGTTCACAAGTTGCCTATGTCCAAGTTTAGTATATTCTGCACACAGCTGTTCACTGTTGCCACTTGCCAATCTCGTAATTTAATAAAATTGTTATTGAATTTCGTCCGCAACTCCGTTTATTTTTGCTCGACAAAAACTTCTTATCTTATGAGCTTTCCTGTTACTCAGAGTATCTTTATATAAAATTTTATTTGAATTGGTTCAGCCGTTTAAGCGTGAAGAGGTCACAGACAGACAGACACATTTTCGCATATTGTACCTACATTGATAGAACAAAAATTAGGGACTTATTAACTAATAAAAACTAACCACAAAACCACTAGATTTTTGCAATGCTTTTTAACATTCTTCTACAGAAAGTTTTCAATGTAAGGTGCGCCTTTATAAGTTTTTGATTTATTATATCGCGTGACGTTTTATCTAGTAATAATAATAATAGTAAGTACATGCCATTATTATGGCAATAAACTGTTGTGTTTGCAAAATGCCACACACAATAATTCTATAGGAGAAGGGCGCTATGTGTTCGCGCCAAACTCTAGCGCGACGTTGCCAACACTGCAGCGCGTGAGCCTGCACTCTGCGCTGTCAGCTGTCATACGCTATAGACACGCGAGTGACAAGTGACACATTCCGCTTTGAACTGTTACCGGCGCGCGTTCGTTAAACATACGAATATCTCCTCTCGGTTAGCCGATCGGCCCAAACTTCACGATTAATCCAATAATTATCCGTGATTTATCCTCATGAACTAAGCTCAGTGATAGTGATTATAGACCACGGTGACAGTGTGACTATCAGCTCGTCTCGTCTCAGCCCGGCCGCCAGCATATATCATCAACAGGTACCCATTTTTGTCTTCCTTCATTATATCACAATTTCCCCTCAAACACACGTCGTAGGGCTTAGGCCCCTACACTATGATTTCAGTTTGTGGTTTTGATCAAGGTTTTGATAGTATATTTTACTGTTTTGATTGTAAAAGTGGCTCTATTAATTGCTATTTGAATCAAAAATAACAAATATTTAAGGTTCCTGTATTTTAGTAGCATCAAACATGCGTTAGGGAAATCTCAGGACGATCGACGAAGGGGTGGGAGCTCAGAGTAAGCTGTTCAATTTGTGGTGTACCTCCAAATATTTTCATTTTCCTAGATGAACCTTGAACACAAAAGTTCTTTAGTACCAACTTTAAATAAGTGACCTACGTACTAGTTACTACTTAGTTTACCAAATAGAAAGTACCAAAAATCTAAATTGTGAAGATATTTTTATTGAACTAAAGTCTAAATATGACCTTTAAGTAGATACTTTTGTGAAGATTATTTTTTATGACTTATGAAAGTTGTCTACGTCGGAACTTGAACTCAGACCGATATAATTACTTTTATACGTGTTCACTTTCTCTTTTACTACTAGGTTATTCATATCTAGTTACGATTGTAAGTAATATTTTTATTAGTGTGAGATAATTTTTAGCCAACTAAAGATATTCTACTCGTACAGATTTGTTACGTTCATACTATTTTCCGGCTTAAATCTCTTCCGAACAATTTTCAAATTCAAAATTGGACTTTGACAGAAAAGTGAAACAAAGGATACGAAATGCCATTTACATAAAAGAGACAGACTAAATAAAAGACGACCCGATTGGTTCGTATTTAAGTCTTCACAACGCGCGCGGTAGTAACATAATTATCTGCTTTGAGTTTTATATAATATCATTGTAGCCAACTAAATCCTGGTCCCCAGTTTTTGACTCGAGTATTTTCATTGATAATAATCAACAGCGCTTACGGCTAGCTTCAAAATATTAACCAATCAACATAGCTGTTGAATAGATAAACTCCTGTCAAAAAAGAAACCGGGCATCAGTCAGTCAAGTCAATAAAACGAACGTAAAAACGTAGCACTCAGCTGGCGACAAAAAAGAGTATTTGTTTAATAAAGAACTCTTTTTACAAACCCCAAATTCAGTTTACTTAATACTGGCCGAAAACCACTTACATTTTCCTGACAAAAGAAACAACACGGGGTTTTCCCGCGCGAAACATGAAAAACAAGATGGCGCCTTTACGAGCGCGCGGGAAAATTATAGAGGTGTTCGTACGTTAAACTTTTATGTTCCGATGTAAAAACATATATTAGGTCCCGTGCTTCTACTGCAATTTGGAACCAAGTTTTTGTAATTTCACATTTAACTAAATCGAAAAAAGCTGGTATTTTTATGGCAGCTTTTCCGTTTTTCGACATCGTTGTAGGTCTTAGTAGTTATTTTAGTGTTTTTAAACAATAGAATTAACATATGACCATAGACTAAGGAAGATATTTTTCCATAGTCTATGATACCACTGCCGTCTACTGGAAAAATAACTTTTAAGAATAATAATTCTAGAGATCTCTAGACTCTACATTTTTCAATATTTTTTAAAAGTCGGACTGGTGTTGCTATCGTTTTCCTAAAATATTTTCTCTAGTAAACTCTTCTAGGAAAATATCGAAATTCTAAAAGATCTAAGGGTCATTTCACATTGTGTCGTGAAACCTTGTAATGTATTTTTAAAATTTTAGTAATTATAATTATTGCAACAGGCAGCCCGACACCAAAATCTGTTACATAATTCAAGGCTCTCTTCGTTCGTAGTAAATAAAGTTCAGTTTTGAACGGCTCATTCAAAAATGCATATCGTCACGTTGCAATGTGTACTATCCCTAAGACTGACTGGCGTTGGGTATCGATTCCTTAAAATGTTTCACTCTGGTAAACATTTCTAGGAAAGCATCTAGGTTCAGGATCTAAGAGTTTGTCTCGTAAACATCGACAAATCGACGGAGTAATGGATGTTACTCGATGCCTGCAGGCGCTGAGCATGTTTCCCCAACTCTACCGTACTTGTAGAACTTGTAAGTTTATTTATCGTGTATCCGTACTAACTACTAATACATATTATAAATACTAAAATGTGTCTGTCGTTCTGCTACTTCTTCACGCCCAAACCGCTAAAATAATTTAGCTGAGGTATGGAGATACTTTGAGTCTTAGAAAAATGTACGATTCCCGCGTGATAAAAGGGTTTCGCTGCAACGTAGTTGCGAGAGTTATCTAATATCTAGTAAGTATTGGTGTGATGATTCTAATATAGTTGGTACGATTATGTAGAAAATATAAATCAAACCAAGAAGATTTTAAAGCTCTATTTATTTTTGTTCAAACTTTAACTCAAACTTACGATTTTCCGAATAATTACCAATAAAATGTATGTTAATATCTATACAGACTGTACTGTACTCGGCGAAACATGGCGGTAGCGGCCATTGACTCCCTGTCAAAAACTTGTCATTTTCTATTTGATTAACAACATCTGACAATTCATTGTCAATCGCGGTTTATATAGAAAATGAAAAGTTTTTGACAGGGAGTCAATGACCGCTACTGCCATGTTTCGCCGAGTACAGTATCTTATATCTTTAAACGAGCAATTCTTTATATATATATATAATTGGAATCTCGGAATCGGCTCCAACGATTTTCATGAAATGTAGTATATAGGGGGTTTCGGGTGCGATAAATCGATCTAGCTAGGAATCATTTTAATAAAATGTCATTTTATGTGTTTTTTGAATCTTTTGAATACCGAGCGAAGCTCGGTCATATAGCTAGTAGTATCTAAACTGAGTACAAACTACGAGCATAATATAGTACCGACAGTAAAATCAATTACTATATAGTATCGAGTATCGATTCAGACAGTAATGACTCATACGATCTGTTACGAGTTACGACTTTTCTTTGCGTTCATTATAGAGTTCGGATAAAGTTTGTTTACCTATCGATCCGTGAGTCATACAACTTACAATATTTACCGTACTCTTCGTATATGTAGCGGTTTCCGTGTTTGGTACAGTGCCTTCGACAGTTTGGTGAGTATTTTTCGGAATCTCCGTCAGAATAAGCGAAGCTGCTATAAAAATGTAGCAGCGCTTATGTTCCTACGCCTATATGATGTGAATTCACTGTTTAAAGTGAGTATAGATCTATTAGTTTTTGACCTACACTGTAACGAAAATTAACTTTGAACAATAATTAAGTGAAAGGACTGTTCCTTAATTTGACAGCGGTTTTTCTTTCCACTGGCTAGCGTCAAAAGTCAAAACATTAGGTAACTAATTAAAAACGCTGTTAAATTTGGTAAGTTCAGTAACTATACCTACATAGGTATGCCAATAATATAAGGTATGTCCAGAAACCCTGTCCTTCGTCTCAAAACCTTAGATTAGTACTTGGTATCATCATTTCTACTGTCGTAAGCGTCAGAAGAATACTTATTATGTTCCAGAAATCACCACATTGTTTTGTAACACTCCAGGACCATAAATATTCCATTTCACGATTTTGCTAATGGTCTAACGCTGTTCGCGGCTGCCAATTATTATTTTTAACAAAAAATTAAAACCGACTTCCAAGGTAAAAATAATAATAACGTCTTTTAAATAAAAACTAAAAATAAAAAGTATTAATTAACAAAAAAAAAATAATAAAAAACTGATCTCCAAGGTACAAACTTTTAGTATAATAATAATATGAACTAAAAAGTATTAAATAATTTTTCCTATCTAAAGGTGCCTTTTTCCGAATTCGGCTAAACCTCAACTATTTCTGTACTCAATCTTCATTATTTTGAAGTCGGTACCAGATAGCTGAATCTCCAGTCCTCTGACAGAATATTTGAAACTTTTGAAACGGGCACCGACTTCAAAATTATGAAGATTGAGTACAGAAATAGTTGAGGTTTAGCCGAATTCGGAAAAAGGCACCTTTAGATAGGAAAAATTATTTAATACTTTTTAGTTCATATTATTATTATACTAAAAGTTTGTACCTTGGAGATCAGTTTTTTATTATTTTTTTTTTGTTAATTAATACTTTTTATTTTTAGTTTTTATTTAAAAGACGTTATTATTATTTTTACCTTGGAAGTCGGTTTTAATTTTTTGTTAAAAATAATAATAATTTCACTCTTTTTAGTTACTTAGTAGTTTATACATACATATTTATATTGTATTAGTAAATCGTGTTTTGTTACAAAATGCAATTACACTCACAAAATATATAAGGTACTTAGATAATTTCAAACAATAGACTCAACAAAAAATGAAACTGAACACGTGTTAGCAAATTTAACCACAACATGACCAAAACACGGAACGGTACCTATTGTTTTATACAAACAATTGCTTTGCTCATGCCGACACTAATTCTTTCTGATGCCGCAAACCACAAAATAACACCGAAAACAAGCCATTGTTTACAATCCGCAATTACTTTATATTATGTATGGTAATAAGATAATAATAATAACAAAATCGTCTACTTAAATAAATAATGGTTTAAATTATTATACTAGTATAACTTAATATTTACAAGCAACTTAATATTTTATATCTCAGAAGTATTGGCAAATGTGCGCCTTATGCTCTTGAACTTGAATACGATAATTACGCACGCGGCGCGCGGCGCGGCGCCGACCACCGTGTATAAACAGCCTATTGTTATAATATTATATAATAATTAATAATATAATTAAATTATTGTATCCATACTTATGCCTTGTACTATTGTCTATTCTGTGCCATGAGACATTGGTGACCTTAACACGACGTGGTAAGGATGATGATGATGATGATGACGATGATGATGATGAATATGAATTGCATAGTAGCATATGCTTTCTGTTCTTAAAACAACGCCAAAACTCCCAAACGTGTAACTATAAGGAGTCAGGAGTTCTCTCAGCATCTTCGAAACCATGGTATACCTTGACCCAATATTTGACTTTTTGGTAGCATATTCCTAGTACACTTCACATAAAACCAAAATCATCATATGTTTCCATATAAATTTCGAAGAGTTCCCTCGATTACTCATGGATCCCATCATCAGGTCACCACTTTTGTGAACATGGTACCAAAGTGGAGTGAAACCTAATACAACAAAATAAAAATTTCGAAAATCGGTTCATAAACGGCGGAGTAATCGTTGAACATACAAAAAAAAAAATATCCACAGCCGAACATATAACCTCCTCGTTTTTTGGAAGTCGGTTAAATTATCACCATATTCAAATGCAGCCACTATGAATAGCAAATGAGTTTTTGCAAACTGTATAATGTCTTTCGCGCTCTTATTTATTTCATCATCTTTTATATTCGTATCTTGATGTCTTTTTAAAATAGAATCTGAATTTCTTTTAAAATGAAGCAACTAACAAAAGCTGCATTGATGTGATGACACATTCAAAAATTTGTCTAATGAGTCAGTCAGCACGAGACTTGCCATGATATCTTCTTTCTTCTTATATATAAAACTAGATGTCCCGCGCGGCTTCACCTACGTAAATTAGGAATTTTACGAAAACCGTACATTTTCCTGCAAAAAAAAAAAGCTTAAATGTCCCTGTCACGTGGTCTTCTCTATTTTTTTTATTTTATGAAATAAGGGGGCAAACGAGCAAACGGATCACCTGATGGAAAGCAACTTCCGTCGCCCATGGACACTCGCAGCATCAGAAGAGCTGCAGGTGCGTTGCCGGCCTTTTAAGAGGGAATAGGGTAATAGGGGAGGGTAGTGATGGGAAGGGAAGGGAATAGGGGAGGGTAGGGAAGGGAATAGGGTAGGGGATTGGGCCTCCGGTAAACTCACTCACTCGGCGCAAGCGCTGTTTCACGCCGGTTTTCGGTGAGAACGTGGTATTTCTCCGGTCGAGCCGGCCCATTCGTGCAGAAGCATGGCTCTCCCACGTTTTTAATCTGTGCCAAATAATATGAAAGATGCTTCAGTAGTTCGTCCGCGTAGAGACCCTTTCTAACAATTTTCCCGGGTTTTTTCCACATTTTCCTCTGTTTCTTCATTCTTATTAGTCTTAGAGTGATAATATATATAGCTTTCCTCGATAAATGAGCTATCTAACACTGTTTTTTTTTTTAAATCGGACCAGTAGTTCCTGAGATGAGCGTGTTCTAGCGAAAAAACAAACTCTTTAGGGTCATAACATTAGTATAGATTTTTTAATCGCTTGACAAACTCGAGTCTCGATCTAGAAGACTATGAAACGTACCAATAATAGGGTCATAATCATGGCACGATGCATGGTATAATATGGTAGTGATGATGATAATGATGATAAATGTAATTTGCATAGTAGCATCTGCTTTTCGTTCTTAAAACAATACCGAAACTCCCAAACTCGTATCTATAAAGAGTCAGAAGTTCCCTAAGCACCTTCTGAACCATGATATACTTTGGTGCAAAATCTTATTTGTTGGTAGTATATGCTTCGAATACTTTTCACGAAACTGAAGTCACCACATATTTCCATATAAATTTTGAGGAGTTCCCTCGATTAGGTACTAATGGATCCTTTCATCAGGTCACCACTTTTGTGAACTTGGTATTAAATTGGGATAATACCCTATACACCAAAAGAAAAATTTTGAAAATCGGTTCTCAAACGGCGGAGTAATCGTTAAACATAAATAAACGAACATAACAGCTCCTCCATTTTGAAAGTCGGTTAAAATTGTAGCCTATGTGTTATTCTGATGTATAAGCTATATTATTGTAAAGTTCCATTAAAATCCGTTCAGTAGTTTTTGCGTGAAAGAGTAACAAACATCCATACATACATCCTCACAAACTTTCACCTTTATAATATCACTCGATTACGTACTAATAGATCCTTTCATCAGGTCACCACTTTTGTGAACTTGGTACTAAGTTGGGATAAAAGAAAAATTTTGAAAATCGGTTCTCAAACGGCGGAGTAATCGTTAAACATAAATAAACGAACATAACAACTCCTCCATTTTGAAAGTCGGTTAAAATTGTAGCCTATGTGTTATTCTGATGTATAAGCTATATTATTGTAAAGTTCCGTGAAATCCGTTCAGTAGTTTTTGCGTGAAAGAGTAACAAAGATCCATACATACATCCTCACAAACTTTCACCTTTATAATATTAGTAGGATTCTCGTGTCACAATGTTAGTTACCGTAGGTACTCCTCCGAAACGGCTTTACTGATTTTTACCAAATTTTATGTGCATATTCAGTAGGTCTGAGGATCGGCTACTGGCTACTTTTTTATTGACAAGTGCTAACTATATGCAGTTATTTCAATTATAATTTACTTACAGTTATCGCAAGCACAAATTAATAATAAAAGTTACAGTTGTAAATTGTAATTTCAATTTGCTTCCTTAGCCTTCTGCCTTACCTTAAAGCTAACGGTCGCACTCGGAGACATTTTAATGATTATTTATATTATATACTAGCTGTCCCGGCAAATGTTGTTTTGCCATTTAAAGTATTTCTACTTCACCAGTTGATACAAAATCTTACCCCCTCTTTTGTCCCCTAAGAGGGGTGGAGGGAAAAATTTTATACATCAGATGTTACGTTGGAACAGTTAATTATATGAAGTAAGTCCATTAAAGAAAAAAGTTTTATACATTTTATACACCAGATGTGGAGTTGGAAGAAGGCAAATATATCTGCGAAAACCGTATGCAAATCGGATTAGTAGTTTTCGTGTTAAAGCAAAAGTCTTATACAAAATCTGACCCCCTCTTTCGTCCCTTCAGAGGGGTGGGGAGAAATTTATTTATACACCATATGTTAAGTTGGAAGAAGACAAATATATCTGCGAAAACCGCATTCAAATCGGATCAGTAGTTTTCGTGTTAAAGCAAAAGTCTTATACAAAATCTGACCCCCTCTTTCGTCCCTTTAGAGGGGTGGGGGGATTTTTTTTTATACACCACATGTTAAGTTGGAAGAAGACAAATATATCTGCGAATACCGCATTCAAATCGGATCAGTAGTTTTCGTGTTAAAGCAAAAGTCTTATACAAAATCTGACCCCCTCTTTCGTCTCTTTAGAGGGGTGGGGGGAATTTTTTTTATACACCAGATGTTAAGTTGGAAGAAGACAAATATATATCTGTGAAAACCGCATTTAAATCATATCAGTAGTTTTCGTGTGATAGTGGAACAAACATACAGACAGACAGACAGACAAAAAAACTGGCCACATTTTTGGCTTCCATAGCGATGTAGTGACACCCTCCGCTTATTATTTTTTGAATATCTTTAATTTACAGAATCTTCATTTCTACAGTTTGATTATATGTATAGATAACTTTAGTTTGTAGGGTTCCGTACCCAAAGGGTAAAAACGGAACCCTTTTACTAAGACTTCGTTGTCTGTCCGTCTGTCTGTCTGTCTGTCGCCAGGCTATATCTCAAGAACGGCTATAGCTAGACTTTTGAAATTTTCACAGATTGTGTACAAGCTATATTCTGTTGCCGTTATAACAACAAATACTAAAAATTAAATAATATTAATATTCAAGGGGGGCTCCCATATAACAAACGTGATTTTTTGGCCTTTTTTGCTCGTAATCAATAATGATAAGAGGTAGACACTTGCCACAAAGGCTTTAAATATAATTTACTTTAATAATTAATAATAATATTGAAATAAAATAAAAAAATAAGGGGGGCTCCCCGCTCCCATACAAAAAAACACAATTTTTGTCATATTTTTGCTCTATAACGGTACGGAACCCTTCGTGCGCGAGTCGGACTCGCACTTGGCCGATTATTAATTTTATTGCAGATTTTGGCATAAGCTCTATATTTTTTCTGTTAAGCTCGTCTAGTTAGGTAAGGTTACTTATATATAACTCACGTCTAATGCCAGAATTCCTGTTTTTTTTTTAACTTTTAACGAACCGTTGGCCACTCCCGTTGATGCCCCATGGTTAATGAGTTTATGGGGCCGTATATAACGCTAACGGGGGGTCATTAATCCCCACGTGACCGGCAACAATTAACGGGAGGAAAACGTAATTCCATCACAGCGCCTCACGTAATCCCACAATAGGGCTGTCAAACGTGCAATAAATTAGTAGCCTTGTATAGGGCTGCTTTAATACCAATAATAATAAATGTAGTCTTTTAGGGCTGTCAGACAAACAACAAATTCTACTAATTTATTGTAGGACTGTCAAACTTCTTATATTATTACGAGCTTTTGCCCGCGGCTTCGCTCGCGTTAAGAAGTAATATTATATACAAACTTTCATCCCCTATTTTAACCCCTTGGGGTTAGAATTTATTAAAATCCTTCCTTAGCGGATGCCTACGTCATAACAGCTACCTGCATGCCAAATTTCAGCCCGATCCGTCCAGTGGTTTGGGCTGTGCGTTGATAAATCACCATGTCAGTCTGTCACCTTCGAGTTTTATTTATTTAGATAGATAGCAGGCATTTTAAACGTACAATAATACAGTTAACATTGTTATAGTGCGGTACTGCAAGAATAACTAGAAAATTTGTGGTCCTACGCAAAAACTGTTCTCTTTAGCTGAAACTTTCTAATGAATTGCTAACTTACTATAAACTAAAATTCTGTAATCTACATGACGTAAGAGTGCTTCTAAGTGAAAAGCTCTACAAAGGTAAGAGGCAACCCTATGAGCTTTAAAAGTTCAAGGGGTTTAGACGCGTGCTTTACGTGCTTTTGGAGCTTAAAATTAACAACGCACGCAACTTTTATTGATTGCGTTACTTGTAATTGCTTATTATGTTGTAACTTGTAGGTACCCTCTCCGGAGGTGTTACAAAGGTAACTTATTCAGGTAGACTTTGTAAATAAATTTTTCGAACTTTTCACATTTACGTCGCCGAAACTTTATTAATTTTCTTTATTTCTAACTTTTAAACAGTCCTAGCAGATTGTAATATATTGCATTGATATCGTTTATACATAGTTCAATCTATTCAGGACAATTTTTTAATCAAAAAATAAAATTTCCCAATTTTTTTTGCTGCACTGTGCACTGTATTTTCTTTTCAGCGCAATCAATGTACATATTACATATTTACTGTCGCATTATTTACGTTTAGATTAAATTTATTTTGAACAGAGCATTTGTCCCTTGTTGCTAACACGTGACGTCACGCCAGTGACGGGACATTTTTCATCAAAATCCACTGTAACTAATCCTTATTGTTAACGTGACGAACATTAGTCTAACCCGAGAATTCGTCAAGGGCAACGCGTCGGTGTCATTATCCGGAACCACTAGCATTAGTGGTTAGTGGTTTAAAAAATAATGGCCCTTCGACAAACATTCAAAAGAAATCGTAATTGAGAAAATCGTCGATCTTTAAGCTGGGTATTCACAGACGGAAGAACGGACGCACTCCACATGGAAGCTCAAAGAAAGTTTGACGATGCGTCTATTTGTGATATGACGGTTTAAATTGAATATTATATCACTGCAATATTTTCAAGCTAGAAGCAGCACCAGCATAGATAGTAAACAAAAGGTTTTGTTTGACGTTTGCAACATTTCGCATTTTGGTCGGACCTTTGCTTAATATTCCCTATTCAAAGAATACACCTTTACTTGAATACAAACTTTTGAAAAATTCTTTAAACACCGATTTAAAAGGTGTGGTCATGGGCATTAACAATTATTTTTCTCCACGTCTACATATACTTAAGCACTAGAATCTAGATCATGTGCCTTAAATATCCGTACATGATTTTATCTCTTGCTTTTGGAGTGTCAATACGCCTTTTGGACTTACGAACGTATCCTGAATACTCAGCATTACACTGATGGTTATTTTAAAAAGTCGTTATAGAGTATCCTTGTAAAAGATGATTGCGGCATGTCCTTAAGTGGACTTATTTCCGAAGAGGCTCTATTTCTAGAGCTGTCTCTATCATCTCTAAATAATTGACTGTATTTCCTGTGGCAGGTTATGTACTTTGATTTTGATGCTTGATATATTTTATAGAATATAGATGGTACTATTATATATATTATAACAATTTTGTCTATTAGGTACGTTAAAATTACCATAAGTACGATTGATTAGAAAATAATTTAATTAATGTGAATAATTTAATTTCCGCAATTAAATTAATAGTTGTAAATTATTTCCATAGAATTGCAAGGCAGCGCAAGTTTTTTATATTTCAGTGTAAAGAGATTGAAATGGAAAATTCCATTTGAATAGAGGGGAGCGTCCCTTGTGGGGTAACTGTTTGTGAATGGATTTCAAATTAAAAACCACTTCGTTAGTGATTGTTTTGACTGGAATGTAATAAGTTCGTCATCGCCAGCCGTTAGACCTTAGTTTTGGGTCTTAATAAAGGTCGTTAATTATAATACTGGCGAAAAAGTATGTAATATTTTATTACTAGGTGACGTCCGCAACTCCGTTGCGCTAATATTGATTTGTCGCGCGGAAACCGTACATTTCGGGATAAAAAGTATTAACTATTTCCTTTCCCGGGACTCAATTCTCAAAGTATGTGAAAAGGTAACACACACATTTATACTTAATATTATTGTGGATTATCGAAAAAGCATCTTTTTAATGCGGTTTGGTTTATCCGCTTTAACATCCTGTAAGAAAATGTATATATGCCTGTAAGAAAATTAGCAACAAAAAGTTGAGATTTTCAGTTTCAGAATTTTCCCAAAATGTATCTCTTCGTCTCTTTCTAACTTACTGATGTTTGCTAAGCTGAAAAAAGAGAACAATAGCTATTGTGTCGGCGATTGTGGACGAGTCGTATAGACGCAGTAACGACGCAAACAACACATTTGCCGCCTTAATTGTAACTACGAGTGCAGGCCAATGTACGGGGCGGCGGCTGAGGGATTATCACCACTATCCTTCTAATGATACGGCGTATATTTCAATGTTACGGCTGTTTAGATTAGTGCAAAACCGAGCTATTACAACAATACATTGTATGGACGTAAGCCGTATCTATTAACACCTCCGAATTTTAGTCGCTGCTATTTTGACCGCAAATTCAGAGTTATTGTTGCAATTTATGCACCTGCAGGCTTAGTGTGACCATAGTCAATACCAAAGTATAGAAATGCTGACAGATTTTAGGGACAAAATGACTAAGATTTCCTCTGTCAATCCGTCACTTTGTCTATTCCGTAGAATATTAGTTCTTTGTTTATCGTTAATAGCTTTTCTAGATTGTGCTAAAACTATCGAAAATTGTATTTTTAATAAGAAAATGACTTTTTTTCATTTCACTAGTAACTAAAAGCTACGTTTTTCCCGCTTGAAAACATAAGTAGCATTAGCTAGTTCAAAAAGTAAACGTTTGTCGCAATTAAATATTTAACCGGCTATAACGACCCTTGTCTAGGCTGAGAGCATCCCTCTACATCCCTTCTACCCTCAGTCCCTACGGCAGGTGACGCCTGGATACACATT
Organism: Lysandra bellargus; assembly: GCA_905333045.1. Lineage (NCBI taxonomy): Eukaryota > Metazoa > Arthropoda > Insecta > Lepidoptera > Lycaenidae > Lysandra > Lysandra bellargus. Next base: position 4,756,901 of record HG995336.1, on the reverse strand, counting down.
ACACACCCCTAATGCACTAGACCTGGGATTTAATGGGATTAGTGTAGATCTGTTTCCTGTAAATTGTAGGTGTTGAATTTTCCGGTGATTAATATTATGATAAATAATTATCTCATACTTTGATTGTTGCTACTAAACTACGTTAATCGCAAGCTGTATTCGCTGTAATTTGTTGAGGCGTTAAATATTGATTAAATTTTTGACAAATATTTCAATAGTTATGTCCACATTTCGTCTTCAATTTTCGTCATCTTCTTTCATTCAACTTTCGTTTTGGCGCATTCAATAATTGAATGCGTCAAACTACGCGTCAAAGAACGGAACGCCAACTGTCATTTTTTGGGTTCCGTACCCAAAGGGTAAAAACGGGACCCTATTACTGAGACTTCGATGTCTGTCCGTCTGTCCGTCTGTCTCCAGGCTGTAACTCAAGAACGGTAATAGCTAGAGAGTTGACAGATTATGCATTTCTGTTGCCGCTATAACAAAAAATACTGAAAACAAAATACATTAAATATTGTAGGTGGTCCCATACAACAAACGTAATTTTTCAAACATTTTTGCTTGGTATCAATGATGACAACAGGTAGGCACTTGAAATTTTCACAAAAGCCTGATTATATGTGTACTTTAATAATTAATAATAATATTTAAATAAAATAAAAGTTTAAGGGTGGCTCCCATACAAAAAAACACAATTTTTGGCCTATTTTTGCTCTATACGGTACGAAACCCTTCGTGCGCGAGTCCGACTCACACTTGGCCGATTATTAATAACAAAGCGAAAGTTTTGGATGGTCAGAGGGCGTCGCGGGCATGCCTCACGTTCGCTGTTGACTGCGCTATAACGCATGCCCTTGACGAATAGAAAAAGGCACAGTGTGGACAAAGCTATTACTCGTACTTCGTTGCCTTGATCGCAATTCGCATGTCTCATTTGAGTACCTACAGACCCCTTAAATGAGCGGCTAAAGAAATTGAGACGATATTCGTAGTATAAGGATCGGACTCCTGCCTCGTAATTAAAAAAAACCTATTTTGAATCGATAGTTCTATAATATATAATAATATAATCGATAGATAGGGACTCTATCTTTAGACTTTAAGCTTCATTGTTCTAAATATACCTGAAATCTCATTCTTTGAAGTTAAATCAACATATAGCTTACTAGCGACCCGCCCCGGCGTCGCACGAGTATAAAATAATATAGCCGCTGAAAAATGATTAAAATCGATAGCCTAATATGATCCTTCATGTGGTCTACTTCTTATCTGTGCCAAATAACGTAAAAATTTCTGCAGTAGTTCGCGAGATAAGCCCTTTCAAATAATTTCCCCCGTTTTTTCCACATTCTCCTATTAGTCTTAGCGTGATAAAATATTGCTTAAAGCCTTCCTCAAGGAATTTAATTTAATTATAATTGGACTATCTAACACTGAAAGAATTTTTCAAATCGGACCAGGTAGTTCCTGAGATTAGCGCGTTCAAGTTAGTCCTTTCAAATAATTTTCCCCGTTTTTTCTACATTTTCCTCTGTTTCTTCGCTCCTATTAGTCTTAGCGTGATAAAATATAGCCTATAGCCTTCCTTGATAAATGGGCTATGTAACACTGAAAGAATCACCAAAATCCGTTGCGTAGTTTTAAAGATTAATGGGAACAAAGGGACATGAGGGAAAAAAAGCGACTTTGTTTTATAATATGTATAGATATATATAGAAGCGCTACGCTAAACAAACATTAGTAAAAAGACTATCACAATCATTACCCTTCCTTCTCACATAGTCGGTTAAAAGTAAATCGCTGGTAAAATTCAGAATACGGTATGTAAAACATGCGCTACACGCATTCTCGTGTGATATGTGACATCCTTCCTCCGCGGCGCCGGTTCATACGAATACCTACTTTTAGGGGTTCCTCAACTACATTATGGGTTCTTACTTCTTATCTTTTTTAGGGTTCCATACCCTAAGAGTACGGGTCCCTATTAGGTACTGAGACTTCGATGTCTCTTCGCCTTCTGTCCGTCTGTCTGTCTGTCCTTATGTCTGCCTTGTCTGTCTCCAGGCTGGTCATTCATAAAAAAATCTAGATGCTGGACTTAGTTTAACTGAAAAGAAATTAGCTCTACTGCAGCTCCACTAAAACTAATTAGTAATTACCAAGTAACTAACTACTATGTACACGTAAAAATATCTCAACACAGTACGTTGCTGTTGATAAACATACAATTGTTTTTTCATCAGCACGAAAAAGGAGAATTACAAACGATAAGTACGATCATTTATTAGGGAAAACGACGGGCGTTTCAAGGAAAAGGGTAGGCTTATCTGTCTTATAAACGATTATATATTCACAATACATGGTCCAGAAAGGCCCAGCTAAGCTCATTGAGTATGTAATCCCTACAGATGACCCTGCGGCGATAACCCGATTCGAGGACGCCTAAATACTGGCGTTCTGTACTCGATAGATGTATGTATTTAAAAGGACCAATATAGCAGGCAGCTTTAGTTTTTAGTTGAGAGAAGCACTAGAAATATGATGCAGAATAAAATATATTGTGAAAGGCGCTATATTGAAAAAACTGACGTAATACTATAGGACCCTCAGAAATGTTACAAATCTGGTAATGGGATATACATAACTTCATAGCCTTATCTAGGTTTGAGAAGAACCAGAAACACGATTAATGTATTTTGCCTCGATACATTTCTCGATCGAAATGACCTCTTAAAAATACGTAATTTGAAGATTATTTTTAAACGAAAATAGATGTATTGCAGGAAATTAGTCTAATTGATAGACAACTTGCAACTCAAAATCGTATAGAAGCATTTTGCTTAAATGCTCCTAGTTATTTTTTAAATAATTAAAATTACGTTTTTCGCATGTTTTCCGAGCGAGCCGATAGCTTCTGGCCGCAACGTATTCACGACTTTATGGTCATACAAATTAGGTATAAAATTGCCCTTGCGGTAAAATTACTTTCAATATAGCGCCTTAAGTATTAAAATCTACTCTTCCTTTGTATTAAATAGTGAAAGAAAGAGAAATTTTTAAATTTTGGATATTTGCATAATTATTTCAAGCAGGTGGGAAGATTACATCGAACAACGTTTCACGATACAAAACCAGATCTAGAAAAATTTGGGTCAACTTTAACAGGACCACCTGATGACCACAATGAGGCTGAGTACGCTCTCAAAAATATCAAAACTAAAAGAGCCGCTGGAGAGGATGGAATTCCAACCGAACTTTTGCAACATATGGGAATTAAGGCTAAACAAACTCTAGTAGACCTATTTAATAAAATGTATAACACCGGCCATAATTATTCCCAAAGACCTACTTCGCTCAACCTTCATAACATTGCCAAAAAAGGCAAAGGCAATTAGTTGCGAGGAATACCGAACCATAAGTTTGATGAGTCATACCATGAAAGTTTTTCTCAACGTTATCCACAACCGCATCAAACGTAAGTGCTCCGAAAACTTATGTGCACAGCAGTTCGGTTTTAGATCTGGATATGGAAACACGAAAAGCTATTTTCACCTTAAACACCTTGGCTGAACGCACTATAGAACACCAACATAACCTATACCTGTGTTTCATAGATTATGAAAAGGCATTTGATCGTGTCCAGCATGCCAAGCTCATGGAAATCTTAAAAGGCATAGGTATAGATAAAAAAGATCAGAGAATAATTGGAAATCTGTACTGGAACCAGGAAGCTGCTATTAAAATTGAAGGAAAATTGACAGCCTGGAAAAGAATTAAAAGAGGGGTTCGACAAGGTTGTGTTCTGTCTCCCTTATTGTTCAACATTTACTCAGAGGCTATCTTAACTGAGTTATTAAAAAAACCATAAAGCTGGAGTTGTTATTCATGGCCACAAAGTGAATAATATAAGATACGCAGATGACAGTTCTTGTGGCTGACTCTGAAAGTGGACTGCAAAGTTTACTGGATGATGTTGAAGCTGCTGTTGTTGGTATGGGACTTAATATATAAATAAAACGATATAAATAAATGATGAAGAAAATGATATAAATAAAACTAAAATAATGACAATATCAAGGACGCCAATACCTCACCCGCAAATAAAATGTAAAGATAAAATTATTGCAGTGGTAAATAGTTTTAAATACCTAGGGAGATTATTCACTTCAGATCTAAATAATTTAGAGGAAATTAGATGTAGAATAGGACAGGCGAAAACTGCTTTCTTTAAAATGAGTAAAGTACTGTGTGATCCAAAACTAGCATTCTCAACAAGATATCGGGTTCTTAAATGTTATGTCTGGTCCATCCTTTTGTACGCCTGTGAAGGGTGGGTTTTAAATAAAGATAGTTGTCGACGGATACAGGCGTTTGAAATGTGGACACTACGTAAAATGTTAAAAATCTCTTGGTCACAATTTGAATCGAATAAAGAAGTTTTAAAAAGAGCAGATTGTGAACGCCAACTAATAAATATCTTAATCCAAAGAAAGGTCGCTTTTTTCGGTCACCTACAAAGAGGATCCCAATATGAATTTATACGGTTGATCATAGAGGGTAGATTTCCGGGAAAGAGACCACCTGGTAGACCAAGAAGAAAATGGATAGATGACATAAAGGAATGGAGCAGATGCAGCTACCCACAATTAAAGAAATTAGCCCAGGACCGGAAGAAATTCAACCAGCTGACCGCCGAACTTCGATATGAAGAGGGTACTAAATGATGATGATTTTTATCAACATCACAAGTAAAAATTTTCACCAGTTTAAACGCCCAGAATGGCCCAGAGAAGTCCAATTTACCGGCTTTATATCTGTTACTTGTTAGCTCTAGATTAGCTTGCCGAATGTTCATAAAAATATATTAAAATATGTGTAAAGTATAAACTATATTATTTTTAACAAAAAATTAAAACCGACTTCCAAGGTAAAAACAATAATAACATTAATATGAACTAAAAAGTATTAAATAATTTCTACTATCTAATAGTGCCTTTTTCCGAATTCGGCTAAACCTCAACTATTTCTGTACTCAATCTTCATAATTTTGAAGTCGGTACCAGATAGCTGAAACTTCAGTCCTCTGACAGAATATTTGAAACTTTTGGAACTGGCACCGACTTCAAAATTATGAAGATTGAGTACAGAAATAGTTGAGGTTTAGCCGAATTCGGAAAAAGGCACTATTAGATAGTAGAAATTATTTAATACTTTTTAGTTCATATTAATGTTATTATTGTTTTTACCTTGGAAGTCGGTTTTAATTTTTTGTTAAAAATAATAATAATTTCACTCTTTTTAGTTACACTAGTAGATAAACCTTCGCGTATATTTTACCTAAGTATCTTATTACAATTTGTTAAGAGTCACAAATCACACTCACAAAATAATATACTATCAGTAAAGTGAACATATTGTAAGTAATTTAACAATTACTTACAATAAGTAATAAGTAATTTAACAATTTTAATGCTTCAAGCCCCAAGCGGTCACCGGCGATTGCGATAACAATAGAAAGGCTATTGTGTCTCGTTTTTCCACGATCGAAGGATCTATCAGATAAAAAATTGTATAAACTTGCATAGGATGTAGCGTAGCTACTCATAATATTTAATATTATCATAATTATTGACAGCTGTTCTTGTAATAAAGAATTCAAATCGATACTTAGTGCGCCATCTATCGATTAATAAGTATAACTAATTAAAAAGACTTAATGACTTTGTTTTGTTTAAATGCTCTTTTTAAAATAACTTTATTTACAATTCTATTTGCCTATTTAAATTTTATAAAGTAGTTAATAAAGTATTCGATCTGTATATAAAGTAGTTAGTAAAGGATTCGATCTGTCGTCTGCCGCCATGCGCCGCGCGGCGGCGACGCCGTCGCCTCTACGGCGCCGACCGCCGTCATGTATTAAATAAACAGGTGTTGTTATACAGTAAGTACATAATTAATATTATTAGTATATCCATACCTATGCCTTGTACTATTATCTAGTCTGTGCCATGAGACATTGGTGACCTTAACACGACGTGGTAATGATGATGATGATTATGATGATGAATATAAATTGCATAGTAGCATATGCCTTCTGTTCTTAAAACAACGCCGAAACTCCCAAACGTGTATCTATAAGGAGTCAGGAGTTCTCTCAGCATCTTCGAAACCATGGTATACCTTGACCCAATATTTGACTTTTTGGTAGCATATTCTTAGTATGCTTCACATAAAACCAAAATCACCATATGTTTCCATATAAATTTCGAGGAGTTCCCTCGATTACTCATGGATCCCATCATCAGGTCACCACTTTTGTGAACATGGTACCAAATTGGAGTGAAACCTAATACAACAAAACAAAAATTTCGAAAATCGGTTCACAAACGGCGGAGTAATCGTTGAACATACAAAAATAAAAAAAAAAAAAAAAAAAAAAAAAAAAAATATCCACAGCCGAACATATAACCTCCTCGTTTTTTGGAAGTCGGTTAAAAATACTTCCGAACTGAAAATATTCGAAAACTCTTCAACAACTCTACTGAAATAGTTTTATGAAATCCCTACAACGACAGTTCTAGTTAAAAAAAAGTTCAAAATGGGCTTCCAGCGGTTTTCTATTCAACGTGAAAATTTTAATCCGAACAAAAATTTTTTGAGAAACTACGTTTTTTTGTGAAGGGTTATTATAGCATTCGTTATATTTCAAGAGTACCTACACTTTATTTTAAAAGACTTCGAACTAGTGTAGGCATAATATTATCATAGCTTAGAGCAAAATAAAACATTGAGTTTTTAAATAAAAGTATAAAATTTTATACTTTAAATCTCAAGATGTGCCTTTCAAGAGGCCAACTTTTTTAGCGCCATGTTAGAGGCTTTTCCTAGGATTGCGTTAAAAAAAGTTGTACCATAACCATGTTTTAAACAAAAACTTTGAACAAGTTTTATTATTACGAGAACGAAGTTGTACGGCAGTTCAAATCTTAACTACTTGCTTTAACTAATAAGAATTAAAAGTCTTAGGACCCTGGTTTGAACTTTAGAAATATGCGGCTTACGTTGGGGCCATACTTTTAAGAATTTTAGGTATCTGAACTTGAGAAAATGTATACGTTTTCTAAGGCTAGAAATCTGCGGCTTATGTTGGGGCCATACTTCTAAGAATTTTAGGTATCTGAACTTGAGAAAATGTATACGTTTTCTAGTTACTACTAATAATTATTTCTCTAATATCTGGTTTCTACGGTTTGATTTATAATCACAAACTATTAAACCAAACGACAATGTTGTTGAATTGTAAAATCCTATCAAAAACTTCCAAAACTGGGCAAAGCTAGCACACTATAAGTCACCAATAATAATAATTATCAAAAATATTTAGGAAAATAAGAACCAATGAAGGTAATGTCACTAATGCAATTGTGACTGCAATGGTGATAATTGATAATCACAATGATGATAACATTACCTATGTTACGTTGATAACGAAACAATACATAGCAACAAGTCAATACAATAACGACTAGACTGGATAATCAGTAATTCATAAATTAAGGGGCCGGGTGCCATCGAAATTCTCATACATACGTAATACCAAAATCATTATCTCATACGAAAATATTTAACATGTTTGGGTTATATTTTTTCAGCTTAAAACAGTAATTACCTAGGTTCCTGCACAAAAATTTACTACAAAATATTATTATTATTATTATTGGCCTACTGTGTCCCACTGCTGGGTAAAGGCCTCCCCTCTTTTATTCCATAATTCGCGATCTTGTGCTGTTACTGTAACAGCACAAAATATTTAAACACTAAAAAATATAGTAAAACACTAAAAAATATATAAATAAATAGTAAATGTACTACAAAATATTTAAACTCTAAAAAATATTTTTTAGTATTTAAATATTTTGTAGTTTTACTACATTTTTTTATAAGTTTTTTAGTGTTTTACTATGTATGTTTTACTGTGTATGAGAATTTCGATGGCACCCGGCGTCTAAGATGTGGATACACTGAGCTTAGGTTCTGAAATATAATCCAGTGTACTGGCCATTGTTCAAGACGTCACGTATACGACGCTATATTGTACATTTATTCAGTACAATAGTAGTACTCACCAGGGGAGACGTCAGACAAGTGTGACGTATAATTATAGACGTAGACGTCAATGCACTGGCGTATATTTCTGAACTAATCAACAGTATGACGTCGATCCTAGGCGTCATGAGGACCGGTCAACTTATACTGGGATCTATTTCGGAACGTACCCTGAGCATAATTCATGCTGATGCTCATCCCCTTATCCCAGACGGGAGTGTTTTCGACAAATCGCCCTCATTAATAACCGACACCTGAGATATAAGACTAGGTAGGACTTTGTGTAGGCTTTCACCCGACTGCTGTAAAGTGGTGCGGGTTTTCGCAAATTACGGCCCGTAAAATATATTAATTATAAATGTTTTTTTAAAGGAAATAAAGGAACTAAACTATGCAAATTATGTGTAACTTTGTGGCGGTACCCACAATTCGCCTAACATTCCTGCATCGCGCTATCGAAGTTTTCTGAGCGCGTCGGTATATATACGACAGCTGAAATGTATGACGTGGGCTTCGGCCTGACCGAGCATAACACCTCTCTCGGTCGGAAGATCTTCCTTTGGCCGCCACGCATTATTCCCACATTGGTGACCCTCGACAGAACACGCCTCCTTCATCATCATCACTCCCCGCCCCTCCGCACCGCGCCAGCCAGCATCGCCTCATCGGGTACATCGTCCGCTAGCCGCAATGTACCGCGGCCTGGGCGACTCCGCATCGGCATCATCGGGCTTTCTCACTACACCGACCGGTCAGCAAGCAGAGCACATCTCTCCTGGTCAGCACGTAGCATCGGCCCCGCACGGCAGCTATCCGACTCACTGGATCCCGTGCAGCAGCATCACAGTTCCGACTCACTGGAACTCTCTGGCACTGGCGACTCAAGCGACAAGACTTCAAGATTCGACCTCCGGTCTTCGGGGGGGAGTGATGTGGCGGTACCCACAATTCGCCTAACATTCCTGCATCGCGCTATCGAAGTTTTCTGAGCGCGTCGGTATATATACGACAGCTGAAATGTATCACGTGGGCTTCGGCCTGACCGAGCATACCACCTCTCTCGGTCGGAAGATCTTCCTTTGGCCTACGCACATTATACCCACAACTTTTCTCTTACGGAGTGGTCACCCCGGTCTCTTATGTCCAGGCTCTATACAGTTATAGCACATTACCGCCTCCTTTCTCGTAATTTAATCTTCTTTCGATAATTAGTTGCCTTTAAAGCAGTTTCTGGTTCTATAATCTATATCTTGCCTCTACCGAGGTTCGGTGGAATGGGTGGATCTTCCCCCATATCCAGTAAACCAATTCTACCGTTTTAATAGACTTTCGTTTCTAGTTCGATTCAGTCCATTTCCAGATAAACTACATAATAGTACTGTCATGAAAATATGTCAAAGTAATTTGTACAGGACTCCACATAACCAGTATACAGTACATAGTAGTTACTAATTAATATACTCGTATGATCACAGCGACAGGGCACTGTTGCTTTATAATTACCCGACAGAATTAGATTGTCGTGTAACCTTTGTAATCTGAGATTAGCTTCTGAATGGAAATTATGTACATTGCCGTTTGAAGTTATTTTACCTTTGACATGACTTGACGTCATAAAAATACTTTTCATGAAATTTGGATTATAAGGGCTCTGAATAAAATGCAGAATGTAGATGATGGCATAGTTAAACCATTCTTGAGTCCTCGGCAAAAGGCAAAAAAAAAAAACACGCTTCGGCACGAATTACGCGGGTATTTGCTATGTCACGCAAATACCCGCGTTTTTCGTGCCGAAGCGTGTTTTTCCACGTGCGACTAAAGGACTGTTAAAAATTTCTCTTCAGAAATATGATAATTGTAAAAAGATTTAATTTGTCAATGTAAACCTACGTGAACATGGCTTTAGCGTCAATATTAATTGTCATTGGGCATTTGATACTGTATATTAATTGCACTAATCATAACTGTAAATTTAATCGTATTTGAGTATAAAATAGCTTCACATGTTCCTGTGACGTACCAAGCGGCTTTTTGGCGGTAAAGTCTGAATTTCCCGGAAATAGGCATATCGGGTTTTCGAATCAAAGGGAATTCCGATTAGTGGCGACAAACTAGATTCCGGTTCGAAGTTTAAATTGAAATAATTTGAATATCTGAATAAAGAACATTCCGAATGTTTGTAGTGAAATTAATTCTTGATCTTTCGTTTGGAGCCGTTTTCAGATTCAGTAAGCATTGTTTTGTCTTAAATTGCGGTGCCAGATTTTATTATTAAAACTAGCGACCCGCCCCGGCGTCGCACGGGTATAAAATATATAGCCACTGAAAAAATGATTAAAATGGATAGCCTATGATTCTTCACGTGGTCTACTTCTTATCTGTGCCAAATAACATAAAAATTGCTCCAGTAGTTCGCGAGATAAGCCGTTTCAAATAATTTCCCCCGTTTTTTTTCATAACTACTATGAAATTTTTTAATAAAATACCTAACTATACATTTTGATTATTAACTTCGAATTCGAAATAATCAATTGCAAGTTCACTAAGTACCGTAGTCAAGTCTTATTTAAAATCTGTAGTCTTGTAACATTGTAATAAAAGTGCTTCGATTGAAAGCCAATTTTCCAACTTTTTTATTTTGTATGGAAGCGTTGCCTCCGACTTTAATAACCAATTTCTAAAATATGCTAAGTAAAAAATTTCTACCTGGTATAAAATTGGTGGGCGTTGTAGAGCCCACAATTACCATAACCCAAGCCAGCTCACAAAAACCCTCAAAAATGTTATAATTTCCTACAATCAAGCTATCGAATAATTTATAATAATCGTTTTTGGTTACTTTGTTATAAAGACGTAGAGTCTAATATTGTTGCATATAAATATGTCCAAATGCTTTTTGGTTGGGATAAATGGTAGTTAAAGCGTCCTTCAGCTCCTTTTCTTTATTCACAGGTAATAAAAATTTATTTTATCACTTATCAATACATTTTAAACATGAAAATATATGTACTTAACATGAAAATTATTCTAATAATTATATTACTACCACATTGATGCAAGAGAATGAAAGATGTAAGATAATATTTACCAACCATTATCTTATTCAGGAATTAGTAGGAATAATGTCATGTAATTTAAATAAACCAATCCCTTAAAGAACTTTCCAGAACGACCCAGACACCTGCGATATAATAAGGAATCTGCCCGGAGCGCTTTCCATTCCTGGGATTTCATTTTATTTATGGCCACGATTGATTCCGAACCTGAATGAATTAGAGTAAATGGATTCATGGCTTCGAATTCAGTATCTGTTTCCTGATCTTAAACTACTTTGCGTATATATTTACTTGCCTGTAATTGGTACAATATGTATATGCTTGTGCTGTGTGCGTTTTAAAACGCTTGGTAAAACTGGACAGGCCAATAATAGGTACTCATGCTAGTGTATAACATTTCTCCTACTCCAACCATTCTTCTGATTAATTTCGTTGCGGGTCCCAAGACAGATTTAGCTTGTCTCTCGGGCATCCCTGAGATCATATCAGAGGGTTTTCGTAGTTGGTTACCACTGTTGATCCTGGCGACACAGGAGTTGCAGTGGTAGGAATGTGTGGTGGGCCATTTGTCCGTTTAGTGTATAACATGTAGGAGTAACCATTACTTACCTATCAATAATGTGTCACTGTCTGATCGCGATCTACGATCTACCAATACCGACCCATCTGATAACCTCGCTCCCTCCACGCTTACTCCTCGCTCTACCAAAGAGGCCTTAAATTCTAACTTACGCATTCATCTTCTAGTTTCGCTAAACGATCGATTGACGGTTTGTGTACAACCTATGCTCATAATCATAATATGGAGTTGTCGTTTAATTCGGTCAAAAAGGGTATTTAAATTTTACAAAGCTCTTCGTATTTATAGCGGGTGAAAAGTTCTGAGCTGTGCGGTCCGCGATGCCCCTTGAAGCCGTACCATCAAACATTCAGGAGATCGATCAAACAGGGGTGAGACGAGCAAACACTACATGCAAAGTTATTAGCGGTATCTCAATATTGGGCATGGAATATTGCACTTGAGATTTGTGGGGAAACTCCTTGAAAAATACCCCCTTAAATATACTTGAGGGGCTTCCTTCTTTACTGATATTGTAAATGCGGAAGTTACCTTCGCCAAACAAATAAACCATTGCACTAATTTAGATGGGTATGGATATACTTTCTTTTTTCTAAAGACATAAATAAGGATGTCACCTTAGCTTTTGCAATATTGGGACCATTTCTAAGGCATAAAGGAAGCTGTGCAAATGAACTCACGGTCAACCGCAGCAGCCCTGACCAGGGCTAGCACAGCCGAAAACACCAGCACTGTTAGAGACATCGTTACAACTGGCGGTAATCGGTCCACCTGCTTTATATATTGACCCTGGCTGCCCACTGACATCATTTGCTATACGAATCGACCTTGCGAGAGGATAATCATCTCATTGTTGCGTTTTGTTTTGGTTCAAAAGATTCCATCATTGTTTTAATCCCATAATATATCCAATTGATTTGAAAACGATCCCGTGTAGATGGTATGAAATCTATTGTGGATGTGAAGGGGTCAATGGGTGGAGCTGTTGTCATCTTGCTGGAAGAATTAAAACTGTTGAGAAGTCAGTATGACTGATTTTCGTTGACCTATTAGCTAATATAAATAATAATAGATCTAGTTGGATTAGCTACTGTATGTACTCGTATCAATGTAAAATTTTGTTTCATTTCAGCCTTCAGTTTCTATTGCTTAAATTCACACAGTGATTCCGTGGCAGAACTAGTGATCTCTTACTAACGATAATCCGCATTGAGCATTGAACCTCTTTGGCAGTGCCCTAGAACTTTCTATTTAACCCTCACGAGTTTGTCAGTAACGCACGTCGAAGTTAAAGAGAGCATCCCTAAAAGTACTTTCTATTTTAGAATTCGGTACGGCACGTTTCGGTTAAATATTTGTTTATTTATTGAATTGTTCAGCTGGGTTACCTTTCCTTGAATTTTTAAACCACAACTCATTTTTGTAGTTATTCTTGTTAGGCTGGCTTAGTCTTAATTTTCCTGGTTTCAACCAACACTTACGACTAATGGTTTTATCTTCCATCATGTCTTTTCAATCTGGAGATAAGATAAAAAAGGATTCCCTTAATCCACATCTATCTAGTCCGGATATGGTTAGTTCGACACAAACTGTCTTTATCGGTATTCTAATACCTGTTCCAACATTGGACACGCGAATAGAACCTGTCTTTAGATAGAACGGCCGTTGAGAATCGATCCTCGATAAGATACCGGTTTGCTTTATGCATCCTTGGGAATGAGACTAAAGAACAATATAAAACGCTAAGACTAGTTTATTGTACACCATAAAATACTTAAGATTGCTAGTGCTCACTATTTATAAGCTATTAAGCTCTAGCAACTATAAATCTTTGTAAAAATACGTAAAGATTATAGTTTATGTGGTACTAAATGTTGTCTGCACAGGAACAGAGGCAGCTGTGCCCTCAGATAAGGAATTTGCAATTAAAAACAGCTTATTTTCGTCCAAAGCTTGTGGTCTTCTTATTCTACGTTCTTATTTGTTGAGTTAATGAAACCAATACAGTTATTTTAGAGGCAATATTAACTTATTAAAACGATCAATGAAAATGTTACTCTATCTCTATACAAATTCAATTTACTCTTATTTATATACGTACTAAATACGCAATTTTCTTATACTACTCGTAACTTTAAAGCCATTTTAAAGTCGCATATAAAATCTCAAGTCCGTTAAAGTATCTAATATCAGGTTATATGGAGCTCGTATAAATTCTAGAGTAGAGAGCTACATGCAATATTGAATCAGGAATGTATTTCAACAAGTTGGTTACTTACGGATAATGCAGTCCACAAACAGCGTTCCCTGAGGGAATTATTAAACTGTCCGTTTGTCTATTACCGCAGAACAAATAGTATGTTATTACAGTCGAGAGTTCCTTGCCTCGTGGACGTTATAGTTTTGATACAGATTTGAAATTATCAATGATTAGAGTTCTATTATTATTTTATCATGAATCTTTATATTCAATTGAAAAATATAAGCCAATAGATTAAAGTTCAGACCTACTTGAGCCAGTCTTCTTCATCTTAACACCTCCATCGTAGGTATCGTAGGGGCTGCCGCTTGGGGATTGATAGTTAAATACAAATTAAGTCCCAGACTTAGACGGCAATAATAACTAATAAGTAATAAGTATCACAAAGTTAATACCTAAATATTAAATTTTATGACAAATTTTCACACTTCCAGTCAGCATTTTAGCTCATTTCGAATATCCAGCTTTAATACATTAAAGGTAATTAATAAAGTAATTGCATGATTGCTTAATGCAGGATGATTCAAGGCACCTTTAGAGAATTAAATAAAAAAAAGTGAAAATGGCGACTCGTATGACGCTAATTGAGAAATATTATCCCCGCTGAATAACCGAATCAATATGAATGCCAACATCTTTTGTAGGGGTTGATCTCCCCTAGCCACCCTCAGTCATTGGGGGTGTCACGGCTGATTTCCACCCGCTATGCTCTTTAATATTTTGTATTGAATAATATGTTGCAATTCAGTTTCCAGTTCGGTGACATTAAAAGGGTTAGTTTGTATTTGTAATGATTTTTATTCCTTCTGTTTAATATTACAATATGCGTAGAATACAACTGAGTTATATGTATTTAAGTAACATTATTTTGTAGGTTCACGGGCCTGCAAATTTTGATAAGGAATGTCTCCATATCAAAATTTGCTATTTTTCGGTACAAAAAGTAACCAAAGAACTACCATACATTATCAAAATCGGGTTAGAATTTTTTGCGAAAGAATTAACAATGCACACTGACTTTCATGTTTATAATATTCGTGTGATCGCTTTCCAAATTCTACACATAGTTAGGGAGATATTAATTAATGCAGTTAAATTTTTCATTCTACAATAAAATCTAAATATTAATCAACAAATCTTCAAATCGGATCAGTGTAATTGGGGCTTAGAACGAGCAAATCGTGGGCAATAAATATGGATATATAACAAAAAATTAAAACAGACTTCCAAGGTAAAAACAATAATAACATCCTTATAATATGAACTAAAAAGTATTAAATAATTTTTCCTATCGAATAGTGCGTTTTTCCGAATTCGGCTAAAACTCAACTATTTCTGTACTCAATCCTTCATCATTTTGAAGTCGGTACCAGATAGCTGAATCTTCAGTCTGCCAAAATATTTGTAACTGGCACCGACTTCAAAATTATGAAGGATTGAGTACAGAAATAGTTGAGTTTTAGCCGAATTCGGAAAAAGGCACTATTCGATAGGAAAAATTATTTAATACTTTTTAGTTCATATTATAAGGATGTTATTATTGTTTTTACCTTGGAAGTCGGTTTTAATTTTTTGTTAAAAATAATAATTTCACTCTTTTTAGTTTTTAGTTACCTAGTAAGTAGTAAACTATCGCGTACTATGTACTATCAAAGAAGTTGATTCCTATGCAGATCGGGGACCTAAGCAGTTTGGTTGCGTTACGTCAAACCCAGCCGACAGATCACAATTAACATTGAATTGACATATTCGACCAAATAACGTTGGTCTATCAATTATTACATAGGAATCAATTTCCTCGATGGTGCGTGGAATAATACACATGTATTATATTATTCTACGTATCTTATTACAAGCTCACCGGTGAACGAGACACAATAGAATAACAATATATTTCCAAGAATCCACGATCGAAAGATACAAACTATTAGCACAGTGTAAATAACTAGTTATTTACACTGTGCTATTAGCAACAGATTAGCAACAAATCATAAGTATCGTGCAGAGACCGGTCTCGAACGCTTCAACTCCCAAGCGGCCACATTGTGGTGTTATACGAATTCGGACATCTATTAATAACCGGCCCCACTCGTTCGACTCGAGCGATCTTTGCACGAAATATTTTGAGTGTGAAGTTTTGAAAATAGACAAACTGTGTTACGCTCGTAAAAATCTCATTATTCGGTATTTTATTCGAAGATGAACTTTTCTCACGTTCTGAGAATTGGGTCCCAGGTGCGCGAGGTCTATGGCGGTTTTTTTTTTTTATACGGGCTTTGGCCCACCACACATTCCCACCACTGTATCTCCTGTGTCGCCAGGATCGACAGCGGTATCCAACCACGAAAACCCTTTGATATGATCTCAGGGAGCCCGAGGGACATGCTAAAACTGTCTTGGGACCCGCAACGAAATTAATCAGAAGAAAATAGGAGGAGTAGGAAGATTCCAATTTCCCTCCCCATAAAAGCGGGAAACAGCACAAAGTTGCAATGACCGAAAGTCAAAGAACTTAAGGGGGAGCACCACGGAAATAAGGTTAATAATTGTGACTCCTAAGCTAAAGCTAAGTTAATATTGGAGTTTATTGTGTTTGACTGTTGCCAATAATAATGGTGACAAAAACGCTTGAAGGCACGGAAGTACTTCGGAGTCACTTCCGTCTATGGCGGTTGCATACTAAGGTATAATATTAATATATCTATCTCGATGGCCCGGCCGTCGCCGCGCGCCGCTGCGGCTCGGCCGCTAGTGCGCGCCCGGTTGCGAATTTACAAAGCTATATCATTAGAGTGAAAGCGCAAACTCAACTGGCTTAGCTTTTGTTAGATAAAAACTTGACAAAACCCTTATATATTTTAGTACAGAAAGTGACCGAAATCGCCTAGACTTTGTTAGCTAAATTGTTTCTAACATTGCAGCAACATATTATGCTATTCAATATAATACCGATATGGTAAATACATCGTCATTGTTAGCTTTAAAAATTTGTAGGATAGTTACATGAAAATTGTTATTACTTATTATTTTAATGTTACAGTAATTAAATTACTTACTCGTTTCTATATTCTGTATTTAAGTGACAAAAAATACTACTTAATTAACTAATAAACTTTAATTATTAGGTAAGAAACAGGTATATACATAACTACACACTTGTTGAGAGTACAAAATATAATTATAAAACTATCTTAGATAAATGATTGGTCTTTGATCTGTCTGATCATTTATAGCTAAGAAAACTATAATATTAATTTTTTAGGTACCTCTAATGTAAAATACAAAACGCAGATAATCATTTTTATCACGATTAGTTTAGTATTTTTACAATTTAAACGTAGTTGGTAACAGTCAGTCTTATTTAAAAGTATGCTGTACGAGTATGGCACGCTCGCGATGAACAAATATTATTATGGCGGTGAGCCTCTACTCGACTAGGTTTTGTAAGTGCATTTTTATTTGAAAATATCAAGGCAAAAAGCTAATCCATTTGAGTAAATTTTTTTACTGAGATAGAATAGGTATTGTCGAGTAATATACATAAACAAAAGCTCATCTATTAGAGTCTGGCTCGTGACTCAAACCTTTGTTAATACGCCGCCCGGTCTGGTACACGGCCCCGCGCCGCGCCGCCCAGCCGCTCGCTTGACAGCCCTAGCAGATTAGAACGCTAAGCGCAATGCAAAAGGTTGAAATTAGGTTGTTTTCATGTGTTGTTGTGAGACATGCATGTTACTTGTATTAATTATCGAAGCAGCTTACTTCTCAGAAGTAATATCAAATGTGTACCTTATGCTCTGGACTTAAGGATCAATTTGTTTTGTTCAATTTTGGTGACATTGGTGACCCTAATGTGGTAATGATGATGATGATGATGATGAATATAATTTGCATAGTAGCATATGCTTTCAGTTCTTAAAACAGCGCCTAAACCCCCAAACTTGTATCTATAAGGAATCCGGAGTTCTCTTAGTATCTTCGGAACCATGATATACCTCGGTGCAAAATCTTGCGTTTTGGTAGCATATGCTTAGGATGCTTCTCATAAAACCAAAGTCACCATATGTTTCCATATAAATTTCGAGAAGTTCCCTCGATTACTCATAGATCCCATCATCAGGTCACCAATTTTGTGAACATGGTACCAAATTGAACTAAAACCTAATACAACAAAACAAAAATTTCGAAAATCGGTTCACAAACGGCGGAGTAATCGTTGAACATACAAAAAAAAAATCCACAGCCGAACATATAACCTCCTCGTTTTTTGGAAGTCGGTTAAAAATGTATCGAGCCAGGTCATTGACCTTTGAACGTGTGAGATATTTCGCTAGACTTGATAGTGTGATTAATGTTGTAGTTTGGTTTAGATCTGAATTTATTGAGCGATTGTGTCTTTAGAAAGTTTAAAAGTTAGTTCAAATAATTTTGCACTTTCTTGATGATTAGCTATGTGTCCCGTTGTTGTAGTAAGTTATTTTGTGAGTTTTTCGTAGAGGATTGGAAGGATTTAACAAAAACAAATAAGCGCTTTCATTATTCATACTTATTACTTACTAATAATATTATATGTCGCAACTCGCAAGTGTATCTGTCTATTACCTCTTCACGATTTAACGGCTGTACATACATTTTTGGATGAAATTGTATATAATATAATTATACTGGCGCCTTTGAAAAGGCACTGGATGATTTTTCAATTAAAAACCTGTACGATTCTTGATACAAGAATTTCCATACAACGGAGTTCCCGGCGACAATCAATAGTCATGTAATAATGCAAGTTCAATAGGACTATTATTGAATAGCAATGATGTTGATGATGATGACGACATACAGTGGGTTTATCAAAGGATAATAAAAGGGAATATCTTACCCGCGGGAGCGACCTACACGGTAACGAGGTAATAAATTAAAACGCGCGCCGTTAGCCTCATACAAAACGAGCCCTTACACCGATCAGCTCCACTGTCTTAATTAATACATGTTGGACCACCAGGAAAACTGATTATAGAAATTTATTTTAAAATCACAATTTATAAAAATACACGTCATATTTCCATAACACACAACAAATAACCTCAAAAAGCATAAGCGTTTCTCATATATATTATAATAGCGCTTAAATGTTTTTGAGGCTATTAGAACTACAATATATTGTATTATGTGCATAATAATAATATTATCTATGTGACTCGAGGAAGTCTTCTTCTGTTACAGCGTAGAGGCGACGACATCTGCTAAGAGTCCGTATATATTATCTGAAACTAAACAGTGTGAATAGATTTTCACTACTGCTGTTTCATTACTCTGTCATTTACTGCAAATTCAATAATTATTATGAAATCGTCTTCGAAAAAACAAATCTTTATTTTAAAACAAAACCCAGATCGTGCGCGTCGATTTAATAATTTACACGAAAGCGGAAATCAAACCCAAACAAAACATTATTTCCTCTCAGAAAATCCGAACAAACGCACACAAATCCTCGCCCGCAATTCTCTCAACTCTGACCGTACAACTTCTCAATTACCTTCAAAATTTCTATAGCAATAAATATTGTTTTCCTCCAAGTGGCGGAGTTCGGTCATAACTCTCGTGCGTGTCTCGAAACTTCTTTTCACTTTACTTTGTGTTTACAGTTAAACTTGTATTGTTTTGCGACGTTAGAACTTACGAATAAACTTTTCTAAGGGCATTGTAGCTGTTTATTTCAGTAAATTGTTCTATTTTAAGCTACATTTTAAGACATTCAGCTTTGTTTCTTGGTTGATTCAGTCTGATCATACTACAAAATAGTATGAAACGTCAATTATTATAGCTGACGTTGGTGTTGCATTGACCGCATGGTCACCGTTGGCGCTGATGGCATGAGGTGTGTATGAAATTCTAGGCGTTTATGAATAACGCGTACCGGTCAACGCTGATATTTCAACACTGACGTAAAAGCAGCCAAACCATGAGACTAGCAGCGTGATGTTATACAGCCTTAAGCCTTCCTCGATGAATAGACTATCCAACACAAAAAATATTTTTCAATTTATACCAGTAGCTCCCGAGATTAGCGCGTACAAACAAATAAACCAACAAACTTACTCTTCATCTTTATAATGTAAGTATAGATGGGTGCTAGATGCTGAGATTGTTATTAAAACTGCAAATGTTGGCACTTGGCATCGACGCGGCAACGTCTTGCTTGTCTGGGGAAGAAGGAAATTGAAATTTCATACAGTATAAGTGTGTGAATTTTGTATATTGCATTTTTAATACAGCCGCTATATTTACTTTGGTTGTATTATGTACGGATAACTCAAGCAGTTCTTTAATAAAGACTGCATTCAAACCTTGTACCAATTAATCTTTAATTAATCATCAAATTGCTTAGTGTCTTCTTGCCTACTTCCAACTCTGGTTTATTACAATTTACAATAATTGCTAGATTATGCGATTATTATTAGGGATTTGAACAAGTTTTCACCGAGTTCCAGAAAACGTCTTGTAATATTATAATACAGTAACTTAAATTAGCCGTCTTCGTAAATTAAAAAAAAAAATTGGCTTGATACTTTTCTGCTCTCTAAAGTCATAACTTTTCACGCTTCAAATAAATGCTTGCGCCCAATCTTATTATACTGTGCCAAAACTAATTCTTAGATCCCAAATCCCAATAGGCCAATACAGTCCTTAATGTTACATTACTTATAAAGTTCTCGCATTACCCAATTTACCCTACAGTTATCTGCTGTCACCCCTAATAAACTGAATTGGGCTCTTTACTGCAATTTGCGGATAAGTTAACTTTTCACTAACTTTTACTACTGTTTCATTACTTTGGTTTGAGATTTAATCAGGAAAAATGGTTGTTGATAGTTTGGAAAATGTCTGGCAATGTTAATATTGATTGTCGAAAAAGGGTCTAGACTCTAAACTATGTAAGTGTCGCCATAATAATTTACTTTTTATAAGAATTTTGAATTGCTTTTATGTATCGCAAAGTCGCCTCTTGTTTGTTTTCTTTTGGTGTAAACTGACCCTAAGGTTTACTTACTAAACTTAGAAGTTAGAGCGTTAGAGGGTCGGACGGGCCCAGGGTTCTAAAAGGACTGACTCGTAAAGCAACCGTTTTAATATTAAAATTTTATGTGCTACGTGCCTGACTCATACTTGCTACGCATTGCAAACGCGATTCGATTCTATGGTCTAAAAAACGAAACGAGTCGCAAAACTTTATAGTACCTAAATATGAAATTTTTAGAAACATTTGACCCGATACATGCTCTATTAAAAAAATCCGTCGCCATACCCGTAAATTGCCGATCCGGGCATCCGTATGGGTATGAAGACGGCATTTTTTTGAGTTCCCAGCATTGTTCTCATAGAAAAAGTTGTCATTTTGACGGGCGAGCATTTGATGGTTTTAAAGATAACGGTGTTAACCCTAACAAATCAAATCAAATCAAATCAAAATAATTTATTCACGTAGGTCACACAGTTACACTTATGAACGTCAAAATTTTAAAAGATTACAAAATTTTCATCTCATTCTAAGATACATAATACACAATTCGACTTACATCTACTGACAATAGGTACACTACATATTTAATAAAACAAAAATATAATTCAAAATAAATAGTTCTATGTCAATTTTATGCAAAATAATAATGTCAATATAATTTATTCAAATAATTTAATATGTATTATGATAATGTCAATTCAATAATTCAATTTAAGTAATTATTATAAAATTGTCAATTCAATTATTATTAGTATGATTACTTATTTTTATTATGTACTTATAGAAATTTATATCTTTAAACGAGCAATTCTTGTATATATATATATATATATATATATATATATATATATATATATATATAAATATATGATTGGAATCTCAGAATCGGCTCCAACGATTTTCATGAAATTTAGTAGGGGAGAGGGGGGCTAGTTCTAACAGATTTTGAATATTGTCATTTATCTTCTTAATTTGAAAACTTTATGTTATTTTTTTTATACCCGAGTAACGGAAATTTATATGACTTACATATACTAAGCTAAAAATTCATCTAAATTACTTGGATTCGGAGGGAAACGCATCTTTTTAAAAAAAGTCAGCGGTTAAAACTTGCCCCGTTTCGGGGGCAAATATTAACAGTGACGGGGTAAGTATTAACGCTAAGTAAACTTGTTAGACTTTCATTAAACCATGGAAGTAAAAAATAAAACAATATTAAAATGGTGATTTATTTATTTTTTCACATACAAATGTTTTTTTTTTTTTTCAATTCATTTATTTATTTGCTCTAAAAGTGTAATACAGTAGGTGGTAATGTGGTTCTTATAGTCTAACACTTTTAGCTATATTATAGAATAGCATGCAAATATACATATAAAATTTTAATAAACTCTAAATCGTCCAAAGTTAACATTAAATATTATTAGAAGTCAACAATTTTGTCAAAGTAATAAGTAATTAAAATAACAGATTGGTAGTGTGATAAATCGTAGATTGCATGTCAGTATAATTATTATTGCTTAAAATTATCATGTTTATTAGTTTAATACATAGGAAAGAAAAACAGAAAATACATCAAGTTCATACGAAATAATTAGAATAAAATTTAAATGTATGTCATAGTAATAGTTAATTAAATTATAGTAATATGGTCAATTATATACGAAAATTAATTAAATTATGGTCACAATGATTAAAATAAAAGAAAAAATTTTAAATAGAATTTAGTCAACGTTATTACAATAATATAATTATTACAAATGTATATCATTTTTTGAATTGAATAATTCCTTTACCGAGTAGAAGTTTTTCATTTTTAACCATTTCACTATTTCCTTTTTAAATTTATTGTACGGTAGGTTTTCTATATTATTAGGAATAGCGTTATATGCTTTTATACACATTGCATAATATTGTTTTTGGTACATTGCGTATTTTGGAATGACGTCGAGTACTAATCTGTCAGGGTTTCTTTTGTTTCGGGGATATATGTCACGTGCTTTTTTGAAATTCTTATAGTTTATTTTTGCGTAATTTACTAATTCGTATATGTACATACTCGGTAAAGTCATTATACTTAGTTTTTGAAACAGTGGTTTACAGGACTCGTAAGGTGTCTTGCTACACATCGCACGCACACATTTTTTTTGTGCAATGAAAGCCTTATCTACGTCCGTCGAGTTGCCCCAGAGTAGCAGACCATACCTAAGGATTGATGCTACATATCCATGATATGCCGATAAAACTGTATGCATCGATGCAACCTGTTTAAGTTTTCCAAGGACAAATACAAATCGGTTAATTTTGCTACAGACATACTCTATGTGGGCTTTCCAATTTAAGTGCTCGTCAATATGCAAGCCCAGAAATTTTGTGTGTGTTGTCTTATGAATACTTTCATTTTCATATATTATTTTATTGCAGATGGCGGGCTTAGTTCCAATATTTTTAAACTCAATAAAATTGGTTTTTGTCAGATTTATATTTAAGTTATTGTTATTCATCCAGTTAATTACAGATTTGATTAATTTATGTATGTCATTAATAATTTTATTTTTATTGTCATTATCATAGTTTATTAATATAGAAATGTCATCCGCAAAAAGGGTACAGTCATAATTTGTAATATCCGGGAAATCGTTTATGTAAATCAAGAATAGGAGTGGACCAAGTATACTTCCTTGGGGTACACCGACTCTATTCGCTCTACTTTTAGATCTAACTGTAGTCAAATTTTTTTTAATAATTGTTACGATTTCAGTATACTGTTCTCTGTCAGATAAGTATGATTGTAGCCAACTTAATGCAGGACCTCTGATGCCTAAGTTGCTCAATTTTTTCAGCAGCACTTTGTGGGACACGAAATCAAAAGCCCTAGACATGTCGAAGAAAATACAAAATGTAGACTTTTTGTCGTTTAAGTAGTTAACAATTTGTCTTACTAATTTTGCTGCTGCTGTGGTAGTGCTTTTATTACTTTGAAGGCCAAATTGTTCTTGCTTAATTATATTATGCTTTTGTATAAAATTTATAACCCTCTTGTACATTACTTTTTCGAATATTTTTGACAGCACGGGTAATAGTGCTATCGGACGATAATTTTCTAATAGTGTTTTGTCTCCTTTCTTATGTAACGGTCTCACTACTGATTTTTTAAAACGATCTGGAAATGTACCCGTTTCGAATGATAAATTAACCAGATGTGTAATTACTGGCGTTATTTCCTTTCTGCAGTATTTTATTACTTTAGTAGAGATTCCGTCGTATCCTTCAGATTTAGTATTTTTTAGGGAGCCAATAATGTTATTTATTTCAGAGGGAGTACATGGATTCAGAAAGATAGTATTTTGAAAAAACAATATTAACTTCTGTCAAATTACAAATAACATGAATTTCCTTTTATGTCATCCAACCTGAGCTGTTTCCAGCCCCTATGGATTCCACTTGCAACAAAAATTGAATCTGATCCTCGGATATATGAACATCGGTGGATATGGTGTCGCCGGAGTGTCGCCAGAGTGATCGACGTACCTCTTTCGGCAGATGTAGCAGCTCCAACTTGCTTATAATACCGATTAATACTTACCCCGTTCCTTTTGTTAAAACTAGCCCCCGAGGACCTTTTTTGGATATAAGTAATTATTAAAAAAAACTATAGGTATATTTAATAAAATAACACGGAAATGTAATTAGCAACTAAATAACCGTTAATTATATAAAAATCTGCAATCGCAAAACCAAATAATTAAAGCATGAATCAAAAAATTCGAGACGTAAAAATGTCCGCTTGCCTGTATTTTTGCACCGACGTACAATAACTTCACAACGCGATGGCCGATGGGCAACACACTTGTACCAAATCGTTCGCCGACATCGCCCGAACTTATGACATTGAACGTCTTACCGTATCGTCATTTAATTTGGTAGTTACAGGCTTGTTAATACTTACCCCTGTTAAATCTAGCCCCCCTCTCCCCTATATAGGGGGTTTCGGGGGCGATAAATCGATCTAGCTAGAAATCATTTTTTAACCGACTTCCAAAAAACGAGGAGGTTATATGTTCGGCTGTGGATTTTTTTTTTTTTTTTTTTTGTATGTTCAACGATTACTCCGCCGTTTGTGAACCGATTTTCGAAATTTTTGTTTTGTTGTATTAGGTTTCACTCCAATTTGGTACCATGTTCACAAAAGTGGTGACCTGATGATGGGATCCATGAGTAATCGAGGGAACTCCTCGAAATTTATATGGAAACATATGGTGATTTTGGTTTGGTTTAAAAAGTCAAATATTGGGTCAAGGTATACCATGGTTTCGAAGATGCTGAGAGAACTCCTGACTCCTTATAGATACACGTTTGGGAGTTTCGGCGTTGTTTTAAGAACAGAAGGCATATGCTACTATGCAATTTATATTCATCATCATAATCATCATCATCATCATCGTCATCTTCATCATTACCACGTCGTGTTAAGGTCACCAATGTCTCATGGCACAGACTAGATAATAGTACAAGGCATAGGTATGGATATACTAATAATAATAATTATGTACTGTATAACAACACCTGTTTATTTAATACATGACGGCGGTCGGCGCCGTAGAGGCGACGGCGTCGCCGCCGCGCGGCGCATGGCGGCAGACGACAGATCGAATCCTTTACTAACTACTTTATATACAGATCGAATACTTTATTAACTACTTTATAAAATTTAAATAGACAAATAGAATTGAAATAAAGTTATTGTAAAAAGAGCATTTAAACAAAACAAAGTCATTAAGAGTCTTTTTAATTAGTTATACTTATTAATCGATAGATGGCGCACTAAGTATCGATTTGAATTCTTTATTACAAGAACAGCTGTCAATAATTATGATAATATTAAATATTATGAGTAGCTACGCTACATCCTATGCAAGTTTATACAATTTTTTATCTGATAGATCCTTCGATCGTGGAAAAACGAGACACAATAGCCTTTCTATTGTTATCGCAATCGCCGGTGACCGCTTGGGGCTTGAAGCATTAAAATTGTTAAATTACTTAGCACAATATGTTCACTTCACTGATAATAGGTATATTATTTTGTGAGTGTGAGTTGTGACTCTTAACAAATTGTAATAAGATACTTAGGTAAAATATACGCGAAGGTTTATCTACTAGTGTAACTAAAAAGAGTGAAATTATTATTATTTTTAACAAAAAATTAAAACCGACTTCCAAGGTAAAAACAATAATAACATTAATATGAACTAAAAAGTATTAAATAATTTCTACTATCTAATAGTGCCTTTTTCCGAATTCGGCTAAACCTCAACTATTTCTGTACTCAATCTTCATAATTTTGAAGTCGGTGCCAGTTCCAAAAGTTTCAAATATTCTGTCAGAGGACTGAAGTTTCAGCTATCTGGTACCGACTTCAAAATTATGAAGATTGAGTACAGAAATAGTTGAGGTTTAGCCGAATTCGGAAAAAGGCACTATTAGATAGTAGAAATTATTTAATACTTTTTAGTTCATATTAATGTTATTATTGTTTTTACCTTGGAAGTCGGTTTTAATTTTTTGTTAAAAATAATAATAATTGAAAATGACATTTTATTCGTGTTTTATCGAATACCGAGCAAAGCTCGGTCAAATAGCTAGTTTATTATTATAGAACAACCTGAGCAACCGTAACAAACAAGGCAAAATAACGTTTGCCGAGTCAGCTAGTGTATTCTCATTTATCATACAAGTTCTACGTTTTCTCTTAGTAAAGTTGTAATCTAAGTAAAAGGAACTTTGTCACATAAATCTAAGAAATTGATAAGTTATATAAGATTTTCTTAATTACCAACAATTCATTATGCTCCCCGAACTAAGAAGTTGAAGCAACTTTCCTAGCACCTGTTAGTTTGGATTAGAGTTCCTTGTCGTAATTTGAAGGCTTTACTTTAGGGCAGTTTAATTGTATGCAGTATTAAGGACGAAAGTCATTTCAGATAACTTAGGGCCGTCTCTAGCCCATGTGGCGCCCGTGTGCAAACATTACCCTAGCGCTCTCTACCAAATGCGCGGTCAAAATAAATGAGTACAAAGTAGGGGAGAGGGGGGGCTAGATCTAACAGGGGTAAGTATTAACAAGCCTATAACTACCAAATTAAATGACGATACGGTAAGACGTTCAATGTTATAAGTTCGGGCGACGTCGGCGAACGATTTGGTACTTGAAGTGTGTTGCCCATCGTCCATCGCGCTGTGAAGTTATTGTACGTCAGTGCAAAAATACAGATAAGCGGACATTTTTACGTCTCGAATTTTTTGATTCATGCTTTAATTATTTGGTTTTGTGATTGCAGATTTTTATATAATTAACGGTTATTTAGTTGTTAATTACAATTCCGTGTTATTTTATTAAATATACCTATAGTTTTTTTTTAAATAATTAGTTATGTCCAATAAAGGTCCTCGGGGGCTAGTTTTAACAAAAGGAACGGGGTAAGTATTAACCGGTATTATAAGCAAGTTGGAGCTGCCACATCTGCCGAAAGAGGTACGTCGATCACTCTGACGACACTCCGGCGACACCATATCCAGCGATGTTCATAATGAAGTTTTTTTCGGTTTTGAATACCTACCATGATGTGCTCTTGTTGACTGGCCCTAACAAGCCTAAGGGCCTGTTTCACCGCTTCCTGATAAGGCTATCCACCACTTAACTTGACACATAGAGTATGGAGAATCTGTCAAATAAGCCTATCGGGCACCTTATCAGGAAGCGGTGAAACAGGCCCTAAACCCCAAAACGTACCCATGTTAACACATCTATACAAATGTACTTCATAAAAATGTCCAAATATTGAGTTTTTTCATTCTTATTACGACATCATAACAAACATAAAATGCTCAACAACATATTTTGAGAACATTTGACAGGGCAGGTCACTGAAAGCGAGGGCCCTATTATACACGGGTATAAAGTATTTTAAGGAAGGAAAGAGTGATAATTAAGAAAAACATAACACAAGTTTGTGTTTTTTAATAATAATTTAAAAACTATTTCCTTACGAGGGGCGCTCGGCGCCCCTAGGACCGCGGCGCCCGTGTGCAACGCACACTCTGCACCTAAAGGAAAGACGCCTCTGCTTATAAGAGTAGAGGAAGGCTGTATCATCTCGTGCGTGAGTTAAACGTTAGAAATTATAATCAAATCTACGATTAATTAGTATTATTTTAAATTCACGCGTAATACTGGCCATTTAGCCGAAACTTTTTCGTTTTCGCTTCGATATAGAATCGCCGATCAAAATGTATGGAATTCACATAAGACGAGTCGAACGTCAACGTTTTATTAACGAACGCTTAATATGTCAATTCCATACATTTTCGTCGGCGATTCTATAACGAAGCGAAAACGAAAACATTTTGGCACACCCCCCAGATCTCTAACATAGAGATTTCAAGCTTTCAAGAATACGCCACAAATTACGCTACTGTATATTTGTATTGTGCTTTGACTGTAGTTTAATAATGTCTTGTATAATGTCTTATATATATAAAATATATTAGATTGAAATCAGAATTGGCAGATTTGATAATAATATATCTGGACATATTATTATTATCAAATCTTGTGTTGAAGCCGCATGTTGAAGCTGCAGCTGTTAAGTCCTGGGAAACTGCACAAGATAGTTTTATCGCAGAAAAAGTATGGCTCCAGTGCAAAATAGTAAATGCTAATTCTCTACAATGAACCTACGGGCAATATCAAGCTAATAACTCATCACTTCACTCGAAAACTCGAAAGAGAAAATAACGATATCGTTCTCAAGCCTGACGTTTCGACTTCACAAAACGGATCCATTATCCAATATTGGCGTCCGAATATTCGGGGGAAAAAGTGTCGGGCCAATAACGGAGACATCCCCGTAATGGAGCTACTAGTCACCTACACTTTTTGTGTACCAACTTTTTTCACCAACCGCTTTTTATTCACCGGACCGCTAACTTTATTTGGCCATTCTTTACCTTGGTCGGGTTGGACTGTGTATTTTGGCTACAAAGTTTCTGCTCGACTAGAATTAATTTCTTAAAGCCTGAAAAACTTCTAATATACAAAATTATCTGTTAAAAAAGTGTATTTCTCTGAATCAGCTGGATTGATATGCATGAAATATTGTATGATTTTAAGTATCGACATGCTGAAACAAGGTTTTTAGGTTCAGCGAGTAAAAAATTATAGAATACGTTGTATATTATTATAGAATACTAGATGATACCCGCAGCCCTATCGCGGCAAAAATTCGTTTATCGCGCGGGAACCGTACATTTTCTTGGGAAAATGTATCTTATGTCCTTTCTCGGGACTCAAGAGTTTCTCCGTACCAAACAGCAAAATCGATTCAGCGGTTTGGGTGTGAAGAGGTAACAGACATACAGACGCACTTTCGCATTTATAATATTAAGTACGATGAAAAAACATAATATCACATAATTAATTATTAGTAGGCGCTGCTAAGTGTTTTCCATCCTGTGATTGGTAGAGAAATAGGTTCCTACCAGACGTAATCTTTTTTGTTTTCCCCTTGTTTTAACTAAGGGGAACTTGATTCGGTTTATGATAATACCCCTTGATTTCGGTAGCCTAATTTATCACGATTAAAATTGTTTTAAATCGCCCTATTTTATCGTAAGTAAACAGTGACTTAAGATTAACGGTAATAAAAATTTAAAAACAGCTGTGGTTTTAGTTTGAATTTCATGATCATTATCACTTATTCGACCTAATTAGTAAAGAGATTAGTCTGCAAGCTCGACTCTTTGTACGAAAATAGCTCGGAGAATCCGAGAAGTTTTAATAGCGTGTAATAATAGCTAACAGCTCAGCTATTTGGAGCTTAATCGGAGCAGTGCTCAAGCTGTTTTCTAAGGTTCTGTACACGCTGGCCACTTTTATTATTGTCGCTACTATAGTATAAGGCTGTTTTCTAAGGTTCTGTACACACAGGCTACTTTTGTTATTGTCACTACCGCTACACGTTAACTTTTATTAAAATACTTCTTCATTTGCTGCGGCTGATGGCCTAGCTACGTCGTGATTCTCTATGCAATGATGGTAAAAACAAGCTAGACCTACTTCGATTATCGTCTCTACGCGTGACCAATTAATTAGAAGAATTTTTGTTACCACAACTAAGAACTATCGAAATTATTTACGAAAAGATAAATAACAAAAGACAATCGCCTTTTTACTCTACTAAGAGCCTGTTTCACTACTTCCTGATAAAGTGCCGGATAGGCTATCCACGACTTTTTTGACAGATTCTCCATACTCTACCTGTCAAGTCAAGTGGTGGATAGCCTATCCGGCTCTTATCAGGAAGTGGTTAAACAGACCCTTAACGTTCGTTTTTACTTTCCGAAGTATTTACTATTTTAAAACTTCGGGAAACCACAAAAGCGTTCGTTTATTTACCTTCAATGCTTACTTAGGATCCAGGTTTCATTAATAATTAAAATCAATTTTTCAAAGCGGTTTTGTTTTCATTAATTTGTTCTTTGTAATCTATAGGTTTGTTTTAATTAGGTTATTGTTTGCTTTATCCGAATAACACAATTGCCTTATATCGCATTTTTAACCGTATTCATAATGCTTTGGTCAATCTCAGGCCACGCTTGGTAGGGGAATAAAAATATGATAGATCTATGATAAATATAAAAGTGTGTACGATTAGGACAGTCGTCCAAAACTTTGTTGAGTTGTAAATGACGAGTTGGGTATCGCATTTTTTGGACACCATATTTTTAGGACC
The DNA here is from genome assembly GCA_905333045.1 of Lysandra bellargus. Taxonomy (NCBI): domain Eukaryota; kingdom Metazoa; phylum Arthropoda; class Insecta; order Lepidoptera; family Lycaenidae; genus Lysandra; species Lysandra bellargus. Next base: position 4,726,084 of record HG995336.1, on the reverse strand, counting down.
CGATGAAGACTCTTCGAAATCGGTTCAGTGCAGCGGTTTTTCGCATAAAGTTTATAACATTAGTACCTGTGTGATAATAAATCCATACTTCGATACTTCCATACTTCCATACTAATATTATAAATGCGAAAGTGTGTCTGTCTGTCTGTCTGTTTCCTCTTCACGCTCAAACCACTGAACCGATTTTGCTGAAATTTGGCATGGAGATACTTTGAGTCCCGAGAAAGGATATAGGATAGTTTTTATCCCGGAAAAATGTACGGTTCCCGCGCGATAAACGAATTTTAGCGCAACGAAGTTGCGGGCGTCATCTAGTACCTTCATATATACTTCTCGAAACACTCATTTGTTAAAAAATTAACTCTGTGTATAAAATAACGATCTATAACCGTCCTAGGAAGATTTTACTCCGCTCAACAAACAGTGATTAGGAAAAATCCTACGCGCTGCGCTAATTCGTCAATTTGCTGTAATCTCGTTGGCGCACTCAGTAGACCCCCCACGTGATGATGGAGTAGTATTATGTATGTGTGAGTTGCGTGATTGTGTGCGTGAATGAAGATGACATTGGCGATAGTTTTCATTGTAGGGGTCAGTTTATATTTTGGTGTGTAGTGACAGTCATTTGTTTTTGGGTAAAATGTTTTTCTCTTGTGATGAAAAGTCGAATTTAATGCTGAAAGAGTTACTATAAAAATGCCGCAATGTCATACAGTTTCCGAATACAAATAATCGGCCAAGTGCGAGTCTGACTCGCGCACTAAGGGTTCCGTACCATTATAGAGCAAAATTAGCCCAAAAATTATGTTTTTGTATGGGAGCCCCCCTTATTTTTTTATTTTATTTTAATATTATTATTAAATGTTAAAGTGCACATAAAACTAAGGACCTTGAGGAAAATTCAAGTACCTGTTGCCATTATTGATATAGAGCCAAAAAGGCCAAAAAATCTCATTTATTGTATGGGGTTTATTATATATCCCTTAAATATTAACTTTATTTTGTTTTTACTATTTGTTGTTATAGCGGCAACAGATATACACAATCTGTGAAAATTTCAACTCTCTAGCTATTACCGTTCTTGAGTTACAGCCTGGAGACAGACAGACAGACGGACAGACATCGAAGTCTCAGTAATAGGGTCCCGTTTTTACCCTTTGGGTACGGAACCGTAAAAAGTATGAAAGTAAGTCTTCCAGCGTTGCTATAGTCGGGACATTTTAATAGGCCACATTTGACAGTTCATCAAAATTGTACTAGGTAACCTTGTAGCGACGTGCATAAAAAATAAATATTTTCGTTTTGCTATAACTGCACAATAGATTAACTTTTTTCAATTACGATTACATATTTATTGTAAATATGACCGATACGAATTATTTAACCATTTGCTTTTACTGATAAACAATTCTAAACGTAATAAACTAATTCTGATCTTAATAATTGCACGTCGTTACAATGTTACGTCAGCTGACCTTTTTTCTTTTTAAACTCTAGGGAAGTTACCCTAAAAATCGAAAGCGAATAAATAGTATCGATGCATTGATTACTTGTAACGAAATATCCCCATAAATTAATAACCACGTTGTGAAAAGTAACACATATTTATGTGAAATGAATAATGATAATACTACATTTAACAGTTTTTATAATTCAAGCGAATAAATGCATTTTTTTTCGTAAATTATGTACTTGTCTTATTTTGCTCCTCGAATTTGCAAAAGAAAAAGTAAAAATGGGGCAGGAGTTTGTTTCAAACGTATAAAATTCAAATATTTTATTTCAAGTCCGTATCGATTTAATCGTTTTGGTCGATGTTTTTACGCAGCTCACCTCACTATGGAGATTAATCTGACAGATGTCAAATGTGGCCTATTATAATGCCCCGACTGTAGTTGCTACCTTTAAAGTGAACTCTATTCGGGGGACTCGAACACTTCCTAAAGTATCATCACTTTATTTTCTTACGCCCGTTGTACAGTATAATATAATGTTCTTAACTCTACAGATATTTCCCAATACTGACAGTTTTTGTGTATATATTTTAAATTGAACTCCCCGTTTTATACGCGGCTCCGAAATAATTCAATTTCCGTGATAAAATGTGATTTACGCAACAAAAGCTATCGGCCATCTTGGTGCTGCGGATGCGCGTTTAAATCAGATTTCGTTTTAGAATTCCAAGATAAAAAGTTTATTGTTGTAATGATTGAGTTCATAACTTTTAGGTGAATTAAGCCTTATATTCTTCATTAATATAAATTGTACCTATTATTCGTATTGGTATTAATAATAATAATATCTATGGACGCTTCACACCACGTCAGTCTGGCCCCGTGCTAAGTACCTGAAGGACTTGTGTTACAGGTACAAGACAACGCAAATATCTTTAATATTTTTATACTATACATATATTTAAAATTTTTATTATATTATAAACATATTTAATACACATCCAGACCCGGGAACATTGAAAAACTTTTTTGTTCCGTCGGCGGTATTCGAACTCGCAACCCCCGGCTTGAGCCACACACTCAACCAATTGAGCCACAGAGGTCGTCAAATTAACTCGCCCCAAAAGATTTTTAGTGCGTATACAAACATTATAGTTATACAATGTTTTGTCGAGCTACTTTTCTAACCTTATGTACAAGGACTTGTATTTAACTATAACTTGTTTTAACATTTATATGAAATCGACTAAAAATATTATGTTTTTGTTTCAGGTTTAACAATCAAGGTTTTCTTCTTCAATAATAAGGTAATTATACTAAATATCTGTTTGCAAGTTATTAAGATTTTTGAATGAGGCCTAATATTATGTGAAAAGTGTCACCTACACTATAGCGCGCACGCGTTCGCACTTCACTATTCGTCAAAGTTTTATCATAATTGGCGCGTCCAAACAAAGGTACACGTGGTTTCATAGTAAGTACGTGACTACGAAGTGTAGGGTATGACTCATAAAGGACGAAGGGAGAATCACCCCCTTCAGTAAATGTACCTATAGGAATCTAAATCGACTGAATAATTTTATATAGAATCATTTGTCAATGTCCGTTAATTTTAAAGGGCATTTGAGGGTAGATACTAGTAAACAGCTTGTTCGAAAGTTTGAAATTAGTTTTTTTTTTTATAATATCTATGGACGCTTCACACCACGTCAGTCTGGCCCCGTGCTAAGTACCTGAAGGATTTGTGTTACAGGTACCAGACAACGGAAATATATTTAATACTTTTTATACTGTACATATATTTAAGATTTTTATTATATGATACACATATTTAATACACATCCATGACCCAGGAACTTTATAAACTTTTTGTTCCGTCGGCGGGACTCGAACCCGCGACCTCCGGCTTGAGCTACCAACGCGCTCACCACTGCGCCACGGAGGTCGTCAAAATTTATCTTTAAACTCTATTTGACTACATATTTTCAAGTGAATAGTTAAGTCTAGCATAGTAATCAAATATTTACGTACAATAATAACTGCTAAGGCATGGAAAACTTAAAAGTAGGTGTAAAAATCAGTTTTCCCACCTTCGCTTACTTAATGGCTCAAGGAAACTGTTCAGGGCTGGGACAGACAAATTTCTTTTGAAAACTTTTAGATTTATGATAAATGAATCAACTATCGCATTTTTCATTTTTGAAAAATGTATTGTGATGGTTAACGATTCTTGTTTTAATATATTATTTCTATACTTACACTGATACTTAAATCTTAATTAAAATATTAAAACGAAAATCGTTAAAACTTACGCATTGCTAGTCTCTACCATCGAGAATATATTTCAGTAGGTTTTACTGACATATTTTATGTGTACATGCATGCTACTATGACGTAATGTTCTTGCTATGTACCATACTTGTATGTTAACACGAGCTTTTGCCCGCGGCTTCGCTCGCGTTAAGAAGTATTATTATGTACAAACTTTCATCTCCTATTTTAACCCTGGGTTGGAATTTATCAAAATCCTTTCTTAGCGGATGCCTACGTCATAAAATCTACCTGCATGCCAAATTTCAGCCCGATCCGTCCAGTGGTTTGGGCTGTACGTTGATAGATCACCATGTCAGTCAGTCACTTTTGAGTTTTATATATTACAACTTACAAGCTTTTGCCCGCGGCTTTGCTCGCGTTAAGAAGTATTATTATTAAATAGGAATTAAAGTGTAGCCCGATCGGTTTAAAATTGACGAAGTTTCATACAAACTTTCATCCCCTATTTTAAACCATTGGGGGTAGAATTGATCAAAATCCCTTCTTAGCGGATGCCTACGTCATAACATCTACCTGCATGCCAAATTTCAGCCCGATCCGTCCAGTGCTTTGGGCTGGGCGTTGATAGATCACAATGTCAGTCAGTCACCTTTGAGTTTTATATATTTAGATTAATAATTACTAAAATATATGCATCTAAAAAGCTTGATTGATATTTGACAACCCTGGCGTAATGCATAGTGCGGGAGTCGGTGCCTAATTGCACCGATTCATAACAAGCGGGCGCAGACGGAGAGCTTAATCGATTCACTTCACTCCACTCCTGAAAACGACGGGAATCGTTAGCTGTCGCCGGAACCTAGCGTGCCTCAAATTATATGACTCATTAAAAGATAACGCTTTTGAATATCCCGTCTAGACGGGTCGTTGATACGGCTTTAGTCGTAAATTACGCTTTACGATGTTATGACTGCATTTATAGCTCGTCTCGAGCAAGCGAAATCTGTTATTGTTTAGTTAAAACCTCAAATATTCAGTTTCGAAAAAAGGCAGAAAATCGTCTCGTAACGACTAGAAAATTACAGATTCCCCGATTCACATTTCCTTACCCATATCCAGCGGAATTCAAGATTGCACCTTAACGAATCAACGTCCATGCGTAAGAGGCCATAGCCGCCGCGTGCCCGCGCGTGACTGGAATACCGACCCTACTCCGATAGGGTTGACACTTTGACAAATTAATACTCTCCAACTTTGACATTATTAAGCCTCTCGTTTGTTCCAATGATGAATGATTAATAAAATGACAGACGTGACAAATTAACTTGTACCATTAATTGTCGTGATCTTTGTCTATTACTGCCTTTATGTGCTAACTGCGGAGTCATTGTCGTGTAAAATATGAGAAATTATTAAAGATCTTGTGCCCGCGTTATCCACGTTAAACTGTTAAGTCCATAGAAAAGAGCCCAGCCGCCTTAGACAAAGTATCTTTCGTTAAACACGATGACGAAATTCGTTATCAAAATGTATGCGGTTTGACAGTCATCGCTAAATGACATTTCCTTGCGAAGACTAATGTCAAACCCCATATATTTTGATAACGAATTTCGTCATCGTTTTTAACGAAAGGGCCTTTGTCTACGGCCCCTGGAATACTTTTTTCTGCCCATTATTTGATGTTGGTAGGTACTTGGTGTGCGTGCCAATACCTAAGACCAGATACAAGTAAAATATATGAAAGAAATATAGCCTTCTTTCTCAATAGTTATGTAAATGCCACCTGGTAATATTCAAGTAAATCTGAATAAATAAAACTGTCAACCCTATATTTAACGAACATCAGTGTGTCTTGAATAGCTCGACATGTTGCTAGACGGACAAGACAGGAATTATGATTGTTCCAATCTTGTTAATGTTGTCGTCGAAAGAAATTCGTGTAGTGCCAAAAATAAATGTTACTTACGTCTGAGCTTCTGACCTCAGATGTCTAAATGAGGCTAAAACATTTTGCGAAAAAATTCTGATATTTTATCCACTCAGATTAGTTGGAATGTGAATGAATGTCACTTTAGGACAGACTCTAATATAAGGGATATTAGAGATACTCTTCCCTCAATTTAGATTATTCCTACGCCTAAAGTACCTACTAGACCTATATGGTCAAAAGTTTAAATATTTAGAGAAATTTGTAACTTCCAAAGACATTATTTCTAATCTCTATCATTTTATACAACTATCATTACTTACAGCGGGACAGAGACAAATATATCCTGTGGGACATTCGTATCCCGAGCGGCGCATTCCTTCTAGACCGCGCTGCATTTTAGTGTTATAAATGTTCACGGATTTAAGTTGACTATTAATAATGTTTTAGAAAAGTCCGTAATTAACTTTCGAACGAGGTTCCTGAAGTATCTATTGTTTGAACAATAACCCTGTATTTGGAACAAAATTGAAACTTTCGTAAAGTATGAAAATCGATATATAAATATTAAAACACTGCTGCACTCTGCACTCAGAAACGTATATTAATTACTTAACTGTAATCACTTTAACTTAACTAAATAATATAATAAAATTATTATAGTTTTTAATAAAGCATTTATTACTAATTAATCTAATTATATTATACAATATACATACTTTCAAAATAAGTTAAACTAGAATAATTTGAACTAAAGTTGAAAGTAGCACGACTAGATATAATTTCAACCCATAATAAACCTTACCTTGTCATGTAGGTAGTGGCATGGAGAGTTGACTCGTTCTTGAGTGTTGCAAATTCCGATTGATAGTTTTCTCCAGTGGCAGGTTTTTCTAGCGTCGTGCGAAACTTTCAAATAAATCTCCATTCAACGTACATGGAGATGTCGATGAATAATGATTTATGCTACACTCGAAAACGATTCTTTCGCGAACGTTCTGTCTGTTCTGTGCAAAATTCTTATGAAATCCGTCTTAAAATTGTTGTAAACAAAATAGTATACTGTAATGCCACAAACTTAAATCCTACTTAATCTGCATGCAGTAAAGAAACAATGACGCGTAAGTTTGTCGAATTTTATATATAATATAATACTACTACTACTATAATATATAATATACTACTACTATAATACTTATTTCTTAAGTTCGGTCGTCGAACAGGAAGAAGTTTTCATAGAGACCTAACAATTTTCTCTCTTGTTTTCCGTTCCGAGAACAATTAACAAGTTCGCAATTTGTTACGCGAATAAAAGAGACAATTTAGTTTATTAAGTAACTTTTGATACTTAGATGACTGGACTTTTGTGTACGTTTTTTACGATATAGACTTTGGCTTGCGAATTCAAATCAACAAGTGGAATATACAATGTACTTCTTAGTAGTTATTGTTGTACCAAACAATTATTACGCATGCACCATTTTATAGTCTCAGGTGTGCAGAATACACCTCCATATTAAATAACTGCACTTACCCACTTCGCATAACCATCATCATTATCACCATAAACGTTCCATCATAAATGGTAAAGCTTATTTGGTTTAAATACGCTGTAGTTTGTATAAAATGTTTGAACTAAATTTGAGCGCCTTTTCAGTCCTGTTGCTAATTCTTCCTCTTCTTGCAAGTGCTGACTAAAAGAATACTACTCTGTTACGTACCTGCAGGGCTAGCATAACAACAGTAGACATGGGAAAAAATCGACATACTGACAGATTTTATCGACAAAATGGCGGATTTCCGTTATTAACTGTCACTTTGTCTATTCTTCCTTAGAAAGAAACCGTTTCTATGGTGACCATGCTACGCCTGTTGGTGTTATGTCTGTTTGGTTGCGTTCTATCTCTATTCTTTTCCTTGGTAGTGGTGACTGGTTCCGTCACGGTATCCTGGTGAAACATAGTCCTAAATCTATGCAAAACGATTCTAAGTAGGTGTACTACACGCATCAATATCAGCTGTACTACGTTACAATATATTTTTATTTTGTAGTAGATACCTAAATATGCGTATAGTATCAATGATGTACAGTAAAAAGCTGATGTAATACATTAATATGTTGATATGCGAGTGGTGGCGTTGCGGTTAGGTGCCTGGCCTGGGAAACGACCTGGGAACCTTTCCTTACCTAATTAACAATTCTTACACTCTAGCGTAACCTCATATGATCACTATTATACGTAATTTTTGTTAAGTATCATTTGTTTAATTTGCATTTATTTAAATTTCCTACAAAGCTTTGAAAAGTTATGATAAAATAATCGGCCAAGTGCGAGTCGGACTCGCGCACGAAGGGTTCCGTACCGTTATAGAGCAAAAATAGGCCAAAAATTGTGTTTTTTGTATGGGAGCCCCCCTTATTTTTTTATTTTATTTAAATATTATTATTAATGATTAAATTACAATAATATTTAAGGCCTTCGTGAAAGTTTCAAGTGCCTACCTCTTATCATCATTGATTACGAGCAAAAAAGGCCAAGAAAATCGCGTTTGTTGTATGGGAGCCCCCCTTAAATATTATTTTTATTTTATTTTAGTATTTGTTGTTATAGCGGCACCAGAAATACACAATCTGTGAAAATTTCAGAACTCCAGCTATAGCGGTTCTTGGGATACAGCCTGGAGACAGACAGACGGACAGACAGACGGACAGACAGACATCGAAGTCTCATGAATAGGGTCCCGTTTTTACCCTTTGGGTACGGAACCCTAAAAATATATTACCGATTATATGTACTATCGAAGAAATTGATTCCTAGGCAGTTGACGGACCTACGTAATTTGGTCGCTCTACGTGAAACCCAGCCGTCAGATCACTACTAACATTGAATTGACATAGCCTGATCAAATGACGTAGGTCCGTCAACTGAATATGAATCAATTTCTTCGATGGTACATATATATATGTGTTATATTATGTAAGAACTTATACCAATTTTGGATTTAGAACAGTATTGCATGGGTCCAGTACCTACAGGTGTAAAAGCAAGCAATTTCATTTCTGTGGCTGGACTTAGAAATATTTTTCGTTTCGAACACTAAACGCGCACTTCTCTATGCTATATGCTGGTGCACTTTTCTCCGAAGTATTTTTAAAGCGCGAGAACTTTTAATTTTTCTGAAAGCATTGAAAGTAATCCTCTTTTACTGGAACTGTGGGGTTTTAACTTTCCAATCTTACCTGGCGGTGGAAATTAGAAATACCTGTAATACTAAAAGCATCCGCAGTATAATCAAAAATAATTTCAAAGGAGTACAAATACGAAAAATAATTTGGATGCAGTTTGCCAAAGTACGTCATCAAAATAAATTTTCAGTGAGTTTCTACAGTATTTATACCTTGCTCATTGGTACCTAATGATTTGTTTGGATATTTTTGTAGCGCCACCAATTTAAGAATTATTTTACCTTTTACTAGAAGATGCGTCCGGCCCTTCCAACAAAAACAGTTGAGGTAATCGTAGACACATTTACCGGCAATAAAGAGTATCGTTCGTGCTTTCTGTGGTCTACTTTATGTCCTTGTCAAATTTCATGAATTTCCTTAGATGTTGTTTATTCGATGCAAACTTTTTCTCTTTATAAATACATAGTATGGATATGTACATACTCGTATTTTGTAACCTATACATATGTATAATAATAATATTACAAATTAATAATAGCTCCCACACCGGTTTCGGTGACGGTGGCCGGTTTCATTGAAACCAGGCCAGCTATGCAGGAGTAATTTTATAGTGCCCAAGTGTGTGCGCAGTACACAAGAGCACTCTCTATTCCTTTACTCTCATAACCCAGTGGGACGGAAGACCGACACGACCGGCGAGAGACCAGGCGCAGGACCGACTTTTTACATGCCCATCCGACGCATGGATCATCTTACTTGTCAGACAATCAGGTGATCAGCCTGCATTGTCCTAACCAAACTCGGAAATAACGTCATGTTTCCAACGCGGGAATCGAACCCACGACCCTCCGAGTCAAGAGCCGCGCTCTATACCACGGAGGCATTCGTAATATTAGTAACTAGACGATTCATCTACTTTACATGTCACGATAGTACACTATCATAAATTAAATAAATAACCCCAGAACATTTACAAGCCCATAATATTACAAATTACAAGCGCATGCGATACATTCGGCTCGCTTTGATGTCCTGCAGGGGCTGTTAATTGCAACCAGTACAAGTGAATACTGAAAATCGTGCCGCAGAATTGCGTACGACATCAGGCGAATACCAAATGAAATTCAGAGGCATTCCTTAGCTGCACTCTCCCTGTCTGCTCAGACGAGGAATACAAATTGTCTCATTCCGATAAATACTCCTGTGCCGCCATTTTGTTTCTAGGGATGCCAGTTTTTAAAGGTCCAGGGTTACCAGATGCATGGACGCTTTTTTTAATCAAATAAGAATTGGGCTCTTACTTGGTCAGATTCAACGATATAGCTCCTGTTTTTCTGCCGTTGCCAGTCAATGTGACTGTTAGGACTTTGCCGGGATTCCTACTTATATTTCTTTTACATGAAATGTAGTTAAAATAAGTTTAAATTTCCTATTTGTGACCATGGCTTCATAGTACGTCGCGTCGCTATGGCAAGGAGCCAGGGTTCAGGTTGTCATATTTCCTGGCAACCCTGGCAGAACATAGTCGGAATTACTCATTGTCAGTCCTTTGTGAAGCGCCTCCGATAAATCTACATCGTGGAATGTATAATCGACAGTTTTAGTTTTATCGTACCTTTGTCATACGAGCTGCAGCCTGCATAAAACGCTTTGACTTTTGAGGCTCGTCAAACGTAAAAGAGTAGCACTGTCAACTTGAGCGAATGATTTTTATTTTTTAAATCGGGAAATAACCTTTTACTTTTCTACCACTTAAAAATAATAATCAGAAGATGGGAAAGATAGTTCAATGAATGTTAAGCTATTTATACTTCGCCACTATAGGTCACTATAGTGAACCATTCAGCTGGTATGTCGAACTTCTGAATGGAAATACTCAATTACTAGCTCAATGATGATAAAATTTCATATAGAAGATATTACATATTTAAAAATTACAAGACTTTTGCGGCGGTACCGACCAATGCCGGCCACGGGTAGTAATAATGAATGTAAATCAAAACTGCTGAATCGATTTTTATCATTTTTTCAGTGGCTATATATTTTATACCCATGCGAAGCCAGGGTGGGTCGCTAGTATTATTATAATAAGAACATAATCACTAATAAGATTTAAGTAAGCGTAATAAGTAACGCAAGAAAGCTAGCTCTGCAGAGCTTTATTAGAGTTAATTAAGATAGCAAGAAATACTGAAACGTGAACATTTTTGTAATGAACATTTCGGCAAGCGCCTTCTACGTTTTCTTATCAACCCAAATCTTAAGAGCCCGGGTTACCCTCGAAATTCTCATACATACGTAATACCAAAATCATTTGTCATACGAAAGTATTTAACATGTTTGAGTTATTTTTCAGCCTAAAATAGTAATTACCTAGGTTCCTGAACAAAAATTAACTTCAAAATATTTAAACACTAAAAAAAATTTTTTTGTGTATACATTTTTTTTACTAAATTTACTACTAAATATTTAAACACTAAAAAATAGAGTAAAACACTAAAAATATATAAATAAATAGTAAATTTAATACAAAATATTTAAATACTAAAAAATATTTTTTAGAGTTGAAATATTTTGTAGTAAATTTAATATTTACGTATATATTTTTTAGTGTTTTACTCCATTTTTAACCGACTTCCAAAAAACGAGGAGGTTATATGTTTGGCTGTGAATATTTTTTTTTTTTTTTTTTTTTTTTATTTTTGTATGTTCAACGATTACTCCGCCGTTTGTGAACCGATTTTCGAAATTTTTGTTTTGTTGTATTAGGTTTCACTCCAATTTGGTACCATGTTCACAAAAGTGGTGACCTGATGATGGGATCCATGAGTAATCGAGGGAACTCCTCGAAATTTATATGGAAACATATGGTGATTTTGGTTTTATGTGAAGCGTACTAAGAATATGCTACCAAAAAGTCAAATATTGGGTCAAAGTATACCATGGTTTCGAAGATACTGAGAGAACTCCTGACTCCTTATAGATATACGTTCGGGAGTTTCGGCGTTGTTTTAAGAACAGAAAGCATATGCTACTATGCAATTCATATTCATCATCATAATCATCATCATCATCATCATCGTCATCATCATCATTAAGGTCACCAATGTCTCATGGCACAGAATTAATAATAGTACAAGGCATAGGTATGGATATACTAATAATAATAATTATGTACTGTATAACAACACCTGTTTGTTTAATACATGGCGGTCGGCGCCGCAGAGGCGACGGCGTCGCCGCGCCGCCGCGCCGCCGCGCCGCGTGGCGCGTGGCGGCAGACAACAGATCGAATACTTTACTAATTACTTTATAAAATTTAAATAGACAAATAGAATTAAAATAAAGTTATTTCAAAAAGAGCATTTACACAAAACAAAGTCATTAAGTGTCTTTTTAATCAGTTATACTTATTAATCGATAGATGGCGCACTAAGTATCGATTTGAATTCTTGATTAAGCGCTTATTCCACTTATCCTAGCTAGGAAGTCCTAGCTAGGGTCCTAAAAAATTTAGTCAAGTGGAATAACATTTAGAAGCTAGGATCCTAGCTAGGATCCTAAATCGGAAAAAATTTAGTCAAATGGAATAACATTTAGAAAGCTAGGATCCTAGCTAGGACTTCCTAGCTAGGATAAGTGGAATAAGCGCTTTACAAGAACAGAGCTGTCAATAATTATGATAATATTAAATATTATGAGTAGCTACGCTACATCCTATACAAGTTTATACAATTTTTTGTCTGATAGATCCTTCGATCGTGGAAAAACGAGACACAATAGCCTTTCTATTGTTATCTCAATCGCCGGTGACCGCTTGGGGCTTGAAGCATTAAAATTGTTAAATTACTTAGCACAATATGTTCACTTCACTGATAATATATGATTTTGTGAGTGTGAGTTGTGACTCTTGACAAATTGTAATAAGATACGTAAAATATACGCGAAGGTTTACCTACTAGTGTAACTAAAAAGAGTGAAATTATTATTATTTTTAACAAAAAATTAAAACCGACTTCCAAGGTAAAAACAATAATAACATTAATATGAACTAAAAAGTATTAAATAATTTTTACTATCTAATGGTGCCTTTTTCCGAATTCGGCTAAACCTCAACTATTTCTGTATTCAATCTTCATAATTTTGAAGTCGGTGCCAGTTCCAAAAGTTTCAAATATTCTGTCAGAGGACTGAAGATTCAGCTATCTGGTACCGAGTTCAAAATAATGAAGATTGAATACAGAAATAGTTGAGGTTTAGCCGAATTCGGAAAAAGGCACCATTAGATAGTAAAAATTATTTAATACTTTTTAGTTCATATTAATGTTATTATTGTTTTTACCTTGGAAGTCGGTTTTAATTTTTTGTTAAAAATAATAATTTAGTGTTTAAATATTTAGTTGTAAATTTAGTAAAAAAAATTATACTTATACAAAAAAAAAAATAGTGTTTAAATATTTTGAAATTAATTTTTGTACAGGAACCTAGGTAATTACTATTTTAAGCTAAAAAATAACTCAAACATGTTAAATATTTTCGTATGAGAAAATTATTTTGGTATTACGTATGTATGAGAATTTCGAGGGTAACCCGGGCTCTTAAAATAGCCCGGTCTAATTAGACGCCAAAAAATCGTAACCTCGGAATAATTCGCATAGAGCTGAAAATTGGTAGAGACGTGAAATACACCATTATAAATAAAACCTCAAAAGTCCCCGGCGATCCTCCTTGTGCAAAAAAAAATATTCAATGTCAAAGGTATGAAAATGAGGTTTTCCCGTTTTTTTTCTAAACTATACAACATTTTATCACAAAAATAGGTAGGACAAGAGTGTAGATTATAGAATTCTCTACTAAATATTCAGACACTTTTTTAATCCGACTTACCATTCTTATAAATAGCTGGCTTAAAGTTTGAGAAACATCATTTCTATGCTTATATTACAAAGCTAAAGAATTTGTGGAACTATACTGCTTTGGATTGAAGAATTCGTTTTTTGTTGAATAGTCTTATTTATCGAAGAAGACTTGATCTATATAACATCACGTTGGCACCAATAGGAGCAAAAAAACAGAGGAAAATGGGGAAAAACGGGGAAAATTATTTGAAAGAGCTTATCTCACAAACGGCTGAAGTATTTTTTATGTTATTTGGCACATATATAAAGTAGACCACGTGGAAGGACATAGTCTATTCTGTTTCTCGAGAAAATGTACGGTTTCCGTGAAATACATAATTAACAGGGCGGAGCGGAACGTCTTGTACTATAACAGCTTACGAGGGCTGTTCACAGCCAAACATACTTCTGAGTTCTACGTGACTTACGAAATCTAAATTTTTCGAGTCGTGAAGTACAACAGTACGCTTGCAAGTCACTCAGAAGTATGTCAGGCCGAGAACATTTCAAACAACCCTAGTAGTAGTACTAGATGTTAAGCGTGGCTCCGCCCGCGTTTATTATAAATTTCATGGAAACCGTGAATTTTCCTGAAAAACGAAATAGCCTATGTCCCTCCATGTGGTCTATTCTATATCTGCGTTAAATAACATAAAAATGGGTTTAGCAGTTCGTGAGATAAGCTCTTTCAAATAATTTTCCCCGTTTTTCCCCATTTCCCTCTGTTTCTTTGCTCCTATTGGTGCCAACGTGATGTTATATAGCTCAAGTCGTCCTCGATAAATAAACCTATCCAACAAAAAACGAATTCTTCAATTCGAAGCAGTAGTTCCACAAATTCTTTAGCTTTATAATCTTATATATAAAATTCTCGTGTCACAATGTTAGTCCACGAACTCCTCCGAAACGGCTTTACTGATTTTTACCAAATTTTATATGCATATTCAGTAGGTCTGAGAATCGGCTACTTTATATATTGATAAGTGCATTTGTTGAATAAATAATAGTAAATTATTACAACCTGAGACTGACGGCGACCATTGTTTGTGCGACGGAATAGCGATCGACGTTGCCATGGTAACATACTTATTTAGTCACTTCAATAAAATAATATGGCAAATATATTATGGCAAAGCAACGTTTGCCGGGACAGCTAGTATATAGATATGATTTTCCCAAACTTTAAGCTAGTGATGAGCAAAATTGGTCTTGGTCTTGCAGTCTTGGTCTTGGTCTTGCAAAAATTGCAAGACCAAGACCAAGACCGACTATGCAAGAATCTTGCTCCATGCAAGACTCTTGCTAAAATTTTTTACTTAGTCGCAGTGACTATAATATGAGATAAAATATTTATAACAATATATCTACTTAACATGAATTTCAAGTTCTTGTGACACAGCCTGGAAACAGGCAGGATAACATGCAGCGATGTGTAAGTAATTGGGTCCCGTTTTTAACCTTTTCATTACGACATAATGAAAAGGTTAAAAACGGGATGTTATGAATGATGTTAACCATGAATTTAACCTAAAAATTTGGGAATGTACGTGGCGGCCGAAAAGGAAGATCTTTCAACCGAGAGAGAATCTGAAAATCCGGCCAAGTGCGAGTTGGACTCGCCCATTAAGGGTTCCGCAGCAGTAAAAAGGTTTATTTTATGAAATTAAAAGGTTTTTGATTTATTTTTCATATTTCAGTTGAATTAATGAAAGTTAAATTAAGGTTAACCATTTATAACGTATAAAAAAACTAATTGCTAGGATACGAGAACTATCTCGTTCAAACCAATTTTTTCCTGGTAGTAAGAATCTCTCATAATTTTCTATTTTTGTATCAAAATATTAATGCGGTTCACAGAATACACCTACTTACCAAGTTTCAATTGTATACATATTATAGCTCTTATAGTTTCGGAGAAAAGTGGCTGTGACATACGGACGGACAGAAAGACAGACAGACATGACGAATCTATAAGGGTTCCGTTTTTTGCCATTTGGCTACGGAACCCTAAAAATACTCTAGAAGAAATCCGAGGGAAAGTTCTTATTTTTCAAAATTTACATTTTTATTAAGGACATTATATAATTGCCGCTAACATATCAGCCTAAGCTGAGTTGATTATCAACTTTTCATTAGTATTTTCAATTCAAGAATCATTCTCATATCAAGTTAAAATAAGATAATGTACCTAGCTAGTCTAATAATTTAGGTTTGAAAATGTTTTTTCAAGAAAATTAAAACGTTTACAAAAAGTTTTGAAAAATGTTTGCAAGAGTCTTGCTTTTTGCAAGACCAAGACCAAGACTAGGTGTGCAAGACCAAGACCAAGACCAGACAGATTTGAGCAAGACCAAGACCAAGACTGCACAAGCAAGACCAAGACCAAGACTGGTCGAGTCATGGTCTTGGTCTTGCTTTGCTCATCACTACTTTAAGCCCGCCGTTTATTATAAGGAATGGTAAGACGTATGAAAAAAGTGTTTGAATATATTTTTGTAGAAAATTCTATGATCTACACTCTTGTCCTACCTATTTTTGTAATAAAATGTACAGTTTGGGAAAAAAACGGGAAAAACCTCATTTTCATACCTTTGACCTTGAATAAATTTTTTTGCACAAGGAGGATCGCCGGGGACTTTTGAGGTTTTATTTATAATGGTGTATTTCACGTCTCTACCAATTTTCAGCTCTATGCGAGTTATTCCGAGGTCATATGTTTAATTTTCCCAGGGTAAAAAGATCTCTTCCATTTTGTTCACACGGAAATGTTCAGACTTCAGGTCCGACAGGGCAGAGGCCAAGACCTATTAAGGCCCAAGGATGTATTGGAGTTGCTGTTTACTAGTCTAGACTTTTCACTACTTGCGTGCAAGTTTTGACAGTTGTAAACCATGACCTAAGCAAGCTCCAGACTTGCGTCTGGTACCTACGCGCGGGTCGAATCGCGTGCAGGAATTTTGTCTTTTCTTTCTGTTTTGTTTAGCAAAGCAAAGTTTACCAACCAGCCAGCTAAAAGAAATACTTCAAAGTATGTAAAAAAATATTAATATGACCGTACATGTAGAAACCTTAAATATTCAATCCACCGTGTATTTAACGGTAACGTACAAATTCAAACAGAACTTCTGCCCGTAACTTCGAAAGTTTTCCGCGGAAGCTGCGCGAACTTCGCAAATTTATCAGATTCGGAGCCTCAAAGGTGACGACTGACGAGTGGGAGATTTGAGTTTTATTAAAACTTTCAAACGGAAATTTACGTACCACTTTAAATGAAAATCTTTTTATTTCCAAATAGGTTAAAATTTAACACTTTTAGAACGTCTACATGAGACCTACCGGCTTGGGAACTAACCCGGCGAGAAGAACCGACGAAATTATACCTTGTTCATACTCCTAAGGTTTCATTCAAGTTGTGCCTCTATTTGGTCGAGTCAAATTAGACTTAAATTAGATAGGAACCTCGGAATTCGAGATACCCAGCTGTAAGTCTGTAAATATTTGCATATTGGCACCCTAAATGTTGTCTCAAAACCTACATATGGTAGGGTGTGCGCAACTATTACTATTGTTACGTGCTAGGGTTCGAGGATTCGGAGAGAAAGACCTGGTGACTCTCTTGAAGACTTTATTCACAAACACTAGCTCACACAAATCACTAAGTCCAAACACTAAGCACTAAATCCAAATCACTGAGCACTATCACTGTCCTAGGTCGTAGCCGAGTCGTTAGTTCACTATCACAATCACTCACTATTGATCACTTGTTTTCACTTTTGAAGTCGCCTTGATGATCGCTCGGATCGAACTGCCCCGACTGCCGGCTTGTTTGCCTTTTATATGGCCCACTTCGCCTTCTGGAACGTTCTATTCTGGGTTGTTTACGTAAACACGCAATTCACATAAACAATGGTCGGGCTTTTCTAGAAGGTACGCGCAACTGTCGCGCGCAGGTAAACAACTGCCCGTATCCGTAACACAATTCACATAAACAAGGGTCGGGCTTTTCTAGAAGGTACGCGCAACTGTCGCGCGCAGGTAAACAACTGCCCGTATCCGTAACACTACTCCCCTCTTAGAGATGCTCGTCCCGAGCATCGTTGTTACTGCCATGATAGCGCGCCAAACGGTCTATGTGTACCACTTTGAATGTGCCTCTTGGTGGCTTTTGAATCCTGTAAGTCACATCATTCAATCGGGTAACCACTTTATATGGGCCGTCCCACTTGGTCTGCAACTTTGGAGATTTCCCTTTTCGGCGAGTTGGGTTATGCAGCCATACCAGTGACCCTTCTTCGAAGCCGCTCGTGTTCGATCTCCGGTCGTATCTGGTCTTCATGTTCTCACTTGACTGTAACCCATTTTCCCGAACCATGGCGTGTATGTAGTGCATCTTTTCCCTTAAATCACAGACATAGTCTTGTACGGTCTTTGGTTCCCCCGGTGACGCTCCTGTCAAGAGGTCTATTGGTATTCGTAGTTCTCTACCGTAATTGACATAAGCCGGGGTAGCTTTTATGCTCTCGTGCTCGGCGGTACGGTACGAGAGAAGGAAGAGTGGTATATACTTGTCCCAATCCTTTTGTCTGTCATCTACCAATTTCGCCAAATGCCTCTCTAGAGTCTGGTTAAATCTCTCAACCATTCCATCAGACTGTGGATGGTACGCGGTGGTCCTCGTCTTATGCATTCCCAAAATTCTGCACACTTCCTGGAAGACCTGCGATTCGAAGTTCCTGCCCTGATCGGAATGGATTTCGAGAGGCACACCAAAGCGAGATATTACTTCTTCGACTAGCTTAGAAGCAACCGTTGTAGCTTCTTGGTTTGGTATGGCGAACACTTCGGGCCATTTGGTGAAGTAGTCCATGACGACCATAAAGTACTTGTTTCCCGATTCCGTCACGGGAAATGGCCCAGCTACGTCAACTGCAATTCGTTCCCACGGTGCGCCAACGTTATACAACCGCAGGTTCCCACGGCTCCTGGTCTGTGGTCCCTTCACTGCAGCGCAAGTAGTGCATTTGCGGCACCAATCCTGTACATCATCTCGACAATGCAACCAGTAGAATCGTTCTCGCACTTTTGTTAACGTCCTCTTAACACCTAGATGACCTCCTGATACGCCATCGTGTATTTCACGGAGAACATCCGGTACTCTCGTTCTTGGGACAACTATCTGAAGATGGAACTCTCTGCCGTTAGTCTTTTCCCATTTTCGGTAAAGTATTCCATTTTGAAGTATCAGACTGTCCCATTGCGCCCAGTACGCCTTAGTGACAGCGCCAGTGGGTGCAACCTCACTCCAGATTGGTTTTTCGTCACCTCGTTTTTTCCATGTGATGATGTGCCGTAGGTCGTCATCTGTTTCTTGAGCCTTCCTCATAGCATCATTCTCCCATGGGCCCAAAGGACTTGTTTTCGTTAACTTTAATGTCACTTCATTAGATTCCTGCTTAACACAGTGTTTGCAGTCTTCTGAACACGGCCTTCGTGAAAGTGCGTCGGCATTCCCATGCGCCTTTCCGCTGCGGTGTTCCGTCTTGAAGTCGTACTCCTGGAGCTGTTCAATCCATCGAGCTACTTGACCTTCAGGGTTCTTGAATTGCAGTAGCCACTTCAACGCTGCGTGATCAGTTCGCAGTAAAAACTGTCTGCCGATGAGATACTTGCTGAAATGTTGTAGCGTCTTTACGACAGCCAAGAGTTCTCTTCTTGTTACACAGTAGTTTCTCTCTGGCTTAGATAAAGATTTGCTGAAATATGCAATTACAACTTCTCTTTCACCCTGTTTTTGAGATAACACCCCTCCAATGGCCGTGTTGCTTGCGTCCGTGTCTACTATAAACTGACCTTCAGGTTGTGGATACCCCAGGATTGGTGTTTCGCACAGATGTTTCTTCAGTTTCTGAAAGGAATCTTCAGAAGTCTCGTCCCAAATAAACTGTCGTTTATCCTCTGTCAGCCGATGTAATGGCTTGGCTATCTCCGAGAATCCCTTAACAAAACGCCTGTAGTAGGAGCATAGGCCGAGAAATGCCCGCACTTCGGTTTTGTTCTTAGGGGTTGGCCAATTTTGAACTGCTTCCAGTTTCTCCGGGTCCGTCTGGATTCCATCACTGGAGATGACATGGCCGAGATAATTGACCTTACTTCTGAACAAACGACACTTTTTCGGATTCAGCTTTAACTTGGCCCCCTCTATTTTGGCGAAAACTCGTTCTAAGTTTCGCAAATGGTCCTCGAAGTCGCGGCCAACAATGATGACGTCGTCCAAGTAGACTAAGCAAGCCTCTCCAACTAAGCCTGCCAGTACACACTCCATGAGTCGCTCAAATGTGGCAGGTGCGTTGCACAATCCAAAGGGCATGACGTTAAACTGCCATAGACCTTTACCGGTGGAAAAAGCTGTCTTCTCCTTGTCTTTTGGGTGAATTTCCACCTGCCAGTATCCAGATTTCAGGTCCAGGGTCGAGAACCATTTCATGCCACTCAAGGTATCCAGAGTGTCGTCGATTCGAGGTAATGGATAGCTGTCCTTCTTAGTGACATCATTGAGACGCCTGTAGTCCACACAGAATCTTGTGCTGCCATCTTTCTTCTTCACTAATACAACAGGAGAGCACCACGGACTTGCAGACGGTTCAATAATCTTATGCCTTCTCATGTCCTCCAAAAGGCCTTCAACTTCTTTTTCCTTTGCAATGGGTATCCGTCTTGCTCGTTGACGAATTGGGTTCTCGTTTCCGGTATCTATCCTGTGCTGAACCATCGACGTTCTTCCAAGGTCACCTTCCTGACTGGAGAAGATATTCGCGTGGCGTTGTAAAAACTTCTTAGCTTTCATGCTCTGCGAATAAGTCAGATTACTCTTGCAGTCATCGAGTAGCTCAGTCACTAATCCGTAGTTGCTGCTTGCTTGGGAGACAACGGTTATTGGGGCTTCCTCCGCGTCAGCCAGTACACGCCTCTTAGTCCTGGCTGAAGCTCCCTGCTTCTTCAGCTCCTCTACTTGTTGCTCGAGCCTTTTCATCCTTGACATCTGGGTCTCCTTCTGCGGGCAGTTGAGCTGAAGATGGCCCCTCTTCCCGCACTTATAGCACATGGCTTCAAATATTTTCCTTGCAGGAGCCTTTACTTCGGAGACCTTGCGGATCTTATGGGTCTGCTGTATCTCATGGCGAACAGCCTCGACCTCCAAAGCATGCGCCAACGCTTCCTTTAGCGAGGTGTGGTGACGTAGCCTCACTGCAGCTCTGACCTCCAGATCCCTGATTCCGTCGACAAATGCTTGCACAATATTCGTGTCGACCATCTTGGAATCGGCTCCTGGGTGTGCCTTCTTGACCAGTTTTTCAATTTCCAACGCCCATTGCTGTAGTCCCTCTCCTGAGCGTTGGACTCTGTCACGAAGTTGAGCACGGAACACGTGCTCCAGGTGTCGCTCCCCGTATCTGGATTCAAGGGCCTCCATCAGGTCTTGGAACCCCTTCCCTGTGTGTACTTCTAGGACCGACAAAGCTTGCCCTCTGAGCGCAACAGTGAGAGCGGTCAGGCATTGTTCGTCAGTCCATCCGTTGGCAGAAGCAACCGTCTGGAATTGCTGACGATAAGCGTTCCATGAAGTAGTACCGTCGTATGGTGGCACTTTAACTCTTGGTCCTTGTACCACTTGCACCACTCCGGTAGTTCCACTAGACACCGCCACTCCTGTGGTTTCCAGGCGCACTACTTTCTTCTGAAGTTCAGTGAGGCCGGTTTTCACATTTTCTACATCCAATCCTAACCCCGTAACTCGTTCGTCCATTACGTCGACATCTTTACGAAGCTTTGTCACCGTGTCACTGACATCCTTTATAGCTAGAAGCGCCTTTTCTTGAAGGTCCTTTTGTTGCTCTTGTGACTCTTGCATAGCGCCGAGCTTGCGGTCTTGTGACTCTTGCAAAGCGCCCAGCTTGCGGTCTTGTGACTCTTGCAAAGCGCCCAGCTTGCGGTCCTGTGCCTCCATCATTGCCCTTTGAGAATCTTGCATAGCGCCGAGCTTGCGGTCTTGTGCCTCCATCATTGCCCTTTGAGAATCTTGCAAAGCCTGAATTAACTCAATTATGCTTTCCAATTGAGGGGCCGTAGAGACTACGGGCGTGGCAGGATGGATGTAGCTAGTCGACGGGGCCTGAGTGGGCGTGGCCTGGTGGGCGGAGCCAGTGGGCGTGGCCATGTCCAGAGTGGGCGGGGCCTGAGGGGCGTGGTCAGTGGGCGGGCCCTGGTGGGCGGAGCCAGTGGGCGTAGCTTCACCCGAAGTGGGTGGAGCCTGGGGGGCGTGGTCAGTGGGCGGAGCCTGGTGGGCGGGGCCAGCGGGTGGGGCCTGCCCCGCAGTGGGCGGAGCTTGGTCCCCAGTGGGTGTGGCCTCCGCAGCCCCACCTCCAACCCCTCTCTCGAAGTCGATGGCAGCAGCTCGCTGTGCCCTTGTCCTGACACTCCCCTTGAAGTCGTCTCTCGGAGTCAATGGCATCTCCAAATCTCACTTCCGACACCAGTTGTTACGTGCTAGGGTTCGAGGATTCGGAGAGAAAGACCTGGTGACTCTCTTGAAGACTTTATTCACAAACACTAGCTCACACAAATCACTAAGTCCAAACACTAAGCACTAAATCCAAATCACTGAGCACTATCACTGTCCTAGGTCGTAGCCGAGTCGTTAGTTCACTATCACAATCACTCACTATTGATCACTTGTTTTCACTTTTGAAGTCGCCTTGATGATCGCTCGGATCGAACTGCCCCGACTGCCGGCTTGTTTGCCTTTTATATGGCCCACTTCGCCTTCTGGAACGTTCTATTCTGGGTTGTTTACGTAAACACGCAATTCACATAAACAATGGTCGGGCTTTTCTAGAAGGTACGCGCAACTGTCGCGCGCAGGTAAACAACTGCCCGTATCCGTAACACAATTCACATAAACAAGGGTCGGGCTTTTCTAGAAGGTACGCGCAACTGTCGCGCGCAGGTAAACAACTGCCCGTATCCGTAACACTATTAAATTGTCACAAAAATCGGTTTTTGCACTTTTTTTTACAAATATTTCATTTCCTATGGGTTTTTTGGTATTTGTATTTATAACCATGATGTAGAATACAAAATTCTCTACAACTTCTGTTCAAAAAAATTTTTATACGGTGAACCGTTTCCGATAAAGAGGGCGGAGAACGCGCGGTCAAAGTATCACTTCAGGCTAACTGGTGCCTCCGGTCGAAAACGCGCCATATTCAATGTGTCGCGACACCAGTGTCCGATCCTTTAATGTCGTGATGTATGGCATATTTCCTCAATAAATTGGCTCTCAAATTTTTTCTCTCTCTCACGGTTGTAAAACGGCAGCCATTTTAGTTTTTCCCGGGCTTTCACACTAATCTGACCAATACTTCTCATGTAAATATCCTATGAATATAAAAAAGGTCTTATTGAATAGCTAAACTTATGGACTATGCTTACACAAGCAATACGTTATGAATTTCGTAGAATTAAACATAGAAAAACCAAAATTTAAGGAAAAAGAAATTCCTACAGGGCAATCGCGTTATTTTTAAACGTTTCAATTCAGGTTCACATCTGGTTTGGTTGTGATTCAGTTACGGTTCGGTTCCGCTGCGTCTGAACAAATTTCAGTATCGTGCTAACGTTCCAACCGTAACTCAACCTTAGATGGAACTCGAACGGAGCGCAACGTTTGACCTTTAGACAGACATTGCAGCGGACCAATCAGCGCCCTTCTGATTTAATCTTGATTGGTTTAAATATGAACACATTTTTTCCGATGCGTTAATTGGTCAATTGACAAATTGTTTATTTACGAATGAATATGACACGAGTGAAGTTGTTTCAAGTAGTTATTGTGATTTGTGGATGATTATTACTTGGGGTTTATAATTTACGTAGTTAAATTTATATTGTTTTACTTTAATTTACAAAAGCCGTGTTGAGAAGTGACTTGTGAAGTTGTGACAAAAGTTTTTTGTGGCATAGAAAACATTTACGTAAAGAAGTATGTAAGTAATGTCAAAGTTCAATTCACTTTTTAATAAACTCAAATAGTCCTTTGCAGAGCTTTGAAGTAAAACATACGCTTATATTATAATTTGATTATAGCTTATGTTATATTTTTCCATCGATTTTCGTCAATTTAACACACCAAAATAAGAAACGTTTCAGAAACGTGCGAGTAGAAGTAGCTTTGTATCAACTTTTTGTTTTGACAGCGTTTGCGCTCGGGCTGAGGTTCAGTAACGTCTCAATTGGCTGCCAAAACGTTAGCGCGATACTGAATCGTTCCAAAAGTCGATCAACGTCCGAGTTTCATTTGCGGTTCAGTTGAAAACATTTAGCGCGATTGCCCTGCTGATAGGCTGCAGAGAATCGTTTCGCATTGCCCAATCCCACACCTGGGGTTCCAAAGCATGCCCTGTAACCATGTCCGATCCTTTAATATTATGGTGTATGGCATATGTTATTGACAAATTGGCTCTCAAAAATTTTTTTTCTCTACCTTTTGAAAAAATGTTTTTCTCTGGCTCTCATACAAATCTGACCAATACTTCTTGATAAAATCGTTATAACTTCTTAACTATCTGACTTAGAGCATAGAAGCATAGGATTTTTTTTTAAGATGAAAATCTCATTCTTCTTTTTAAAATAAAAATAGAACAGTTTAATGCACTATATTTTTCACAAAAAAACATTAATTAAAAAATACACAAAAATGTTTCCTTAAATTTTGGTTTTCCTATGTTTAATTTTCGAAATTCATAACGTATTGCCTGTGTAAGCGTAGTCCATAAGTTTAGCTATTAAATAAGACCTTTTTTATATTTATAGGATATTTACATGAGACGTATTGGTCAGATTAGTGTGAAAGCCCGAGAAAATCTAAAACGGCTGCCATTTTACAACCGTGAGAGAGAGAAAAAATTTGAGTCAATTTAGTGAGGAAATATGCCATACATTACGACATTAAAGGATCGGACACTGGTTTCGCGACACATTGATTATAGCGCGTTTTCGACCGGAGGCACCAGTTAAGGTGACGCCGCGTTAAAGTAAGAAACCGTGTTGGATATGTTTTAGATTGCTTGTTTTCTATGAGAGGCCGGCCCGGCCTCTCATAGAAAACAAGCAATGGAACAGCAAAAAATGGAAAGGGCGTAATCGATAAAATGGTTTTTGTGGCGTAATTTAAAAACCATAAATACATTTCATATAAGCTATGCACATATTAAAGTGTATGCTTCAACCAATTTATGTACAAATTTTGGAACCTTAAATCACTCTCCTCTGTTGGAAAAATAGGAATCCCTTTTTTTACAGAGGTCTTTTCGATTGGTAATTCTGTGTTATAAAAGTTGTCCAATCGTGTTATGCTATGGGCAATTCAAAGATAAAGACATGATGAATACTGACAATGAACTTTAGTTTCTTAGCTTTAGTCATTGCTGAGAAAAATCGGCATCGCTACAGCCAAATTATCAAGGCGTCGCCTTAACCTGAAGTGATACTTTGACCGCGCGCTCTCCGCCCTCTTTATCGGAAACGGTTCACCGTATAAAAAATTTTTTTGAACAGAAGCTGTAGAGAATTTTGTATTCTACATCATGGTTCTAATACAAATAGCAAAAAACCCATAGGAAATGAAATATTTAAAAAAAAAGTGCAAAAAACCGATTTTTGTGACCTTTTGACCTTGAAATTTAATAGTTGCGCACACCCTACCATGTGTAGGTTTTGAGACAATATTTAGGGTGCCAATATACAAATATTCACAGACTTACAGCTGGGTATCTCGAATTCCGAGGTGAACTTACTATACTCATTGGACTAATTCGCCGTTTGGAATTCACTAGGTTCTATGCTAAGTAACTTTAGTTATAACCAGCGTATCTAGCCCTGTTTTGTATAGATAATAAGCATTTATTTTCCAATATTTTGTATTCACTATGATTGTAGCTTGTTACATTTTGTTTTTTTTTTCATAAACGAAATTTATTTATAATGTAGTAATTATAATTCTGAAAGACAAATGTTTAACCTTAACAGTGACAGATATCTTGTATTAAGTGATCCTGATAATATGTGTTGTGATGTTCTTCGATTCCTAATGTTTTGTAATATTTATACTCTGATTTAAATTTATCTAATTGTTCTTGTGGTCGCCGATAACCTTGTTGTTCTTAGGGACTTTAAATAAAGGGAAAAAAAAGAAATTTATTTATCTTACGTGTCACACGGTATACATGTTACATGGGCAGAATTTAATTTCCTCTGAAAGTGCCAGCTTCTATTTGGTCTGATTAATATTATATCAATTCGGCCACAACTCTCAACCGTCTACCCTCGTCAAAACACCTGCAGATCAGCATAATGGGATTTTTGCCTCCGAACGCCTATTCTCCTTTTGATTTATGAAGATTTGCTTTATCATTATAGGGTTAGACTTATGTCTTATACCACGTATTATCAGGGTTATACCATGAACGTGTGCTCTACAATATTATACTTGAAAAGAGCTCTATTTAGAATATTTTCAACCGGTTTTTTAACATTTAAAAATTTTTAAAAATAAAATTCATTGCTTTGGAGCGTGTTCAAGTAAATATCTAAATAAAAAAGATTCAGAGCAGGGCAATGTAAACTCTTTATAGGTCTTTGGACTTTGGTACTAAACCAAAAACAAATTATTATTTTTAACAAAAAACTAAAACCGACTTCCAAGGTAAAACAATAATAACATCCTTATAATATGAACTAAAAAGTATTAAATAATTATTCCTATCTAATAGTGCCTTTTTCCGAATTCGCATAAAACTCTTATATAAATCATATAAAAATCATATAAAATTTCTGTACTCAATCTTTATCATTTTGAAGTCGGTACCAGATGAATCTTCTGTTCTCTGACGGAATATTTGAAACTTTTGGAACTGGCACCGACTTCAAAATTATGAAGATTGAGTACAGAAATAGTTGAGTTTTAGCCGAATTCGGAAAAAGACACTATTAGTTATTGTTTTACCTTGGAAGTCGGTTTTAGTTTTTTCTTAAAAATAATAATTTCACTCTTTTTAGTTACCTAGTAAGCAAACGCGTACTAAACGTAGAATAATACACCTGTATATTATTCTACGTATCTTATTACAGTCATACTTACAAAATATTATAATATCAGCTGCAGCCTGCAGATAATTTTAAACAATACATTAAAAAAAATCGAAGTGAACACGTGTGACGTGCTAAGTAGCCGGACACCGGACTAGTTTCAATAGGCTGGCACTCGCTCGACTTGTCGCACACGCAGCGCACATAGTACCTCCGTGAGTAATTTGTATTCTGTG
The DNA here is from genome assembly GCA_905333045.1 of Lysandra bellargus. Taxonomy (NCBI): domain Eukaryota; kingdom Metazoa; phylum Arthropoda; class Insecta; order Lepidoptera; family Lycaenidae; genus Lysandra; species Lysandra bellargus. The sequence continues at coordinate 4,698,965 of HG995336.1, read as the reverse complement.
CATAGTACGATGTTAGGTTGTTTTCCAGAATATCTCGGCGAAGTGAAACATAATGTTACATTATCGAAGCAACTTTAACCTCTCAAGAGTAATGTCAAATGTGTGCTTTATGCTCTGGATATAAGGTTGAATTTGGTGACATTGGTGACCCTGACGTGGTAATGATGATGATGATGATGATGATTAATGTAATTTGCATAGTAGCATTTGCTTTCAGTTCTTAAAACAGCGCCTAAACTCCCAAACTTGTATCTATAAGGAATCCAGAGTTCTCTTAGTAGCTTCGAAACCATAGTATACCTTAGTGCAAAATCTTGCGTTTTGGTAGCATATGCTTAGGATGCTTCTCATAAAACCAAAATCACCATATGTTTCCATATAAATTTCGAGGAGTTCCCTCGATTACTCATGGATCCCATCATCAGGTCACCACTTTTGTGAACATGGTACCAAATTGAAGTGAAACCTAATACGACAAAACAAAAATTTCGAAAATCGACAAACGGCGGAGTAATCGTTGAACATACAAAAAAAAATAAAAAATCCACAGCCGAACATATAACCTCCTCGTTTTTTGGAAGTCGGTTAAAAATACAGCTACACTCCGTTTAGGGTTTTTTTACCTCTGAGGGAGTTCTTATGCCGAGGGAATGAGGATTGTATTCGTAGCTTCAACCTAAAATATAGCCGAGTAGTTGTGGATCCTCAAACAGTAATGCTCCGCTAATGTTTTGGGTTGAAACTCCGCTAGGGGCAATTAAAACATTAGTGACGTCACAATTGCGTCATTTATTCCACTAAGCCAGTAGTTATTGCACAGTTCTCGCCTGCCAAGATTCCCCTTCGAGGAAACTGCTACTCGAAAACTTAATGAACAATTTGAATGCGCCGTATTATTATATTTATTATACCGTTTAAGGTGCTTTTAACGACTGAAACTATAATGTTATTAGAACTGTAAAGTGCGCACTATAAAGATTCGAATTTGTATTTTTATTGTTTCATTAAATCAAGAAGTCAATACACAACGTTTTGGATCCTAGAAGAAAAGCACTTATGGCTGGTTTACACGTATTAAGAGCCCGGGTTACCCTTGAAATTCTCATACATACGTAATACCAAAATCATTTTCTCATACGAAAATATTTAACATGTTTGAGTTATTTTTCAGCTTGAAATAGTAATTATCTAGGTTCCTGTACAAAATTTAACTTCAGAATATTTAAACACTAAAAAAATTTTTTTTGTGTATAAATTTTTTTTACTAAATTTACTACTAAATATTTAAACACAAAAAAATAGAGTAAAACACTAAAAATATATATAAATAAATAGTAAATTTACTACAAAATATTTCAACTCTAAAAAATATTTTTTAGTATTTAAATATTTTGTAATAAATTTACTACTTCTTTCTTTTGCAAATTTAAGGAGCAAAATAATAAAAGTACATAATTTACAAAAAAAAAAAATGCATTTATTCGCTTGAATTATAAAAACTGTTGAATGTAGTATTATCATTATTCATTTCACATAAATATGTGTTACTTTTCACAGCGTGGTTATTAATTTATGGGGATATTTCGTTACAAGTAATCAATGCATCGATACTATTTATTCGCTTTCGATTTTTAGGGTAACTTCCCTAGAGTTTAAAAAGAAAAAAGGTCGGCTGACGTAACATTGTAACGACGTGCAATTATTAAGATCAGAATTTGTTTATTACGTTTAGAATTGTTTATCAGTAAAGAAAATCTTTAAATAATTCGTATCGGTCATATTTACAATAAATATGTAATCGTAATTGAAAAAAGTTAATCAATTGTGCAGTTATAACAAAACGAAAATATTTATTTTTTATGTACGTCGCTATAAAGTTACCAGGTACAATTTGGATGAACTGTCAAATGTGGCCTATTAAAATATTCCGACTATAGTAACTAAATTCTAATTGTCATCTAGCTTAGGACTTACTAAATTTTAACTTGCTACTTGCTACTAAATTTTGCGTTTACACGCAATTAACAACTTAAAATTAAGTTAAAATTTAGTTAATTACTTATCTACTTAATACGTGTAAACCAGCCCTTAGGGATTTTCCGCGTCGCTGGCCGTTTCTTTTCCGTTTTATTTGATTACAAAAAAAATATATATTCATTTTAGGCAATATTATCAAAAATATTCTATTATTCACTTAGTTTAAATACGGTTAAGTTGAAAACTTTAAAACGCTTAAGTTCGGTCGACTTGTCTCCATACCGAGGGAACAGATGCACCCAAACTTTTATATTACTTGAGAGCAGCTGCACTTATGAACATACGTAGCTACTTCGAAGCATTAATAAATTACCTAGTTTTTCTCCTAATACATGTTTGTTAGACTGTATGGATATCTAATACGTATGTATGGATATGTATGGATATGTTACGCTCAAAGACCGAAATTATATAAAATATTTAATAATATTTAACTTAAAAATAAAGAATTTGACATAAGCGACAAATATTTACTGTCAACTCTTCTTAAATTTCTTTCCTAGATTTAAAAAAAAAACTCTTCTTAAATTTAATTAAATTTAAGTTATCATGAAGTGTCTCTTGGTATTGGTGTACAGTATGGTACAGTTGGTTGGCCGTTAATATTATTTTTAAAAGCTCAGAAAAGTAAAAAAAAAAAACTTTTTACTTCCAGACAACAAAAAAACAAAATTTTCAGAAATTTCTATCTAAATTATTCCTATTTGCTACCAATTATATTTTTATGAAACAAAATCATGCGACTTATTACGTAAAGGTTTTTATTACACAATATTCCTAATACAGATTCTTATCAGTGTTGATAAGGCTCTGATAAGCATCATAAGATGTGAGGTTAATCCGTGGTTCAAGGTTCAAGGCACAATATAAATAAAATACTTACAGTAGACAAACTTTATGTTAGACCGTATGTGCGTACGCAGTTAACACATTAACATGCTTTCAAATAATTTCCTGTAGCAAAAGCTTTAGCCCCGTTTTTAACCGACTTTGTTCCGTTGTATGATTTCTGATTCTGATTCTAATAATTATATTTTCCATTCGTAACCTCTGTTTCTTAGAAGAAATCGCATTTGCTCATGTCCAGTTTCTAAAAAACTTTACGATTAGGTACGTGCATTTCGCGAACAATAAAGCTTTATAATAATATAATATAGAGACTGATACAGCATCGTTTTGTGAATATTTTTCACAAAACGATACTGTATCGGTCTCTGTGTTGAGGGAGTTCAAGTTCGAGGAGAGGCTGAGCTATTCTACTGTATTTACACAATTAAACTGTGACGGCAGGGTCGATGCCAAGGTTAACCAAGCGGGTTAAACTCCGCACGACTAACTATTGTTTCTCCGATTAAAAGTTAACAGCTTGTTATAAGAATCGGATTAGTTGTTCACATAATTTGTCTTTGTCACTTTACACTTTGTGAGAAAGGGACGATAATATTTTATGTGTTTTCCCTGTAAAAAAATAATTGTATTATATTTTTAAAAGGATTTAAATTAAGGATTAAGGATTATTGGTCTCCCATACATTCCTACTACAAAACTCCTGTGTCGCCAGGATCAACAGTGCATGGTAACCAACCACGAAAACCCTTTGATATGATGTCAGGGGTGCCCGAGGTCGGAAGGGACTAGCTAGACGTGTCTCTCTACAACTCTTTAGGGGAGGGGGCCAGGCCCCCTCATTGTTTATCTCCAAACACATTGTTTATCTCCAAACTAGCAACAGCCTAGTTATAGCCACGATTAAACTACCATGGTCTTAACCAGACCAGTAGCTTAGACCCTTTCGAAAAAAAAAAAAAATGTCTCTCTACAGGGAATTATTTGTTGACACGTAAGCCATTTCTTTTAATAACCTCTTTATTAAACTACCCATTTAACATTTCGCCCCTATTCATCTTTTTCCAAATGATTTCAAAAATAATTTCTAACAAACATTTATTTACATACTTACGCTCAAAATATAATTTTGTTTTGCATCTTAATCTTAAATTAATTTACATGTTAATATACTATAGATAAATGTTATAAATTAATTTAACGGTTGAATATTAATAAATAAATATCAATTCAAAATAAATGAATCATAGAAATGATTTATTACTGACAAATTACAATCTTAATTAGCGAACATACATTAAATTACCATACCCAAATATTACAAAATAATCTCCTAAAAATAAGTAAATAAAAACAAAAAAGTGTTACAACATTAAAATACGTTACAATTTAAAACTAGCAATACGTTTAAATTAGCAGTACATACAATATAAATATATTATTATTTATTGTGTAGGTAGGTACTTCCTATGTGATGATAATCGTTGCTTAAAAAATATTGAAATAAAAACTGTACTGTAATGTTTATGTAATGTACAAAGTTACCAAGTTTGCTGTTTATAACTTACAAACTTTTTACCTTTTTTTCACTCTGTGGTTCGCACCACTAGTTTTTCTACGCTTAAACTTGTAGCAAGTTTGGTAGCGTTGCATAAAAATGTTGAAAAGTTGGGTTATTACCACACCACCACTATCCATGCTTAAAACTAGTTGTTTTTAAATATTTGTGAGCTATTTCGTGGGAAGTTTGATAGTCTGTGGTTGTCTATGATCTGTACGTGTATCGATACTTGTCAAGTGTTAACATCGCAATAAAACAGTTTCCCGCTAACCGCCGCCGGGCGCCGTTTCATTTATTACATTTCGTTCTTCGTTGATGAGATAGAAAAGGATGCTCTATTAAAATATTTTGATCATAGATCGACTAGACACATTCTAGTTTTTATTACAGGTTTGTTGCGATATCTTGTTTTGATAATAGCTTTTAAAATTCATTTGTTCTAATAATTATTATAAGGGAGAAAAGTTTGTTTGTTCATATCGAATAGACACAGAAACTAGGTACTGGGCCGATTTTAATATGTAAAATGAATAATTAAGTGGTAAGGTCTTATATATAAACAGAATATTTAAGAGGCAAACTAACGTAAAACTAAACTAAACTAAAATATCTTTGATTGTGGAGCGCCATTTTAGTGGCCTTATTGGAAATTTGATAATGCTTAAATTGCTATAATTACTGTTAGCCTAACTAACGGTAATTAGTTGATTATTTGATTATTTTTCTATAGCTAGTTGAAGTTGATATTCTTGTTCACCAAACTTTCAATACCGTTTAACACAATTCATTACTTTACGAACTTTATCTTCTCAGCCCTGTCAGCCAAAAAAATTGTCCAACGCTGAATTAGAACTTCCATTTCGGAAGTCGGCTAGAACATGACCCTCGAAGCTTTTTGAGCCCATCAAAAGTTAATTAAAAGTGTGATAAGTATTATCTACACCATTGTCACCATTTATCAAAGATAAGCTAACTTTGTCCTGGAGTTCGGACTCTCTTTTGTCATCTAAGTTGATTAATTTACTGTACAGTTCCTTTGTATATTCATTTTAGAACTAGCTGTTGAACGAACTTACTCTATGTCCTATGACTTGTTTCTACAGCGTCTTGATGTTGTAGAGAAAATGTGGTGTGATTTGTGAAGAAATGGGGTGATAAAAACTCATCTACGTCCTTTCCTGGGATTCAAAGTATCTTCATATCTAATTGCATCAAAATCAGTTCAGACAGGTGAACATACATACAGACGTTAAGAGGCCGGGCTGCCCTCGAAATTCTCATACATACGTAATACCAAAACCATTTTCTCATACGAAAAAATTTAACATGTTTGAGTTATTTTTCAGCTTAAAATAGTAATTACCTAGGCTCCTGTGCAAAAATTAACTTTAAAATATTTAAACAGTAAAAAATTTTTTTTGGTATTTAAATATTTTGTAGTAAATTTACTATTTATTTATATATTTTTAAGTGTTTTACTCTATTTTTTAGTGTTTAAATATTTATTTTTTATTCATTAAAAACTTTATGCACATACAAGTACAAAGGTGGACTTAATGCCTAATGGCATTATCTACCAGTCAACCTTTGGGCGATACAGGATCAAAATTGTATAGGTGCCAGTCAAGTTACCAGATTAAAAAAAAAGAACTAAAAAAAAAAACTAACAACGTGTAAATATAAATTATAAATTATACAAATAAAATATTATAATATATTAAACTATACTTATCATAAATATACTGATATATAAGATATATAAATGAAACTACATATGCTTATATACATATATAATATAAATATTTATTAATATAATATATACATTACTACTACTAAATTAATATATTATTTACTAATAAATTAAGTAATAAAAATTATACACAAAATTTTTTTTGTAGTGTTTAAATATTTTGAAGTTCATTTTTGTACAGGAACCTAGGTAATTACTATTTTAAGCTGAAAAATAACTGAAACATTTTAAATATTTTCGTATGAGAAAATGATTTTGGTATTACGTATGTATGAGAATTTCGAGGGCAGCCCGGCCCCTTAATGAATACGCAACTACTAAACTTAATGATTAATCTGAGTTGTATCTCTACAGTAACAAGTCTCTATGTTTTTCAAAGTCATATAATTAACATATTTATTACGCCACTTCGTTTATAAAACATAAAAATAACGTTACAGATTACGATTAGGAAACCCATTTTACGACAGTTAATATGGAGATATTCTGGTAATATCTATTAACTACTCTATTCAATTTAGAATATAGAGTATAATGATAGGTATTATGACTTGATGCAGCACTTACGAAAGGTGCATTTAACGATAAAGTATAAAATTTAACTGGTATGGAGCTAGGAACATAGAGTTTGAAATGTAGAGAGAGGTTCACAATACACAAGAAAAAATTACTAGATATACAGCGTGTTCGTATGCAGCACTGGTTATAGGTATTTTAAAGTTAAACGAAATACACCACAAAATACAATCAAACCCTTGCTTGAAATTTCTGGACTATTTTGTAGAATTACTTTTAACAATCTAATTTTATAGAGAACTAGCTGTCCCGGCAAACGTTTCTTTGCCATATTATATTAAGTATATCGCCCGTATTATTTTATTGAATTAGTGACTAAAATATAAGTATGTCACCATGGCAACGTCCATCGCTATCCCGTGACCCGCGTCGCATAAACAATGGTCGCTCTTTATAGACAAATAATTTGCAATAAAATAAAATTGCGACTATAATTAAAGATCTAAGCTATCCTATCTCTCAAGTTGGAAAAAGCACACATTAAAAAACAAAAAACATTAAAATCGGTTAAGTAGTTTAGGAACCCATCGCGGACAAACATCGTGACAGGAGATTTATATATATTAGATAAGCTCATGTCCTTACTCTACAATCCATTTATCAACGCATCGACTGTTTTATCCCAATAAAACCTACTTCGGCGAACAATTCTTTAGGAGGAATCCCTAGCCTATCTTTTAGATGCAGCTCATGAGAGAATAATAATAATATCTATGGACGCTTCACACCACGTCCTTATCCTTTGATACCTCAATCCTTTAACTCAAACGCCAAGACCAAGGTCGCTTCTATGCACATAACTATTCTAAGGTCGGTCTCGACTACAGGTTTCTCTTAATTAAGTGACACGACGCGACGTACCAAAAGTAATATCATGAATATTCATCAAGAATAAGTTCATGTACCCGTCAGACCACATACTTTTGTCTGTCGCTTCTATAATATTACTATCAATGGTTGTTATCTTAAGTAAATAACCGTTGTATAATAATTAGTTTATTGGTAAAAAATACATGTTATCATATTTCTATTAACGGTGTAGTTTTCGTGAGTTTGTAACTTTATTATTTTTAACAAAAAATTAAAACCGACTTCCAAGGTAAAAACAATAATAACATCCTTATAATATGAACTAAAAAGTATTAAATAATTTTTCCTATCTCATGGTGCCTTTTTCCGAATTCGGCTAAAACTCAACTATTTCTGTACTCAATCTTCATAATTTTGAAGTCGGTACCAGATATAGCTGAATCCAGATGCCAGAATATTTGAAACATTTGTAACTGGCACCGACTTCAAAATTATGAAGATTGAGTACAGAAATAGTTGAGTTTTAGCCGAATTCGGAAAAAGGCACCATGAGATAGGAAAAATTATTTAATACTTTTTAGTTCATATTATAAGGATGTTATTATTGTTTTTACCTTGGAAGTCGGTTTTAATTTTTTGTTAAAAATAATAATTTCACTCTTTTTAGTTACCTAGTAAAATCATCGCGTACTAAACGTAGATTAGGGCCGATTCACACCGAATGGCAGAAGCGAGGCGAGCAGTTTCAGTGTCATATGATTTTAAACTTTATTGTAATACATAGTATCGCTTGAGAAATTGACGCCGCCGGCGGCCGCAAGAGTCCACGAGCATCCACGGGCGGCCGTAGATTTCTCAAGCGATACTATCTATTACAACAATGAAGATAAAGTTTAAAATCATATGACACTGAAACTGTTCTCCTCGCCTGCGCCATTCCGGTGTGAATCGGCCCTAATACACCTGTATACTATTCTACGTATCTTATTACAATTTGTTAACAGTCACACTTACAAAATATAATATCAGCTGCAGATAATTTTGAACAATACATTAAAAAAAATCGAAGTGGACACGTGCCAGAGCCGCGCCAAACCGGAATTTTAGCAGCGCGGCAGCGGCGAGGCTTTCATTGTCATATGATTTTAAACTTTATCTTTATTATTGTAATACATAGTATCGCTTGAGAAGTCTACGGCCGCCCGTGGCCGTGATTGGTAAGTGTGACAGCTGTGCACTCTAGCATGTTACTTGTATTATCGAAGCAACTTACTTCTCAGAAGTAATGACAAATGTGTGCCTTACGCTCTGGAGATAAGGTTGAATATTTTGTTATGTTCAATTTTGGTGACATTGGTGACCCTGACGTGAAAATGATGATGATGATGATGAATATAATTTGTATAGTAGCATATGCTTTCAGTTCTTAAAACAGCGCCTAAACCCCCAAACTTGTATCTAAAAGGAATCCGGAGTTCTCTTAGTATCTTCGGAACCATAGTATACCTTGGTGCAGAATCTTGTGTTTTGGTAGCATATGCTTAGGATGCTTCTCATAAAATCAAAATCACCATATGTTTCCATATAAATTTCGAGGAGTTCCCTCGATTACTCATGGATCCCATCATCAGATCACCACTTTTGTGAACATGGTACCAAATTGGAGTGAAACCTAATACAACAAAACAAAATTTTCGAAAATCGGTTCACAAACGGCGGAGTAATCGTTGAACATACAAAAAAAAAAAAAAAAAAATCTACAGCCGAACATATAACCTCCTCGTTTTTTGGAAGTCGGTTAAAAATGTCTTGCAATGTTGATTACTCTGTTTAATTTTGAAGACGAAATGTTTATTTGTTTATGAATGAGAATGTTGAATACGCATAAGCTCCGAAACTACTGGAAACGTTTTGATGAATGATGGCATTAAACACAACAAAGGATAAGTATAGAATACAAAGAATCAGTTAAATCAAGGCAGAGTGTTTGTTTTTCTGCCCAAATATTTTTAACTCTTTAGCTGTAGATCATAAATCTACTTCAGTATCTTTAATTGATGTTCCCAAACCTTATTTACAGTCAATATAATATGATCCTCTCCTTTTCTTGTAAGTCGGTTAAAACCACTATATCCAGTAGTCATTCTGATCCCGTCTTAGTTGTAGTTAAACTAGTTTAACTGGAAATGGGAACTACTGCGTCTTTCTTAATGACCAGTTTTATATTCATTTCTTTACGCATCTAATTTGTTTATTGAAAGGTAATAATTTGTTTAAGATAAAGCAATACAATTTTCAGATTGATAGCTTACAAATACCAATAAATATTCGTTCTGCTCTGCTCTACAACATTAAATTAAAATTTTAACTATTATTAGGTATATTTAGTTTGCCATTTATGGGACTTACAAACCGTGCCATAATAATTAAGTGTATGGTTGTTATCCGATTTTGTGAGATGGTGGATTTTTAGAACATTTACAAGTGTATTTACTTCCTTAGTTACGACGTAGAGCCGGGACACAAAAACACGGCACGACGTCGTACGGCGCCGTGGGAATCCACGACGCGCGTCGTAAAAAACCACGGCACGGCGTCGTACGACGTCGCGTCGTAGAAACTCACGTAGAAATTCAAGATGAGGCGACGTCGTACGACGCCGTGCCGTGGTTTTTTACGACGCGCGTCATGGATTCCCACGACACGGTGCCGTACGACGTCGTGCCGTGTTTTTGTGTCCCGGCTCTTACGCTATAGCTCCAAGACCTAGAGTTTCATGCAGCATGTCAAACTTGAGCTTTATAGGATTCTTATTAAAGTTAATTAAAAACTAATCTTAAATTAAAAATAATGATAACATTGTCACAAAAAATACACAAGCAGTTAAATACATAAAATAAACAGTTTCTTTAATTATGTAAGTTTAGATAAAAAAGTATGGTTATTATAATTGTTGTATTTTGCTTGCTATAATCCTGTAAGTGATCTTAAGGTAGGTCAATCTTATTGCCGAACTTTTGTAAGCTCGAAAACCGCAGTATCTTTTTCTCTACATTTTTCGTCTCCAAAATTGCTTATCGTTCCCGCGACGTGAGAAATTGCATAAAATAAAACCGTTATTTATATGCAATAGCAATTTGCCTACTTTTATCGGTTCAAGTTGTCGCGGTGAAGTATTGTTTCTGTCAACAACTTGTTTGTACAGTTACCTTACCTTGTAGTAAACGGATGTTGAGATCTTTCGCGCCATTTCGATCAGGTTTTGAGCTTGTTGGAGGGAAACGTGGAGAGCCTTAGGACCATGATGGATTACAATGATTGCCGGCATTGTTCATATAAAGGGTGTAGCAAAACAAAGTGATATACTTTAAGGTGTGTACGAGTATAGATTTGACTACAAAAGTAGTATACTCCACTACCACCACACACTACAAAAGTAGTGAAAGCGTGATTTTTTTTCGTAGCTTTTGTATGAGCAAAATCATGATGCTGGGGCACTCACCTATACTAATAAAATCAAAAGTTTCAGTACTGTTACTTTCAATGTGCACTCTATAAAAGGAACTCATACAAACCCTAAAAATATTATCACTAGTTTTGTAACATTCTGTATATTATGCCTTTTGTCCTTCGTGGGACATGATTCATGGAGAGACCGCTAAAGAACTTTTTGAATAGTTTTAAATTTTAAAGTTATAATAGTATTGTAGAACAAATGGCGTTGCATATAAAAGACTTTAACGAGATCAATCTTACGTTATAGCTCAATAAATTATTTCTCAAACTTTTTATAATACTTGAAGCAGTCTCAGCAGCTTTGTATGTTTAAAATCTTATTTTTTTGTTGCATGCACTGTTTTAAGTATTTATGTATCTAATATTTCGTACTTAATCTTAAAGTCGATTATGCGTAGGTAGAACTTTCCAAGGTCTGATTGTAATCAGTGATTAATAATAATTAATTCTACGAAACTTTACATTATTACAGTTCTAGACCTGAAAATTTTAAGGTATTGCATAATATTAATATTAAGTATCTACTCTACTCATATTTTATACTCTACTTAAATACAATAATGATACTATTAAGCACTCTAATTAAATTTGTATTGAAAGCAAAATGAATGAAAACCATTATCCAACCTAAAACCTAGGAGCTAAATTAATAAACCTAACATCTATTACCACGTGCATCTGAAACACCCACGGAACTAGATTTAATGTTAAACCTAAACTGTATTTAATTTTGCCGCGTAAAATGCAAATCCTACATTATTTGAACGAAATCCTGCTACAGCTCTACATAATAAAAGGTTTTTAGGTACGGTGTGCAAAGAAAACTTTTTAATGACTTTGTATGAGCTTTCAGTTTTCTCGCAAAAAGTAGCAAAGGCCTTTCCCATCGTCTACTCATTATTATCTGTGCCAAATACATAAAATCGGTCCAGTAGATCATAAGATTAGCGCGTTCGAATACTTTACAATCTTAGTCACAGAATATATATTAGTAGTACCAACAGAATTCCCACTGGCGTAACCCTTTTAAAGAAATAACGACTCATGCTACGATACTATAAAGTTCAAATTCCGACCGCGCAGTGCTAGGTGCCTACAATTATATTCACCTATATTTCCGCTCTCTTTCTATCGCGTGAGGTACCCTTTCTGTCGAAATCAAGATTGTTACCTTTTAGAAAATAAAATAATCTTCTTTTAATTACTATGGCTACTAATAGCAAACTTTTTTATAGTAATAATCAAATTTTAGTAACCCAACCTATATTTTATAATAGATTTATATTCGATTATAGTGCAGGAGCTGGTCTGGATTTTTTTTTTCAACTTAAACATAGTAACTTGTTTTAGTTAGTATGCGGTTTGTTTGTAACAAATTGGTTCATTTGCTATGTTTAAGTCTTAAATTACCTTATTGAAATATTTCTTTGACCTTTTTTCAATTGTTCATATTTATCAGATTAATAACGATTTTCCTAAAAAACACTCCGACATTAGTATATTTACACAGAATATACGAAGTATTTATAAGAATTTTCCCGATTTAGAGTCTAACCTTACCTTACTGAATATTCATTTTGATGTTATAGTTTTGACGGAGTGCAGATTATCAGAACATAAAAATATCCCCAAATTAACAGATTATAACTCTTTTGTAACTACATCCCACCTTAACCAAAATGACGGAGTTCCAACATACATTAAAAAATGTCATAACGTCCGGGTAGAAGAAATAATATTAACTAATGCATCTTGTCTCCAAGTTCTCATCCATAATATTAAAATTCTTTGTGTCTACCGTTCACCATCAAACAAAAATGCTGACAATTTTATCGACTCCCTTAATAAATATTTAGAAACGATTAAAAATTATGAAACCATACTAATAGTCGGGGATATCAATATAAATACTTTACCTAGAGACTCTGAAATAACGTATGAGATAAATAACAGACAAAATTACTTAAATGTACGTCTTTCAATGCATAGACTCTTGTCTGGTCGTAATCGTCCAATAAGAGAAAACGCATGCCTAGACCATGTTATATTAAAACTAAACAAACATAAAAACTCTGCAACTATTGCTGTAGTTAATACGTCGATTACGGACCATCTAACAGTGTTAATTAATATATCTAAAATACAAACCAATAACAATTCCTTAAGCTATAGGATAAAAACTAGACTATGAAAAATCACTCGAACACTTAAAGGAATTTAGTTTTGTAGACTTCCTACAAAATGATGATCCAAATTATCTATGTGACAAATTAATCACTAGTATACAGCAAATTCTCACTAAGCATACAAAAAAAATCCGTGTATCTAGAAGTAAACAATTGATCAAACCATGGATTACCCCGGGCATATTACGCTGTATTAAAAATAGAAATAATATGCAAAAAAAGCTACGTAACAATCCTAATGATGAAATACTTAATATAATATATCTAAGAAGATATAGAAACTTTTGTAACAATTTAATTAAAAAACTAAAACATAAATATAATGGAGATCAATTACACAAAAATGCTAAGAATAGTAAAAATCTTTGGAAAACGATAAATAATATCACTCAGTACAAACCTACAAAAACACCAAATACCCAACTCCTTGGAATTAAATCAACACCTAATGAGTCAGTTAACATGGTAAACAAGTTTTTTGCTAATATTGGGAAAAATCTAGCTCAATCTATTGGTAACTGCAATGCGAATCAGTCGTTAAGAAATACCTCTACATTTGTAACACACAAACACACATCTTCGTTAGTCTTGCTAGAAACAGACCCAATGGAGGTTGAAGGAAGGAGGAGGAGGTGAAGAGAGTCATAATGAGTCTGAAATCTGAAAGAGCGCCTGGCCTTGACAACATACCTACGACTTTTCTGAAGTTTGCTAAGGATACTATTGCACCAATCTTATGTCATCTGGTAAATGTCTGTTTTAATAAAGGTGTATTCCCAAGACAACTTAAATTATTAATTAATAATTCTCAAACACACAATACGGTTTTAGGAATGGCCGTTCAACTGAAGACGCTATTGCTGCTCTAACCAAGCACATTGTTGATCAAGTAGATCGTAAACAGAAATGCTTAGCCGTTTTCCTTAATTTGAAGAAAGCATTCGACACCGTCTCTATTCCCGTTCTTATCAAAAAACTAGAAAATAAAGGTATACGGGGAAGGCCCCTAGATTTGTTGTCTGACTATCTTCAAGAACGAAAACAAAGGATAAAGATTGGTAAGGTCGTTAGTGAGGACGAGGATATTTGCTATAGGGTTCCACAAGGCAGCGTACTCGGTCCAACCCTGTTCCTCGTCTACATTGATGACCTCTGCCGACTCGAACTCAACAACGCCAAAATCTTCTCCTATGCAGATGATACTGCTATTGTTTTCACTGGCAAATCATGGGAAGAAGTTAAACAAAAGGCTGAAGCTGGGCTCAGACTAATATCTGAATAGCTCAATAACAATCTTCTTACCCTCAATGTGACTAAAACCAACTTTATGACTTTTACAAAGTACAATAACACACAACCCCCCACTAACTACAGTGTAAAAATTCACTCATGCAATCGTAATGCTCCTGTATGCCCCTGTCCTGAAATCAATAAAGTTAAGACAACCAAGTATTTGGGCATAATGATTGATCAGCGATTGTCATGGCATGCACAAATAGAACTGCTGGCGGGTAGAGTCAGGAAACTTATCTGGATATTTAAAGGTTTGAGACATTCTGCTACAAAACCTCTACTAAACCAAATTTATACTTCCTTAGCAGAATCAGTTATATGCTACTGTATAACTGTTTGGGGGGGAGCCATAAAGAGTAAATTAATAGAAGTGGAAAGAGCACAAAGATCTCTCATTAAAGTAATGTACTCTAAACCATACAGATATCCAACTCAACTGCTTTATACTGAATCAAAATTGCTTACGATCAGAAAATTATATACCTTACACACAGTCTTAAAAGTCCATAAACAATTAAATTATAATAATAGCAAAACAACACAGGCACAGCGAAGAAATAAAAATATTATCAATAAAGTCACAGTAAGATCCAACTTTGTTGCAAGACAATATGAATCTCAATCCACCCACATTTACAACCTAATTAATAAAAAACAACATTTATGAATTAAGCAAATATAAATTGAAACAGACACAAAATAAATGGCTACTACACTTAAGCTACGACGAAACGGAAGCATTGTTTGATAGGTTATGTTAGGTTTTCCTTACCCAAAATTAGACTTTCTACCCAGCATGAATTTTGCACATTTATTATTTATACATATACCGAACATCGTCACATACACAGACACACGCACATCACCCACACCCACACACACGCACACACACACACACACACACACACACACATTCACCTACATAAGTACATACGCGCTCGCTTTCTGAATAGCTTTTAAGATATTAGTAGTTATAATAAAAAAAGTACTTAAACTCTATATTTCTCCTTGTAATAACTACTAGCCTCTCTTATTAAATTTTCAAATTTATTGTTTTCGGCAGAGCGAGATTCCCCTAACACAGGTAAACTTTACTTAAAAAGGGGTCTCAAACACTGTTATTATTTTGTATTTTAAGTTTGTGAATAAAGATTTTTGTATTTTGTATTTTGTATAACTGTGTGCGGCGAGTCCATATTTAAAAATGTATGAAAACTACTAAGGAAATATGCCGGTAGCGGCGTTTTGTGGTTGTGACCGGTGGCCCGTGTGCGGGAGCCCTTAGGTGCATAAAAGTGACTGCGGTAATATTATTGTGTCATAAATACGTATTGTGCCTCGTATTTATTTAAAAAAAACAACCACTTTGTAACCATTAGGTCTAACAAAGTTTAAAACATCCATACTAATATAATATTATAATTACGAAAGTGTGTCTGTTTGTCTGTTACCTCTTCACGCTTAAACCGCTGATCCGATTTTGCTGAAATTTGGCATGGAGATAGCTTGAGTCCCGGGAAAGGACATAGGATAGTTTTTATCCCGGAAAAATTTATGGTTCCGGCGCGATAAACAAATTTTGGCGCAACGGATTTGCGTGCGTCCTCTAGTAGAGCTATATTTCTAATATGGACTGAAATAACAATAGTAAATAGCATTTAAGCAACTGTTACAAGTATTCCGTTGTTTTTGCTGTCTGTACAGTCTAAGTCTCCAGTGGATTTAATTGGAATCTGTCTTGACAGACTTACACGGACGCTGTCGCCAACGTTTTTCTAAATAAACCACACTTTTTGTTGCTTTTACAACAATTTACAACAAAATTGCGCTAGACGCCAGAATATTCGTTGTTACTTATAAGATATTGTCTATGATTATAAAAGCTTTACATATATATAAAAGTGATCCTCGTTTTATTATTATTTACAAACGATATAGTTATGTTCTGTGATCTGTCCTAGTCTCTGTTAAAATTAACTGTAAAGCCCTATAGTAGAGGAGGGGAGAGTGCTATTTTTGTAGTCACTCGAGCGTCATGGAGACCTAGTAGGTTTTTTACATTAGGTAAAACAGAAAAAAAATAAGAGCGTTTTTTATTTTAGCGGTGGATTCAGAAACTGCGGCCATTTTAAAGTTTTTAAATAGAAAATATATTCAGAAAATTGCTTATTTCGGTCAGTTATTATTATATTTTAGACAACAAGGACTAAATTATTTAGTTTAGTGCAAAATAAAATATCTGCGAAGCCTAGTTAGGAAAATATGAAGGTTTTTTTTTATATTTTAAAAATAAAGTTTAAAAAACTAAAACCCGACTACTAAAACGCGCTCTAAAAAGTACGAAACAAGAAAACAGTTTATAGGGATATGGAATTAATGTTTAAAGGATAGCCGTGGTCGTATGAATGCCCATTTATTATCTACGGTATATAATGAATCTGTTTTGCTATAATAGTAGGTGGCATACGACCACGGCTATCCTTTAAACATTAATTCCATATCCCTGTAAACTGTTTTCTTGTTTCGTACTTTTTAGAGCGCGTTTTAGTAGTCGGGTTTTAGTTTTTTAAACTTTATTATTATTTCAATTATTTTGGGGCTAAGATTCGCTCGTTAAATTTCTTAACCTTCCCAACTCCTCATATGATCGACGACCATAAGGATTTTTTATAATTTATTTGATTCTAGTGAGCAAATGAATTATAGTTTACTAGTTGTTGCCCGCGATTTCGTCCGCGTTAGCATAGCATAATAACGGAGATGGTTAATTTTCTCCTTTTTATGGTCTCTTACTCAAAGGGTGAAAACGGGACCCGATCACAAACATAAAATATCAGCCTGTCCGTTCCAGCCAAGAGTGCAGGTACCACATGGTAATCAAATGATACTCAAAAAGTATATGTTTAGTTTAGAGTACAATAATTTCACTTTCAATTTATTACTTTGTTCCTAAAACAGGCGAATTAAAACTCAACACTATCGACGCGATTTCGAGCTTGGCCCAAGTTCCGGACGATTCTCATATCAGTGAGAGTGATGAGTAATTTTTATTAGTTCATGCAATTATCAAGTAATTGAAAGCAAAGCCGTATACCATATTATATAGTAATGTAGGGCCCGACAGCACCTTTAACTGATTTTAGAGTTACTTTGAATTGGTGTTGCTATAGATAATTAATTATTGTTTCGTATTGTATTGAAGTGATATCATGAATTCATGCAATAATCAGGTGATTGCAAGCAAACCCGTGGGAAATATTCAAATTCAAATTCTTTATTAACCATACAATAATATACAATAGTATAAAAGCTAGGTAGCGTACATCACGTCGTCTAATCCCATGCTAAGTAAAACTTGTGTTATGGCAATCAGACAACGGATGCACGCCGAACAATTTTATCCTAATATATTGTTACGTGCTAGGGTTCGAGGATTCGGAGAGAAAGACCTGGTGACTCTCTTGAAGACTTTATTCACAAACACTAGCTCACACAAATCACTAAGTCCAAACACTAAGCACTAAATCCAAATCACTGAGCACTATCACTGTCCTAGGTCGTAGCCGAGTCGTTAGTTCACTATCACAATCACTCACTATTGATCACTTGTTTTCACTTTTGAAGTCGCCTTGATGATCGCTCGGATCGAACTGCACCGACTGCCGGCTTGTTTACCTTTTATATGGCCCGCGTCGAATTCTGGAGCGTTCTATTTTGGATTGTTTACGTAAACACGCAATCACATAAACAAGGGTCGGGCTTTTCTAGAAGGTACGCGCAACTGTCGCGCGCAGGTAAACAACTGCCCGTATTCGTAACACGTAAACAACTTCCCGTATCCGTAACACTACTCCCCTCTTAGAGATGCTCGTCCCGAGCATCGTTGTTACTGCCATGATAACGTGCCAAACGGTCTATGTGTACCACTTTGAATGTGCCTCTTGGTGGCTTTTGAATCCTGTAAGTCACATCATTCAATCGGGTAACCACTTTATATGGGCCGTCCCACTTAGTCTGCAACTTTGGAGATTTCCCTTTTCGGCGAGTTGGGTTATGCAGCCATACCAATGACCCTTCTTCGAAGCCGCTCGTGTTCGCTTTCCGGTCGTATCTGGTCTTCATGTTCTCACTTGACTGTAACCCATTTTCCCGAACCATGGCGTGTATGTAGTGCATCTTTTCCCTTAAATCGCAGACATAGTCTGGTACGGTCTTTGGTTCCTCCGGTGACCCTCCTGTCAAAAGGTCTACTGGAACTCTTAGTTCCCTACCATAATTGACATACGCCGGGGTAGCTTTTATGCTTTCATGCTCGGCGGTACGGTACGACAGAAGGAAGAGTGGTATATACTTGTCCCAATCTTTTTGTTTGTCATCTACTAATTTCGCCAAATGCCTCTCAAGGGTCTGGTTAAATCTCTCGACCATTCCATCAGATTGTGGATGGTACGCGGTGGTCCTCGTCTTATGCATTCACAAAATTCTGCACACTTCCTGGAAGACCTGCGATTCGAAGTTCCTGCCCTGATCGGAATGGATTTCGAGAGGCACACCAAAGCGAGATATCACTTCCTCGACCAGCTTAGAAGCAACTGTTGTAGCTTCCTGGTTTGGTATGGCGAACACTTCGGGCCATTTGGTGAAGTAGTCCATGACAACCATAAAATACTTGTTTCCCGATTCCGTTACAGGAAATGGCCCAGCTACGTCAACTGCAATTCGTTCCCACGGTGCGCCAACGTTATACAAGCGCAGGTTCCCACGGCTCCTTGTCTGTGGTCCCTTGACTGTAGCGCAAGTTGTACATTTGCGGCACCACTCCTGCACATCATCTCGGCAATGCAACCAGTAGAACCTTTCTCTCACTTTTGTTAACGTCCTCTTGACACCTAGATGACCTCCTGATACGCCATCATGCATTTCACGGAGAACATCCGGTACTCTCGTTCTTGGGACAACTATCTGAAGATGGAACTCTCTGCCGTTAGTCTTCTCCCATTTTCGGTAAAGTATTCCATTTTGAAGTATCAGACTGTCCCATTGCGCTCAGTACGCCTTAGTGGCAGCGCCAGTGGGTGCAACCTCACTCCAGATTGGTTTTTCGTTACCTCGTTTCTTCCATGTGATGATGTGTCGTAGGTCGTCATCTGTTTCTTGAGCCTCCCTCATAGCATCATTCTCCCATGGACCCAAAGGACTTGTTTTCGTTAACTTTAATGTCACTTCATTAGATTCCTGCTTAACACAATGTTTGCAGTCCTCTGAACACGGTCTTCGTGAAAGTGCGTCGGCATTCCCATACGCCTTTCCGCTGCGGTGTTCCGTCTTGAAGTCGTACTCTTGGAGCTGTTCAATCCATCGAGCTACTTGACCTTCAGGGTTCTTGAATTGCAGTAGCCACTTCAACGCTGCGTGATCAGTTCGCAGTAAAAACTGTCTGCCGATGAGATACTTGCTGAAATGTTGTAGCGTCTTTACAACAGCCAAGAGTTCTCTTCTTGTCACACAGTAGTTTCTCTCTGGCTTAGATAAAGATTTGCTGAAATATGCAATTACAACTTCTCTTTCGCCCTGTTTTTGAGATAACACCCCTCCAATGGCCGTGTTGCTTGCGTCAGTGTCGACTATAAACTGGCCTTCAGGTTGTGGATACCCCAGGATTGGTGTTTCACACAGATGTTTCTTCAGTTTCTGAAAAGAATCTTCAGAAGTCTCGTCCCACATAAACTGTCGTTTATCTTCCGTCAGCCGATGTAATGGCTTGGCTATCTCTGAGAATCCCTTGACAAAACGCCTGTAGTAGGAGCATAGGCCGAGAAATGCCCGCACTTCGGTTTTGTTCTTAGGGGTTGGCCAATTTTGAACTGCTTCCAGTTTCTCCGGGTCCGTCTGGATTCCATCACTGGAGATGACATGGCCGAGATAATTGACCTTACTCCTGAATAAACGACACTTTTTCGGATTCAACTTTAACTTGGCCCCCTCTATTTTAGCGAAAACTCGTTCTAGGTTTCGCAAATGGTCCTCGAAGTCGCGGCCAACAATGATGACGTCGTCCAAGTAGACTAAGCAAGCCTCTCCAACTAAGCCTGCCAGTACACACTCCATGAGTCGCTCAAATGTGGCAGGTGCGTTGCACAATCCAAAGGGCATGACGTTAAACTGCCATAAACCTTTACCGGTGGAGAAAGCTGTCTTCTCCTTGTCTTTTGGATGAATTTCGACCTGCCAGTATCCAGATTTCAGGTCCAGGGTCGAGAACCATTTCATGCCACTCAAGGTATCCAGAGTGTCGTCGATTCGAGGTAATGGATAGCTGTCCTTCTTAGTGACATCATTGAGACGCCTGTAGTCCACACAAAATCTTGTGCTGCCATCTTTCTTCTTCACCAACACAACAGGTGAGCACCACGGACTTGCAGACGGTTCAATAATCTTATGCCTTCTCATGTCCTCCAAAAGGCCTTCAACTTCTTTTTCCTTTGCAATAGGTATCCGTCTTGCTCGTTGACGAATTGGGTTCTCGCTTCCGGTATCTATCCTGTGCTGAACCATCGACGTTCTTCCAAGGTCGCCTTCCTGACTGGAGAAGATATTCGCGTGGCGTTGTAAAAACTTCTTAGCTTTCATGCTCTGCGAATAAGTCAGATTACTCTTGCAGTCGTCGAGTAGCTCAGTCACTAATCCGTAGTTGCTGCTTGCTTGGGAGACAACGGTTATTGGGGCTTCCTCCGCGTCAGCCAGTACACGCCTCTTAGTCCTGGCTGAAGCCCCCTGCTTCTTCAGCTCCTCTACTTGTTGCTCGAGCCTTTTCATCCTTGACATCTGGGTCTCCTTCTGCGGGCAGTTGAGCTGAAGATGGCCCCTCTTCCCGCACTTATAGCACCTGGCTTCAAATATTTTCCTTGCAGGAGCCTTTACTTCGGAGACCTTGCGGATCTTATGGGTCTGCTGTATCTCATGGCGAACAGCCTCGACCTCCAAAGCATGCGCCAACGCTTCCTTTAGCGAGGTGTGGTGACGTAGCCTCACTGCAGCTCTGACCTCCAGATCCCTGATTCCGTCGACAAATGCTTGCACAATATTCGTGTCGACCATTTTGGAATCGGCTCCTGGGTGTGCCTTCTTGACGAGTTTTTCAATTTCCAACGCCCATTGCTGTAGTCCCTCTCCTGAGCGTTGGACTCTGTCACGAAGTTGAGCACGGAACACGTGCTCCAGGTGTCGCTCCCCGTATCTGGATTCAAGGGCCTCCATCAGGTCTTGGAACCCATTTCCTGTATGTGCTTCTAGGACCGACAAAGCTTGCCCTCTGAGCGCAACAGTGAGAGCGGTCAGGCATTGTTCGTCAGTCCATCCGTTGGCAGAAGCAACCGTCTGGAATTGCTGACGATAAGCGTTCCATGAAGTAGTACCGTCGTATGGTGGCACTTTAACTCTTGGTCCTTGTACCACTTGCACCACTCCGGTAGTTCCACTAGACACCGCCACTCCTGTGGTTTCCAGGCGCACTACTTTCTTCTGAAGTTCAGTGAGGCCGGTTTTCACATTTTCTACATCCAATCCTAACCCCGTAACTCGTTCGTCCATTACGTCGACATCTTTACGAAGCTTTGTCACCGTGTCACTGACATCCTTTATAGCCAGAAGCGCCTTTTCTTGAAGGTCCTTTTGTTGCTCTTGTGACTCTTGCATAGCGCCGAGCTTGCGGTCTTGTGACTCTTGCAAAGCGCCCAGCTTGCGGTCTTGTGACTCTTGCAAAGCGCCCAGCTTGCGGTCCTGTGCCTCCATCATTGCCCTTTGAGAATCTTGCATAGCGCCGAGCTTGCGGTCTTGTGCCTCCATCATTGCCCTTTGAGAATCTTGCAAAGCCTGAATTAACTCAATTATGCTTTCCAATTGAGGGGCCGTAGAGACTACGGGCGTGGCAGGATGGATGTAGCTAGTCGACGGGGCCTGAGTGGGCGTGGCCTGGTGGGCGGAGCCAGTGGGCGTGGCCATGTCCATAGTGGGCGGGGCCTGAGGGGCGTGGTCAGTGGGCGGGCCCTGGTGGGCGGAGCCAGTGGGCGTAGCTTCACCCGAAGTGGGTGGAGCCTGGGGGGCGTGGTCAGTGGGCGGAGCCTGGTGGGCGGGGCCAGCGGGTGGGGCCTGCCCCGCAGTGGGCGGAGCTTGGTCCCCAGTGGGTGTGGCCTCCGCAGCCCCACCTCCAACCCCTCTCTCGAAGTCGATGGCAGCAGCTCGCTGTGCCCTTGTCCTGACACTCCCCTTGAAGTCGTCTCTCGGAGTCAATGGCATCTCCAAATCCCACTTCTGACACCAGTTGTTACGTGCTAGGGTTCGAGGATTCGGAGAGAAAGACCTGGTGACTCTCTTGAAGACTTTATTCACAAACACTAGCTCACACAAATCACTAAGTCCAAACACTAAGCACTAAATCCAAATCACTGAGCACTATCACTGTCCTAGGTCGTAGCCGAGTCGTTAGTTCACTATCACAATCACTCACTATTGATCACTTGTTTTCACTTTTGAAGTCGCCTTGATGATCGCTCGGATCGAACTGCACCGACTGCCGGCTTGTTTACCTTTTATATGGCCCGCGTCGAATTCTGGAGCGTTCTATTTTGGATTGTTTACGTAAACACGCAATCACATAAACAAGGGTCGGGCTTTTCTAGAAGGTACGCGCAACTGTCGCGCGCAGGTAAACAACTGCCCGTATTCGTAACACGTAAACAACTTCCCGTATCCGTAACACTATATTATTTACACATTCACACACACAATCACATTACACTTTATCACGTAAAGTCTCTTTCGGCGACGTGATGCGCGCTTCGTTCGGGAGCCTCCCCCGGAACCTTCGGTAAACTACACCGGCGGGCCAGAACTCCTCCGCCTCGAAGATGGATAAAACTTGAGTCGGCACTCTCACCACAAAGGAACTGAAATTCACTTTGTGGCGAGAGTGCAGTCGCTCCACCCTTAAGGTGTAGGTGGTCTTCTCGCGGATGTAGTTTACGACGTCTTCGACCGTCATGGACCAGTGCAGACGCGACACGTAGAGCGGCGTCGCGGGCACCTCGCTTCGCAGGCGCAGCTCAGGCACATAAGGTGCGGTGCCGCGGTGGTTGCGGACGGTGGGCTTCCTCTTCTTCCTCCTCCACCCGAACGAAGCCCTCCTCATCGCACCTCCTGCTATAAATAGCTAATAAAATTTATATATTTGAAATGTGCTAACAAAGTTCTTTCATTTAATACCCCACACAACATAGTCAGGTAATTTTTTTTGTTCTACACTTTAAGTGCCCTAGATGGCGCTATAGTCAATTTTACGTGAAGTCATGTAGCCTATAACCAGCGGACAATCAAGACGCTTCCAATAACACCTCATTTGTCTAAATAGGTTAAGTAGTTTTAAAGTTACGAGGGAACAAACAAACATCCATACCCACATACATACATACATACAGGTCAAAATCATAACTCTCCTTTTTGCTTCGCCGTAGTCGGGTAAAAATGTCCCTACAGGCTTACCTTACCTTTGAATCGTCAGTCACTTTTTATGAAAGCTTTTTTGGGGTATACTAAACATCCTAATCTGACAGATCGGATGACATTTCAAATATACAAAAAAAAAAAAAAATTAACCCACTACGTGAGAAATCTGATTTCTATACCATGATAACTAGACACATGTCGGAAGCCCGAAATCCCCTCTTCTCCTCCCTTACTACTAGTATACCACCGTTTTTAGACAACGTTTTTATAAAATGAGATTTTAAAGTCTATTTAAAGTAGTAACTGAATGGGTAAAATCATAAATGATAAGTTATTTGAAAACGAAGAAATTTTAAATTCAATTCCTGTATGTAGATTGTAAAGTATGTAGATTGTAGGCGTACCTTCTACCCTTTTTATCAAAGCTCGTGATAACATAAATTCCAAAATTATAATTAGCTCCGGAAAGAGTAAGTTGACCCACATAAAATATTAGCTAATTTACTTTAACTAAGATATTATGCTTGTTAACATTTTAAAACGTACTTTCTCTTTATACTTGCACGTAATATGTTTATTGTATTGTGCACATAATGTTAAGTAATGTGTTACCTATTATTGTGAGTTATGACTAACAGCTGCATTCAGAAAAAATTAATGATGATTAAACTTCAATTTAAAGAAGACAGAGTAGACAGTATGTCTATTGTGAAGAAGAGTTTGACAGATAATATATAGGGCATAATATTATGTCAAAATATTCTTTTAATTACAATTATGTAATTAATTTTCTTTTCACAGTGCGCTAGTTACAGTGAATATAAGTACGTCTCAAATGCCACTATTATTATTTTTTAACAAAAAATTAAAACCGACTTCCAAGATAAAAACAAAAGTAATACTTATTCTTAATCTAAAAAGAATCAAATAATTATTATTCCTTATTATAGTGGCGTCTTCAGACTTCGCCTAAACCTCAACTATTTCTGTACTCAATCTTCGTACTTTTGAAGTCGGTACCAGCCCGGAAAAGTTCTGAGATCCTTGACATAGCAATTACGCTAAGGTAAGCTGGTACCGACTTCAAAAGCATGAAGATTGAGTACAGAAATAGTTGAGGTTTAGGCGAAGTCTGAAGACGCCACTATAATAAGGAATAAGAATTATTTGATTCTTTTTAGATTAAGAATAGGTATTACTTTTGTTTTTATCTTGGAAGTCGGTTTTAATTTTTTGTTAAAAAATAATAATTTTACCCTTTTTAGTTAGGTACATAATATGAGACGACAAGGCTATAATATTATAGCTTTTTGACTTAGAGTTGTACATATTACTAGCGGTCGCCTGCGGCTCTGCCCGCGTGGATGTCGGTTACGGCTGCAAAAAGCCTAACAAGGAAAGACTCGGTCAGCAAAATGATTCCCAGCTCAATTCACAGACTCCGACACTGACATCGACGACGCGGACGAAGGGTGTATAACAGTGCACACTGCACAGATTGTCTTCCCGCAAGCGCATCCCGCTTGGTGACGCCCACTATCGTAATATTTTAATTTCGCCATAATTTCAAAACCAAACGTCCAATTTTAATCATTCAAAGACCAAATTTTATCTACATAAACTGTACTTAGTGATGAAATAATTTATTTTGATAAGGATAAATGGCATGAGTAAAATTGGATGGAAGATGGCGTTTAATAGTTGTCCAAAAAAATTCAAGATTTTTAAATAAAAAAATTATAAGTGCCTCACTCGACATAGATAAGTATAGTGTGTCGCGGACTTTTTGTAGATATTTATAAGATCTACAATACTTAGAAGATTTTATGGTTCTATC
Organism: Lysandra bellargus; assembly: GCA_905333045.1. Classification (NCBI taxonomy): domain Eukaryota; kingdom Metazoa; phylum Arthropoda; class Insecta; order Lepidoptera; family Lycaenidae; genus Lysandra; species Lysandra bellargus. The sequence continues at coordinate 4,673,052 of HG995336.1, read as the reverse complement.
TTTTATAGTTTCGGCAGCGTACGCAACATAAGTAACTTTTCTGGTTGATTTTTTCACCTGGCGTCCGAAAAAGCCTATGTTCAGCACAAATAATGTAGGATTTGCTTGGAGTAGTTTAAATAAAGCCAAAATCCTCAAACTTGTATCTAAAAGGATTCAAAAGTTCTGTTGGGTACCTTCAGAACCAGGGTATATCCTGGTGCAAAATCTTACTTTTTGGTAGTATATGCCTGAAATACTTCAGAAAAAATTGAAATCACCATATGTTCCCATATAAATTTCAGGGAGTCCCCTCGATTCCTCATGGATCCCATCATCAGATCACCACTTTTGTGAACATGGTACCAACCTCGGATTCAACCCTGTACAACAACAAAAGAATCATGAAAATCGGTCCATAAACGGCGAAGTTATGGTTGAACCAACAAATATATATATATATATATATATATAAACAGACGAACGTATAACCTCCTCCTTTTTGGAAGTCGGTTAAAAATCGAGAGACACTGAAAAAACGTAACAAACTTCTTTACATGCAAATCTACACTAGTAGGGGAGACTGGGTACGTTTGTGCCAGGGTACGGTTGTGACAGTCGTCATAACAGCGAAACTATACGGAATATGGGGGTGGGTGCTAAGAGAGAAAGACGCGTCTTGCAAGTCTGAATGCTTCTCCTAGCATTGCTTTTGCTAGCACTTGACGATAACATTATCAGGGGCCTATATTGCTTTTTAACAGTCAAAAGTAGGTTTTCTTGCTTGATTAATTTTAATGTTTACTATTTTTTGTAAACAAATAACCTATGTCGTTTATTTTCTTGTGATAAGTTGATCATTAGTAGTTAACTGCGAGTGATTATTTTTTACGTAAATCGTTTAGCCGATTCGTGGCGATTCATTAATAATTGAAATTCTGTGTTGGGTACGGCTGTGACAAATCTTATGGGTACGGTTGTGACATACATTTATCCTATCTTTTTTCTTAGATGTCCTAAAAACGCTTGCAAAAGGCCAAACCAGCGCAGAATATTATCAGTCAATACGAAAATACTTACGAAAAAGTCAAATGTAGGACTTATTTACCAAGAACAGAGAAATTTATCAAATTAATCGGATGTCGTTGTTTTGGACGATAAATATGTTTCAAAATAGACTATGTTTTGATACGCTAGATGAATTTGTTTAAAATAAGTTTATGGTGTTTTATGATACAATTTTATTGAAATAAAAATCATATCAACCATTTTTTGTAGATGTCACTACTAACCCCAACCACTGTCACAACCGTCCTTGGGTTGTGGTCGGTTGTGACAATTTCCCTCTTTCTTTAAAATTTCATTCCATGACCTATAAATCGTATTTTGGCATGCTATAATGGTATTTTTATGTAGCCAAATAAATAAACTATGGTTTGTGACAAAAATTTCTCAGCTAGCTGTAAAATTAACAAAATTATTGGCCTCCTAACCAAAATTGTCACATCCGTACCCAGTCTACCCTAGTGACAAATACAAAGTTAATGATGATAGCTATAATTTAAAATTGAATTGAATTAAAGTTTTAAAAAAGTAAAACAGATTTCGCGGATTGTTAAAAATTGAAAAAGTAAATCCGATTTGAAACAGTTCCGAGTTTTAACTAACTACGTCGGCAAATATTGTTACTGAAAGCTACATCGGATAGCATCGACGCGACGTGTAAACTACACACTGATATATTTAAAAGAGTTTTCTTTTTTAACTTCCGAACTCACAAAAAATATTAATATCTTAACTATAATTAAATGAAGACTTTGACATAAGCAAACTCTTCATTAAATTCAAGATTAATCATCATTATATTATGTCTTTGAAGTCTGAGTGCGGCATTAAGGTTTTAGAAATAATGCTGACTTGAACAACAAGCAACTTAAATAGCATGGCGAGAGCGCTAAAAGAATGTCTTGAAGGTATAACGACAAGAAGTCCAATATTAAAACAGTGTATATAATACCGTAAGGTACTAATTATGTATTCTGTGGTTATAACCTATAACTATTGTATTGTATAAAAGATAAAAGGTACTTTTCTTTCGCTGTCCGTGCTGCTACTCTTTGGAACACTCTGCCTCTAGATATTCGACAAGCCGGTTCAATAAATATTTTTAAACATAAACTTAAATCTCATTTCCTTAATATTATGCACTAGCTCATTCCTGTCAGTTGTCACATCTCTGCTTTGTCATCAAATAGTTAACTACCAGCATAAATAGTTCTGGTTTTAGTAACAATAGCAGTAATAGTTTAAGAATTTGTCTTAGTTTTAGTATTAGTACTTTAAGCACTAGGATTAGTTTAGTTTGCGCACCTACACGATTTTTACCTTATTCCAATTTTCAATCGTATCTACAAAAGGTTGACTGGTAGAGATTGCTTAGTAGCAATAAGTTCGCCTTTTGTACATCAATTAGTACTACTAGTATATATTATTGTATCTTTCGTTTATGTACTGTATTTTGGTGTGCAATAAAGAGTTATTATTATTATTACTTTTCAAACCGATAGCCTTAGTAATTCTAGAATCCACTGATTTTGCACTGAATTTGTGAAATAAGTTTCTGCGCATCGTTAATCATCGTTTCAGTTATTATCCTTTTCTATGGGCCAGATTTGTACATAATTTAGTATTATTTCTCAAAATCTTATATTTAATAGGTCCTGTCCAATTGTCTTTGACAGTTCACCATTGGTCCGTCTAATTTCTCTATTTAACACTACATTTCCCTGGTCCAATGATGGATTGTCTGATATTCCGACTGCCCCTCGCTCCGGCAGCCAAGCGGATCATATATCACAGCCTTGGCAACCTTCACACTTACACTTTCTGTAATTACGTAATTGTAATTACAGTTACAAGTGTAATTGATAACTGTTACTTTACCTCATACCAGTGAGTTATGTGTGGGAAATGGTTTATAATAACTTACATGTGTAATTGACTTTTTTGTTGTGCTTTATGAAGCTGTATGTTTTGTGGAATGAGACCGATAAACATGGAGACCGGTGAGCGTAGTTCGTTTAGCAACAGACGGCCATAGGCTGATGATGATCAATTAGGAAAAATAATTACATACCTGAGGGAACGCCAGTAAAATAAACTTTATTGTATTTCTCCTATCCATACCTTCCTCCCGTGAACAAACACAACTCCAGAGGATTAGGAAGAGCATTGTCAATGCACGCCCAACCAAAGCAAGAATCATTTACTCTGGCGAACGGACTAGTACACTAGTCACTACTACAATATTAGAGCTTGTAAGTTGTAGTTTTATGCTAAACCGGCCTATATACGCCGAATCCCCGTAAGATAGACTTTCACCTTTTTCATATGAGTCACGTGTTCACCAGTGGCGAGGGGTGAATATTTTGAGAAGGGAAGCCGGAGTAAAAAATCTACTTACCAATTTTGGTAATTTATAATTGAATGACATGCTTTTAATTTTCAAAACTAAGTTTGGAAAACAAAGTTTCCTTCGACAGCAAAATATAATCTGTCAGACAACAGTCTTTCTGAATTAATGCCATATTTTCCGAACTACACGATTACGTCGTACGACTCACAATTATTCACAAGTCACAATATAAATTAATTTAATTCACGACACTCTTCTAAGTTCTAACGCTAAAACAAAATTTAAATTCGACAAAACAAAACAAACGACATGTTGTTTACAAACACACTATCCGCCATATTAATATGTCAATCTAAAAACCAGCAAAATAAAAATGTATTACGCGCCTGTCATATTTAGTACCGCTAAAGGCATTCTTAATAAAGTCGTATTACAAAAAATCCTACCAAAATAAAATGTATTACGCGCCAGCAAAAGTATAATGTCGCTACATTCATTCTTAAATTCGAATCATAACAATTTTACTTCATGACTCATCTATCTCGCTTGCACTTGTGCGTTGCTAATTAACCTTTCTCCGTAATAACTCGTCGGGCATCGAGTTATTTCCAAGTATATATCGCGCGTGCTAGAACGAGACAGAACATGACGACCAGTTCACAGGAATGAAAAGGACAGATGCTTACTATGAACTGTCGTTGTATGGAGAAATAAGCCGCTAATCCTGCGGCTTATTTGATTCTCTGCGCCCGCACATTGCATTGCCTTTTAAAATTTGTAGGCGATAGTTATTAATTCAAACTATGTATTTCAAGTGAGAGAAAAATTTATTGCATATAACATTGTGAATTCAAAGTTTTTTAAGTAGGTATGTAAAATATTTATTAGATAAATATGTCGTTGGCCCATATATTCGATTTTTCTAAGCCCTAAGGGAAGCCGATGGGAATCGGGTTATATGGACGCTTCGCCACTGGTGTTCACATTGTTTCAATAGCAGTTTTATGGGCAATAAAACCACTGAATTACGCCTTCTTTACGTTAAATACTCGTTTACGTTCCTTTACTGCTCTATCTTGTTTTGGTCTTAGTTATATGACATGACAATTGACATGTAAAACACTATTTACCTACTTTTTTACTTAATTTAGGGACTTTGACATAAGACAAGCACTATTTACCTAATCTTATACTCAATATAGAGACTTATAGAAAATAATAGGATTTGTTGCGTGAAAGTCATTTGAGCAAAAGAAAAAATAATTTTGCCGATGAATACGAAATTGCAAAGGTTCGCTACAGAAATATTGTTAGGTTTTTTCCCCTTATTAGACTTTAAAAAATCTGGGGGCACTCCTTACGCTTGCCGTCTGTGTAAGTAACTCCTCCCAATATGCAGTTTTATATTATTTGTTTCTATTGTGCTCATTGCCAAGCCACTATAATAATTATAAAAAAAAAGAAATCTATTGATACATTTACTGAATGTTGTTTTCAATAATTACAAAATAAATTGAAGGCTTGGCTTGAATGTGATCTGAAAACTTTTTACGACAGAAGTATTGAATAGCTATGCAATATTTTGTTTGGCTCCTTTTATATTTCATGTTTTGGTGGGATATATATTAATTATTACATTTAAAATATATTTAAGCGCGGAAAGCCGACTCGAACCTTGCGGCGAGTAATTTAATGTGATATTTAGGTTGTTTTGAATCGTGTTTTTTGGCACAATTTGTTTATTTTTTCTTTTTTCTCGAATTGGATAGAATTTTATCTATAGATTATTTCTGTCGTTTTCTTTTTATGAATTACAGCTCCAAGTTGCCGCAATTAACAGCTATTCTTTGCCCATTTTCTCTACAATTTTGCCGAGTTACATATTTTTTTACTCAACTATTTCATATTAAAGTGGTAAAAAGTAATTCCAACATTTTATAGACGACTTTCTCAACAGTACATTGTATTTTTTTCATACCGTTAAGACGTCAATACAATCCATAAACAGGTGATATTCTAAACCTTTTACAGCAAAAATCACAAAACTGTCGCGGGTTTGAGTTGGATTATTTAAAAATACTTAAAAAAAAAAACTAGCTCCAACATTAGATTATAAATGAAATGATCTTACATGTTGTGCATTAAAACTTATAGAAATACTGTATTTTAACTGTTAAATCACGTCTGTTAAATCAGCGAAATCGTCAAATTTCGTATACGGACCCTTAAAAACAATTTTGAAACTTAAATTATATTATGAAAAATCCCACTCAGCTTATGCCGATTACAATAGACTAAAATAGAAGCTGTAATAAAAATGTTCGGTAATTTTCGCGTTCGTGTTAGTGGAGGCCAATTTTCCAGAAAAATCCAAAGTCAGTTTATCAAAATAATAGCGCGCTGGTCTAGCGAAGTATTATATGCCGCAGGTGGTGCCTACCGCTATATCGGAAGTAATTTTACTGCAAGGGCAATTTTATACTTAATTTGTATAACTATAAAGTCGTGAATATGCTATAAGCTATCGGCTCGCTCGGAAAACATGCGAAAAAACGTAATTATAATCATTTAAAAAATAATTAGAAGCATTCAAGCAAAATGCTTCTATACGATCAATTAAACTAATTTCCTACAATACATCGTTTCATTTTACAGTTTACATTTTCGTTTAAAAATAATCTTCAAATTTCGTATTTTTAAGAGGTCATTTCGAAAATTAAATGTATCGAGGCAAAATACATTAATCGTGTTTCTAGTTCTTCTCAAACCTAGATAAGACTATGAAGATATTATGTATATCTCATTACCAGATTTGTAACATTTCTGAGGGTCCTATAGTATTACGTCAAGAAGGACAGTTTTTAGACGCTATGCCTTAAGGGGCCGGGCTACCCTCGAAATTCTCATACATACGTAATACCAAAATCATTTTGTCATACGAAAATATTTAACATGTTTGAGTTATTTTTTAGCTTAAAATAGTAATTACCTAGGTTCCTGAACAAAAATTAGCTTCAAAATATTTAAACACTAAAAAATAGAGTAAAACACTAAAAAATATATAAATAAATAGTAAATTTACTACAAAATATTTAAATACTAAAAATATTTTTTAGAGTTGAAATATTTTGTAGTAAATTTAATATTTATTTATATATATTTTTAGTGTTTTACTCTATTTTTTAGTTTTTAAATATTTAGTAGTAAATTTAGTAAAAAAAATTATACACAACATTTTTTAGTGTTTAAATATTTTGAAGTTAATTTTTGTACAGGAACCTAGGTAATTACTATTTTAAGCTGAAAAATAACTCAAACATGTTAAATACTTTCGTATGAGAAAATGATTTTGGTATCACGTATGTATGAGAATTTCGAGGGTAACCCTGGCTCTTAAGGTCCGTTTACACATGGTCGTTAGAAAGATAAAGATATATCGCCACAAACGTGCAGAGGATTCACCGTAATATGTAAAATGTTACATGCGGAAAATATAACATATACTAAAATTAAATTTGCGAAAGTGTGGCTGTAGCTTACGTCTTCAGTCTTCTCTCTAAAATGATTTCGATGGATGTGAAGATGCTTTAATTCCGGCAAAGACAAAGGAAATGATCGTTTATGATTTGTCACATTGAATTGTTAAATGTTTTCACCCGAAAAATAATAGGGTTCCCTGTACATTTTTACAGGATTTCATTTTGTTGGTAGTGAATCTAATATGTACCTTTATTACTTAGTATATTTTAGTTATTATAATGTCAAATATTAGTTATATAAATCCTTTCTGTCGATATTATCAATATCAAAGAATGTTTGTCATTACGTTTTGTACATCCATAGGCGGATCGATTTGAACACCAGCAGCCCTGCACTCACATGATTGATGGGGTCTGAAGCCGATGACTTAATGACTATTTCATTTCTCGGAAACGACAAAATACTAGTAGATTACTTTAAATGGTACCTACTTTGTAGCAATGAAGTTTAAATATAACGAACTCGTTTAGGCTTAGTAAAGTTATAACAATTTATTTAACCTAAAACAGTGCAATGAAAACATTATTAAAAAGCTTTCTTATCCAACAGATCTGTAGAAAACTGAAGTTAAAAACTTTAGCATTTCTATAGGTTCTTATACTTGTTATTCTAAGCATAAGCTCTATCCCTTAAGCACTACCTTATACCTAAACTCTAAAGGTATTAACAGCTTACGTAGTAAATTCTTTATCTTACTAATCCAGTCAGCACATGCCTTTCGATTAAGGGATTAGGAAGGCAAAAGGCCTCGGCTGAAAGCTGAGCCCTGTTAGTTGATATGTGATTAATCAAGTCCTTCGAGCCGGATCGCGGGTATATCCGGATGGTGGTGATATACGGATCGCGGGTATATCCGTATCGCCGGGATATCCGGATGGACGGGATTATCCGGACTCCCCGAGGCGTTAAGTGATCGTTTCTTTTAAAATATCCGATTACTAAAACCTATTAGTATCTATTTAATGGATTTTCTGTGTTATTTACTTTGTTATTTAGGGGACTCTACGGAAAAGGACTTTTATGTGCGTATGTATTCTAATTTATATTGCGTTTAATCCATTATAAATTATAATATAACCTTTATATTTTAAGTTGTAGTTAAATAATAATTAAAAAATACCAGTAAAGAAATTTAGTATCTAATTTAATTACTTTGATAACAAAGTCTTTAACTTTATCTTATGAAGCTTTATATTGTAAGGCATCTGGCCATACACTAGTTTTAAATTGCTTTTAGATAGTATTTTATCGGTTGTCGTATCGGCATTAAAAATTCTGATAACATCGGATGATAAAACCGGAGAACAGGCGCCCGATTCTCAACAGTCGAAAGTTGGCACGCGTGCACGCATGCTGTCTCACACGCCAGTGAGACTTTTTTTCATTGGGGTAATGCACTTGCGCATCCCCGGCAGTCTGGGGAAGGCCACCGAGGTATGTGGGACACCCAGAGGGCGGTGAAGGCCCGGGCATACCCACTAAAACCCAACGATATTCCTGCTTTTCTGCTTTAGGCACAGCCACGGGAAACGCTACGAACGGCTAGACTGCCTGCGATCGTAACGATTCGAGCCCTGAGAATCGTGCTCTTGGTTCAGCGTTTAATGAAGTCTACGTATTTTATGATTCCAATCGTGAAACAAGAAGTTCGGTTACGGGTTTTTATTATCTCCACTTCGGATATTAGTCGGAGAACAAATACGGTTTACCGGTTTATTACCTGTACGGTAATTTTATTTATCGGATCGAATATTATGCTGTTAGTAATTTTATTGAGTTGTTGATACAGTAATGTTCTGAACCTCAGGTTAACTGATGTCAAAAAAACCGGCCAAGTGCAAGTTGGACTCGCCACTGAAGGGTTCCGCAGCAGCAATAAGGTTTATTTCTATAAAATTTTTGATTAATGTTTAAGTTAATGAAAGTTAAATTAAGGTTTACCATTTATGACGTATAAAAAAACTACTTGATAGATCTCGTTCAAACCAATTTTCGTTGGTGGTTTTTATAGTAATGTAAATCATATATTTTTTTTTAGAACTATCGTGCCTCTACTTTTAAAGTTAGAGGGGGGGGGACACACATTTTACTACTTTGGAAGAGTCTCTCTTCCAAACTATTTAGATTAGAAAAAAATGATATTAGAAACCTCAATATGATTTTTGAAGATCTATCCATAGATACCCTATACGCGTAGGTTAGACGAAAATTTTTTTTTGTTTCAGTTGTAAGTATGGGGACCCCTAAAATTTTAATAATTTTTCCATTTTTGTATCAAAATCTTAATGCGGTTCGCAGACTACATCTACTTACCAAGTTTCAATAGTATAGCTCTTATAGTTTCGGAGAAAAGTGGCTGTGACATACGGACGGACAGACAGACAGACAGACAGACAGACAGACAGACTAACAGACAGATAGACAGACAGACAGACAGACAGACATGACGAATCTATAAGGGTTCCGTTTTTTGCCATTTCGGCTACGGAACCCTAAAACGGAGGTTTTATGTTTATCAGCAGATATTTTTAAAGGTAAATGTTCAGATTAATCTCCACAGTTCAATCACTCACTCGTTTTACACAATAAAAATATTATAGCAGGAGGGATACCGCATAGAGAGAAAAACCTGAATTTCGCAACATGCAATTTCATGCAAACTGCAATATCGATATTTGAATACTTAGCGGAATTACATCCTCCCCTCCTCCCAAAGGGACCGTACACGTATACTGTCCCGACTGAGTCCCGACATAATTCAAATTAAGCACATGACAGAAGGGTCGACTTCATCATTGGAGGCAACATGGCGCCATTTTATTAAAATGGCGTTTAATTTACTTCGCGTGTTCTTATTTTGAACTTGGCGAATTTGGTTTAAAGGCATTACAAATTAACAATTTGAATAGTAGGTACTGTTTGTATCGCAAATTCTAAATAATTTTAAGTAATTTTATGTTTTGGTCGAAATACTATTAAAAAAATACCAGTCGCAAAGATTTCAACGACCAAGAAGGTCACAGAACATAACAAAATGAAAGATTTTACTGAATTTGGCTGTATTAGCCGAATATTGGTGTATAATGTATACCAATAACTAGCCAATAACTCATTTATTATTGTTGTGAGGATAATATAACATGGTTAAAACATTATTCATAAGCATAATCCTCTTTTGTTAACGAAAGATGGGTTAAAATTAATTGGCAGTTTACATACATAAAAGGTATTGTTTCATTGTTGCAAAGTTTATAGCCAGATAAGCTGATCAGATTATAAAATATTGCTCATGATAATATTGTAACATTAATCTTGTATAGTTATGGATTTTCAGCGGATTATACTAAAGGGTTGATAAATATTATTACGTAATGCTCGTTGAAATTTTAATGGACAATGGACACGTGTTTTTATTTGTTAACAATGACTATACATAATAAATCTTGTTTTAAAAACGCTGTCATAAATTAAATTTTTGGATCTCGTCGTTATTGAAAAAAACCGGGAATTTCAGAATTTCACTGATTGAATGATGCACAAAAATAGATCAAAAATCTATTCTGAATACTTTTGAAAGCTCTTATGCAATATTAGACAGACATACACGTTAAACTTACGCGTTAACTTCGCGTTAAACACTTATTTATAAGTACAAGGGTTAGTTTGTTACCGTCGTGATACAACGTTCGCAATCTGTTCCCTTAGCTCATATATATTCATTTTAGCAGAATTAAACAACGCAACATACGCAGCCTTATTCCGAATCGCATAAGCGATATCGTTGCGATAATTATCGAAAGCGTTTGTAAGCGAAAACAGCGACAATCGACATTTCAAAAATTGAGAAATTAAAAAGATTTTTTTAATTCGAACCCTCAATGCTTCAAATTCCTACCAAAATATCGCAGACTGCTAATGACAACATTCCACTTGGAGCCTTTTAATTTAAGAGGGGGACCTATGACAAAAAAATTAGTTTTCACCCGCGCACTTCATACCCCCCGCACTCGCCCAATGCATTCAAAATGTCACCGTGGCTATTTTCTGTAATTACTCTCGTAACCACTTTTTGTACGAACGTAGTATAACCAAATATATATCAGATAAAATTTTGAGAAGTTCGAGTTACATTTTCCATCTGTATTTTGAGAATCAAAATATTATTAATTAATACTTTTTGCCTTATACACTGGTAAATGGTAATACTTTATGATATGTTTATTTATCGAAATCGAATAGGCTCTGACACTACTGGATCGATTCTGGTCAGATTTACTAAGCTGTAGTTATTACAAAAACAAATTATAACTTTATTTAATACTAGATGTCCCGCGCGGCTTCGCCTGCGTAAATTAGGAATTTTACGAGAACCGTACATTTTCCTGCAAAAAAAAAGCTTAATCCTTCAGGCCCCGCGCGAGCACCGGTGATCGCGACAACAATAGAATACAATAGCAATTCCTGGAAATTCCGACTGAAGTATTAAATGTCCCTTCACGTGATATCTGTGACAAATAATATGAAAAATGCTTCAGTAGTTCGTCCGCGTAGAGACCCTTTCTAACAATTTTCCCGGTTTTTCCACATTTTCCTCTGTTTCTTCAGTCTTATTAGTCTAAGAGTGATAATATAGCCTTCCTCGATAAATGAGCTATCTAATATTGAAACTTTTTTCAAATCGGACCAGTAGTTCCTGAGATTAGCGCGTTCGAGCGAACAAACAAACAAACTCTTCAGGTTTTATAATATTAGTATAGATTTTTTAATCGCTTGACAAACTCTAGTCTCGATCTAAAATACTATCGACGCCCCCACCGAATGATCAGACAATGTGCTATTGTGGGGTTTTTACTGTTATGCGTTTTTTGGCATCTAGAAGTCAAAATACATCATGTGAATTTTTTTCAGAATTTCCTATGGATATTTACGAAGATATAAAAAATTATGTGTTTATTCCATAACAATACCTAAAATTGTATTTTACACCAAAAACTGGGCAATAGGCTATTGCGAAAAAATATGTCAAAACGATTTGACGATAAACGACTATTGCATGATTATCGGGTATATATTGCTGCCTACTGCACACTTCCACCCCTGCACATCTTACTTTCACACTCCTTCCACTCAGGTAGCCGCTGATCACCCGCCTCAGGTTCCCTAGAGACCTAACTTCAGCTAATCGAACCTTTACAGCTGACCACCAAGCATTGTTGAAGGTCCCCTCTGTGTCCAGCGATACCACAACATAAATTTTCTCCTTCTCTCTCTTCCTTCTTATGTGGTACACAAACCTATAGAGGGTGTCTTCGGTGCACCTTTATACTCCATAAAAGCATATTGATTCGGTTTTATTTTGGACAACTTATAGAATCTGAGTCGGACGACCATCATATCGCGGTGATCATCTCAGTCCACTCACCTCCAGCCTCCAGTCTCAGACCAGCATCAGATCAGTCATCGCAGAGGTTTACACAGGACCCAAGAGTCAGGAATACATAGTCAGACTTTCTTCATAAAAAATAAGAATGTCTGACTGTCCCTGGCTAGCTTTTTTGAATGTCTTAAGTCGTCATAGACGTAAGAACGACCAGCGGTCATTTTGGAAGACATTAAGTGGTAAAGTCCTACCTAACATTCGTTAAATTATGTGCATTGCTCATATTTTTATTTTATGCTTTACGGTAACTGTAGGGACCCGTCTTCTTGTGCAGTTTTCAGGATATATATCATAATCTGTTCCGATTTTTGTAATGAACATGCGGGTTTTAAAGCCTAAAGCCTCCATTTATGCAAAAAAAAAGTCACTTTTAAAATTGTTACTTACCCCCTACCCGCTACATCCACTCATGTCTTCATTTAGGCTTACATGAGTAAACCCTAAAACCGCTGATGGGGTCTGATTATCCCAGACAAGTGCGGCACTTAGCCCAAACCAATTTTGTCGCAAGCCCAATGCCATTTTAACGCGCAAAGTGCTTCAGATTACTTTTAATCACATTTTGTTTCATCTTGTCTGGTTAAGATGAGTGATGAGTCAGGTTAAAGTTGATTTTAGATTAGAAATATGCCTAGTCCTAGTCCGCCATTATTAACTTCAAAAATATTTTGCGGAGTAGTTATAGGATCGTAACGTCCTAACCCCTTTTATTATAGCTATTACTCAATATCTTATGGATATCATATTATAATATTGTACCATAAAAATGAGTTATGAGACAACATTGTACCAAAAGGTCCTTCTTTGCTTGATGGGTAAACCTGATTACCGCCATGATAACGTTAGTAGTTTACAATTTTACAATATGGACTAGTGATGAGCAAAAAGATTGCAAGACCAAGACCAATTTTGCTCATGGTCTTGCAGTCTCGGTCTTGGTCTTGCGAAATAAACTAGAACAAGACGAAGACCAGTTTTGTTCAACACTAGTATGGACAAAGAATCGCTGCGTTTAGAAAGGTCAGGAAAATGAAGCGATTCTATTGCTTCTCTGACACATTCCTCGATATTACGATTGCAAAAGTTTCAATTGAAACGCATCCTAAAGGTACAAGTTGAAAGCCGGCTGCGTGAAGTTGCAGCAGATGACGCGATTCTATGGATTTCTATGAATAAGTGTCGCTAGCTTCGTGTCGCTAGTTGCGCAGGGTATTTCATATTATGCTGCGGCCGAACATGCGTAGTGCAGTAGTGCTTCGTGCTTGAGACGATGCCATGGGACGATCTGCGTGTATCGTCTTATGGTATCGTCTCTTATAGCAATTAGCACGAAGCTTCGTGACGATAGACGCATATGCGGCCGCGGCAATAAAAATACTTACATAGAAACCAGTAATGTCGCGACGACATTTCGACTGCGGTTGCTTCATGTCGTCCGCTGCCAACCGGCACCTTAACGTGCGATTGTAAAGCGATGAATAAGAATATATTAAATGAAAAAGCACACAAACGGTAACAGAATAAGAGCGGTATGGGGGAGGACATGAATAATTCAGGTTCGATCCTCGTTAGCGTACGGGAGTACCTACTTTTCAAGGACAGCGTCCGCCCCTGAAATTTAATTTCACATTTTTTGTCAAATTGTAAAATAGGTATTTTATATACAATGTGTTGGGTTTCATACTTACGTTTAGTCAATTACAAAACATCAACACAATTCACAAAAAACTACGTAAGAAAAAAAGAAGAAAAGCTATAAAAATATACGAAATCCGCAGGGCTATCACGTAAAAATAGCGATCAACAATCCACTAGCAATAATCGCGCGAGCGATTGCTGGGTATAAAAACAATGGTGCCATGTATAGCGATCGATTGCAATCGTATTGTTTTGGCTGATACGTGATACGAAATTGCGATTTAGGAGCAATTATTGCGCAATAATTGCTATCTCATTGCTCTCACAAGATACGTGATACTGCTGTGGGCATTACTAACTTAATTTAATTGAAAATGTTATACTTTGTTAGAAGCTTCTCAAAACATTGCAGAACTCGCAATATTCACAGAGTTCCGTGCTCCACGCAAACAAGGATGTTTTTTCTCATATTTTTCTAAATCCTCAACATTCAGCTCATTTTCAATGCATCTTTCAACGCATATGTGAATATACCTGTTCTTAATGCTCGCCTTAAGCTTTCTCTTTGTGTTCGAGGGTGTTTTGATATGAATTCATGCATGTTTCATACATTTGGAGATGTGAGATCGCATGTAAGATGTGAATGAAAGTGTTGATAGTGATGATTTAAGTTTTATTTATTACACATTATTGATGTGAAAATAATATTGTGGCGTTGTGAACTTTTTGGAATGGGAAAAATCCAAACTCGACATTATCGAATAATGACAAAATCTGTGGCTATGTTCTTTTGACGCGCGGTGATTTTGGAAGACTGCTGCTTTGTCAAAGTGTCAGCTGTTGCATACAAAGTTGCGACACTTACCTACCATCACAATGCCATTCTTTGTAAGATATTATATTATATTGTAATGATTTTCACCACGCTCCCAAAACCATCGTTGGATCACTTTGTCTAATGTCAAATGTTTTATTGTAAAATTTCGCGCAAAGTTCCTCTAATAATCATATTTTTACAAATTCATTGTAAATTATTCCTGCTAAGGCCCACATCTAATTAGTGTTATGTAAGATTGTTTTGCCTTGGGTCGGTCTGTGTTTTAGTCTCAGTACAAGCATATCCTAGGGCTGCCTTAGGGCTTAGGCAAACAAGCTGTGCTCTAACTTATCTATAGACAGTATCGCGTTATCTTAGAACTTATCTCAGGTAGCCGAAGGTTAGGTTTAGTTGCCTAATACCTAAATGGTTTGTTAAATCTGTACTAGTTTCCCGCGCTAGTGCACGACATATTCTCACATCTCTTATATAGGTATCTACCATCTGTCTAAAAAGTTCCTCATTTTTATTTTTTTCCGAATTTGTTCTAATATTGTAATAGGCTCAGAGATCTATGGATCAGAGATGCAAAACTTCGTAACTAATGTAATTAAATCTGTATGACATCATAATGCTCGCTTCAAGGCTTAGACCAAAACCTACGATAAAATAATAGCGATAGAAACCTTGTCCAATGGAAAATCTCTTACCTTTCTTTTCGTTTCGTCGTCGATTTTTGTAAGAATGTAATAAAGTACCTTTATTAGGACCGCATTGGTCGAGAATCACGCTGTAATAGAAACGAATTCTCTGTAAGCTCAGCTGTATCTATTTGTCGTCGGTAGATTGATAGTAAGTACTAGCGCACTAGCCACAGAATATTTAGAGACAAAAGGTAAGCTCAAACTTGCACTAGATTAGTGGATACAGAAATTGATTCGTATTTCATAGATAGCCTTATGTTATCCAGTTTAAGTCTCGTTGAAATAAACTAATATTTACTTGATAGGTACATTCCGTCCTAATAGCACAGTATATTATAGCAATAGCAATATAGTATATTGCTATACTGTGCTAATAGCGTCCGCCGGAGTATTCTTTCGGCAGCAACAGAGTCTAGAGAGCTAGAGCGCTGAATATTTTGAAGATGTCCTTCTGTTTCCTCATATTCTGTGCTCGGTGCTCACACTTTAAACTTTGCCTCATTTTTCTGTCGCGTGAGACGTTCGGGATTTATATTTTATAAATCTTTCTACTTTATTTTCAAGGTATATTTCACAGTTTAGAGACTTGTGTCTCCATTACGATTTAATATTGTATCCATTCGAGACGTTTCGAAAGTTTTATTATTTACTAGCTGTCCCGGCAAACGTTGCTTTGCCATAATATAAAGTATTTCGCCCATTATTATTTTATTGAATAAGTATGTCGCCATGGCAACGTCGATCGCTATCCCGTCGGCCGTCGCACAAACAATGGTCGCCGTCAGTCTCAGGTTGTAATAATTTACTATTATTTATTCAACAAATGCACTTATCAACATATAAAGTACCCAGTAGCCGATTCTCAGACCTACTGAATATGCATATAAAATTAGGTAAAAATCAGTTAAGCCGTTTCGGAGGAGTTCGTGGACTAACATTGTGATACGAGAATTTTATATATAAGATATTATATTTTATACCTGTGCGACGCCGGGGCGGGTCGCACGGGTATAAAAATATATAATATGTATAGCCACTGAAAAAATGTTAAAATCGATAGCCTATGATCCTTCACGTGGTCTACTTCTTATCTGTGCCAAATAACATAAAAATTGCTCCAGTAGTTCGCGAGATAAGCCCTTTAAAATAATTTCCCCCGTTTTTTTCCAAATAAAGCCTATAGCCTTCCTCAATAAATGGGCTATCTAACACTGAATTTTTCAAATCGGACCAGTAGTTTAGCTGAGATTAGCGCGTTCAAGTGGGCTAACTTTCAAATAATTTTCCCCGTTTTTTTCACATTTTCCTCTATTTGTTCGCTCCTATTAGTCTTAGCGTGATAAAATATAGCCTATAGCCTTCCTCGAAAAATGGGCTATCTAACACTGAAAGAATCATCAAAATCCGTTGCGTAGTTTTAAAGATTAAAGGGAACAAAGGGACATGAGGGGAAAAAAAAGCGACTTTGTTTTATAATATGTAAAGATTATCGCGAAATATCTAGGTACCTTAAATTATTACTATCGTTCAATTTAGTAAAATAAGTCCCTGTTTTATAAAATACTTGCTTCATTATTTTTCATTCCTACTTACAAGAGTAACCTTTTTTGTCTAAAAACCCCTTTTACTAAAAATCGAATACAAAAGGCTGCAAATCCTCGATCAATCCTTAAAAATGCAGCTTCGAATTTTATCAGAAGCCTCAAAAAGTCTTCAATACCGTCAGCAACAAAAAGTAAAAAAGTTGGATGTTCTAATGTCCTTCCCCTTTTTGTAAGCTACACTTTATTTTTAGTTACATATTTTTCGTTTATGTTCAAAATTATTTCAACTGACTTACTGAAGAATTAACCTGACCCAACTACGAAACAATAATTACTGAGTAATAGTAGGTAACTATTACTCATAGTCAATATTGTTTTATAGTTGTAACTCGTTAAGAAAATAAATTTCTCATTTCTCGGTAAGAATTATTTTTATCTGCAAGTAATCTCCTGTACAGGTTCCTGACAACATAATTTTCTATTGAAACTGGTTGTGGGGCCGATATCGCTATTATGATCTACTGTCATTCGATATTTCCAGCCAGTTATTACGAAGAAGCTATGGTTAGCTAGACCAGAGTGGTTGCTAAAATATGTATTTATATTTTATTTTTTGAAAAATTGTTGTATGTATAGAGGTGGCTTAATCGCTTGCGAAATTCTCTATCAGCTTAACTCAGGGCCAACCCACACGTACCACAACCACACGACATCGCAACGACAAAATGTCGTCGAGCTGTGGTTACGTGTGAATGGTGTAGTTGCAGCATTTTGTGGTTGCGTTGTGGTACCGACAAAATGACGACGGCCAGTGGTTGCGATGTGGTTGTGACGCGGTTGCGATGTGGTTGCGACGTGGTTGCGTCGTGTGCAAGTCGAACTATTGAGGATATAGGAAACACGTCTTGCCCAAAGTCATGGATTTCGAAGAGGACACTTTATTGTTGCTATCTTTGCTTTAAGTATTATTGATAAGAAGAAGACGACGCGACGGCGATGTCAGCGTAATCGTCAAAATAGAATTTATTGGGTACATCCTTTATTGGTAAACAAAAGTCAAAGCCAATTTCGTACTGATTATACTGAGAAGTAGGGTTGTTGAGGAAGTGATTATGAGGAAGAGGAATTGTTACGCGCAAATTTAGAGGATGCGGATGAGGAAGAGGATATTTTTTGAGGAAGAGGATGCGGATGAAGAAGCGGATGAGGAATAGGATGATAGGAAATTATAAATACTAGCGGATCCAACCCAAAAGCCTTTGTCCTGTCTGTACATAACAATACACAAAAAATTATTAAAAGATCATTTTCCAGTGGACCAAACTATGAATCTAAACCATTCTCGAAACACACACAATAAAGAATCATCAAAATCGGTCCAGCAGTTAAGGAGGAGTTCGTGTGACTAGTGTGAATTTTTTTTTCATTTTATGAACACGTTTGGCGTTTACTAAGATTATGTATGGGATTTGACATTTGTACAGCGCCACCTGTGAGCCCAGCCCAGTGAGTAATCACTAATCCCATTGTTCGCGCCCTTAGCGCGAAACAACAGCGCGACTGTGTTCGCGGCCTTAGCGACCTTAACAAAATCTTAGTAAACACAAAACAAAAACTCACACTCGGCACACAGTAACATACAATACACAACACACGCACACAAAATATGAGTGAATAATACAATTCATGATTCTCGCGCTCTGGCGTGTGCGTTGCCATGATTAGATACGCGACGCGCATGCGCAGTGAAATTCCTCATAAATTCCTCTTAAATTTTGAGGAAGCGATAGCGGAAGAGGATTTTTTTATTTTTATTTATGAGGATGCGGTAACAGTTGAGGAACCCAAAATATTGCGGAACTTCCTCATTATGAGGAAGCGGAAGAGGAATCCTCAGCAACCCTACTGAGAAGGTTCAAGATAAAGTTTTTCAAAAAATTTAGAATGAGCACAGACACATTTGACTACTTGTTAAAGGAACTGAATAGTGATTTACAAAAAAAAAGCGAGATTTTCGCAAATAAAAATGTTGTTCGTTTTATCAAAATGAAGCTACTCACAAAAAATTAGCTTGATGGTAATCAAGTAAAAATTGTTCTATGGCTCCCGGACTATATTATTTCCACGCCTCGTTTAAATTTCTAAATTTAAACGAGGCGTGGAAAATTTTCTTTCTTTCTCGTTAAAGTTTCGCCCCCCTGAAGAAATTAATGAAGGGGGGGGGGGGGCGGAGCGCGGGCGGCGTGTCGTTGCATCGACGCAACGTTGTGGTTGCGATGTGGTTGCCGACGACTGCAAAATGTGGTACGTGTGAATGGTCCAGTTCATTTACAACACGAAATATACGCCCGACCACGTCGTGTTTGTCGTGTGGTTGCGGTTGTCGTGTGGTTGTGGTACGTGTGGGTTGGCCCTTAGGGCGATGGAGCATCAGGAATTAATATTATTGAACGTGAAAATTTGACAATTAATTGTCTTAAGTGTCGTGTCCTAAGTAAAATGAAATTGATTGAAATGATAATAATCCATATTTACGTTATATTTTTTTCGTTTCTTTGTCCGAATTAATTTTTCAAGTAATCACGGCTCAACTACGCCTTGCCATGTAATTACACACTGTCACAATCACATGTAACGAAACTATGCCGAAGTAGATACTTGGTAATGCATAATATAGGAGTACATTTGCGGCTGCATGGAACAAAGCAGTCTTTCTCAATGTACTTGCCACGATAATAAATAAAATAAAATAAAAATAAAAATGTTTATTTCAAACGTGAGTCCATAAGTTGTTAGTAAATACAATACTTATTTTATTACAAGCTATGTTAGTACTAATAAATTATATAATTAATATTGAAATTAGTTTAAATATCTACGTGGCCTACCAGCAGCACTGGGTTAGTCACGCATTCCAAAGATCTTTTGATGTTTTTACAATTAAAAGAAATAAATGTTGTTTTATTGTCACTATCCATGTTTAACTGAGTTTTGAGCCTCGTTTGCTATGTCCTTGTGGACTTTCCTTTTTTGAAATTCGATAAACCTACGAAATGATATGCCGTCTGGCCAGAGGTTTGAGTCCATAAACATACTCAGCTTGAATACAAAAATAATACTACAAGTCTGTCAATTAAGCTTAGCAAACTGTGTCATGCGTCAGTGGTTCAGCTCGCTAGCGTTAGTGTTAAGCCAAATGGCTCACAGAGCGCTAAGCTAAGCTAAACCAAGCGCATTAGGCATCCCAAATTACAAGCACACACTAAATTTATGGCATTAAGACGTGCTCAAATTTCTTGCTCGTCTCGCAGTTAACTTGTACTCTTAACATTGTGGCTTGAATATTACTTAATGTGACTTCACTTAAGAGTTTAGAACACGAGCTTGCAATAGAAATTGTAATCTGAACTCTGTGATAACATATTTAGACAACTACTTACGTTCTGATTCAAAACCATAATATTTTTTGAATTATAGTCAAGTAAATTATTGATACTCCAATACTAAATACAAATACAATTCTATCTTTCATTCCCGATCATTAATTATTTATACGGCAATATTACTTAAGCAGCGATTAACTTTGAGACCGTTTATCTTTTATCTTTTGAAAGCTAACACTAAGGCTATTCGCTCACAGAAGACAAAAATGTTGCCAAAACTCATTTTGTTTTGACTCTGACTTGAACAAGAGGTTAAAGGGCTACCCTAGGTCAAAATCATATCACAACACTGATCATAGTCAGAGTTCAAATCTAAAAACTAGAGCTAGCAACACAGAGCCCTTCGCTTAGCTACCGTCACTAATTACGATAGCGAAAATCATAACGTGTAGGGTATTAGTTTACTTAATAATATTCAGAAGACAATCTTTATACTTAACTAGACCGTCCGAATTTGCACACATAAGCATGATTTCAAATAACTTAAGGCCATCCCCCGAGCAAACGACCTTGGCCATACATTTGTAGTTCGAAATTGTCCTAAAAAATTTAAAACGGGGAATATGTAGTTATATTGTCGATCTATTGACGTGTGTTTCAAATAAAAGTAATTTGTAAATTCTAAGGAGATGCTGAATGTACTATGCTTGAATTTTAATAAATTGATTTTATTTTGGAAGCTGATATAATGAGTATAATAAACAAAAATAGAAAATTTAAAACGGGGAAAGGAATGTTGATATACTGAAGATTATTGCTGTATTTTTATTATAACTTTGTAGCTTTCAAATTATGAGTTTATAAGGCTTGAAATACGATAAATTACGGTATCTCCGTAAGGAACGCCCGTAAAGTAGCAATACAATACAATGCAGGGCAATACAATCCGTGTATAAGCTATAATTTTACGTATTTACTCTTGGTATTTCTAATAAAGCTACTAGTCAAAAAGTTTTTCCACAAGATTTGACGTTAATTTAACTTTCTTTTCTAATTAAATGTAGGGTGAAGTGATAAAAAGTTTTCAAGGTGCTCATTTAGTGGTTGTAACTTAGATACTTAGCGGAGGAGTTTAGAATTGCTTTAGTTTTTCCGATAGTAACAGATAGCCGCCAGCCAGTGTAAATGGGATTTTAATTCTCTCTTACCTGATGTTTTTACTTAATCTTCTGAATACCGGTTCTTGATTCACTCTTATTGCATAAGATGTACATATTTTATTTTTAAGAACTTCGGTTATGTTTTTTCTAGGTAAAATAGTTTTGCTGTAACCATCTGTAATTTTTGAGCTTTTGCTCATAAAGTAAATCCTTATAAAACGTTAAAATTCTAAGAACTATATTATTATGCATGCTTTGCAATATTACTTATTCTATTCAGCCACTCAGGGCCTGTTTCACCACTTCCTGATAAGTGCTAGATAGGCTATCCAGTATCCACCACTTAACTTGACAGATAGAGTATAGAGTAGTTCAGTTTGCCGGAGTGTTCCCTTACTTTGGTGGAAGTCCGGTCCCTTTTGAGGTAGACCGGCCAGTCGTGGAGGGAGGAGTCCTGCGTTAGACAGATCCAGGACATCCCTCCGTATACGGCTGAAGGCAAACCGCAGGTGGTTTTAGTGGGTAAGAGTCCCACATACCCCCGGGGTGCTTCAGCTTAACTGAGGCACATCCCCAACCCGGGGACCCAGGACGGGTTTCCCCTGCGTAAAAAAGGCCCTTAGAGCCTGCTTCACCACTTCCTGATAAAGTGCCGGATAGGCTATCCACAACTTTTTTGACAGATTCTCCATACTTGATCTGTCAAGTTAATTGGTGGATAGCCTATTTGTCACTTACCAGGAAGTGGTGAAAGAGGCCTTTAGTCTTGCATACTTATGATTTGCTTAAAATGGTCAGATTAAACTAGTATAAAACATACTCGTTTGAGTTAATGTAGTGTTAAGCAATAATTCACATTGCACATTACTTAGCAGTAAAGGCTAGATTGTTCTCATAAAAAAGGTACGTAACATTTGTATGCCAGTCACAGCGGTAGGGGCCGCTGCTATAGCTAATGTTTTGCACATCCGACGGCCATTCTAGGGCCCAAAGGGACAAAATAAAATATCCTTAAAATGGCGGTGTTTTATATAAAATTGGCCAAGTGCGAGTTGGACTCAAGCACTAATGATTCCGACGTAGATTATAAAAATTGTGTTTTATATAAAAATGTATTTTATTTTCATTTTATTATTATTATTAAAATACACATTGAATTTATGAATTTGTTAAACTTTTAAGTGCCTAACTGTTTACGTTATTAGTCTTAGTACATAATAGGCTTTTACCCTTTGGGTACGGAACCCTAAAAAGGACTTTACTGTGGTGACAGGCGCAGCTGAGGCTCACTTGTTTTTGATGTGTATTGTCTAGAATCAACATTGTTAGTCAACAAGTTGTATTTATAAAGCAATTAAGGAACCCTAATGAATCAAACCAGCTGACTTCGCGCTCCTGCAACTTTCCCACAGCGGTGGCCAGCAAGTTCTGCGAATCCCTTACAATAGGCTATTCTTTTAGGTCCCCATTCTTTTAATCCCAGAAGCATACTTTTCATTTCATATATTGTTACTCCTTAATCCAACTTCGATTAGGACAGTCACTTTTAGAATAATTAATTTTAAATTGTAATTTTTAATTTTAAATAAATACTTAAATATTTTTTGGTTTTTTTTAAGTCCTCAGACTGTCGCAAACGTAATTGGCGCAGTCTTGGGGGGGTAGGATACTCGCGGGCCGGTTCGCTTGAGTACGATCGCTTATTCGCGCCGTGTTTGCGTGCCGCCCGAGTGGCCATCCAGCTTCGAGTTCTACCCAGAACCTACGTGTGGCAGTTCGAGGACCAGAATCCAGCCATCGATTCGAGCCAGAGACCAGAAAATGCATATGTGAGTACACTAGAATAGCTCTCGTGTTGCTCCTCTCTAGCCCTAAGCCTATTTTTAATTTTCCAAAATTTATCATCCCAGAGCCTCTAAATCCCGAGAGCCTGAATCTTGGCAGGCGCGTCGGACGAAATTAGCAGATAGTTTTAGGAATATAGATATTTCAAATTTAGATTTAGATATTTCTGATTTATTTAATTTTAATAATAAAATGGCACACGATCCAGATACAATTTTTAAGGCCCTCCGCCTGGTGCCGGAATTTAATGGTAATCCAAATATTCTTACGCGATTTATTCAAATATGTGATCAATTAGTAGTTAAGTATGCTAGTCAAGAGCCTGGAAATGAATTTTCTAACCTTTGCTTATTAAATGGAATTTTAAATAAAATAACTGGTTCCGCAGCAAATACAATAAATTCGAACGGAATCCCAGATAGTTGGTTAGGAATTAAAAGTTTACTCATTAATAACTTTTCCGACCAAAGAGATGAAACTGCTCTTTATAGTGATCTCTCTTTAGCTACTCAGGGGAATAGGTCACCCCAAGAATTTTATGACCATTGTCAAAATTTATTCAGCACTTTAATGACATATGTTTCATTACACGAAGGACTTGCGACTACTATAGAAGCTAAGCGTGACTTATACAAAAAGGTTACTATGCAGGCATATGTACGTGGTCTTAAGGAACCACTAGGGTCCCGCATACGTTGCATGCGACCGCCTACAATTGAAAAAGCCCTTGAATATGTGCAGGAAGAACTTAACACTATGTACATGCATAATAGGTTTGACCCAAAATCATTTAAAATTTCTTCTACACCGCACACATCTACTCAACGCCCCAACTTTGCCCATCAGAATTTTTCTATGCCTAGTAATAATAATAATTTCCCAGTGCCGCTAGGACAGAGACCTTTTACACAAAATCCACAGCCTTTTAAATTTAATAATCATCATCAGCACAGGCAACCCACACATACACAGAGGATGTTCAGTGCACCACCACCGAATTATAATCCGCGTAGTCATATGTTTAGGATGCAACCTAAAAATAATTTTTCACATAGGCCTATTCAAAATTCTAGCTCGCAGCCTCAGCCTATGAGTGGTGTTAGCCACTATGTTACACGACAATTACCACCTACGCAGCACACATTGACAGGACATAATTGGTATAGGCAGGGAAACCCTCCCCCTACAAATTATTTTAAAAGCAGGGAAATGAATTTTAATGACTGTATGACTGACCCGACTGAAGACTTTTATGACTATGATCCTAGTTATTATAATAATGAGTATATTGTAGAATATCCGTGTGACCCTGAATATGAAAATCAAAGCCAAGCTTCCACTACGTCACCCTTACAAAATAATGTTGAGAATACATCATGTGATCAGGATTTTCAGAAAATTTCAAAATCCGACAGTGTAAAATAGAAATTAATTTGCATACACAACGTCAGCTTCCTTATATTCAAATTTCATCACCGCCATTAAAATTATTAATTGATACCGGAGCTAACCAATCGTTTTTATCCCCTACAGTAGTTGAAAATTATTTTAAAAATTATCCTCTAAATTATGATCCCTTTGAAGTCGTTAATGTACATGCCAAATCTAGATGCAATTATTCTATAACAATACCGAGTTTTACAGAATTCAATAGTCCCAATCCTTTAACTTTTTACGTCTATAAGTTTCACGATTTTTTCGACGGATTAATAGGTACAGATTTTCTAGATAAATTTGATGCGATAATAGACTATAAAAATAAAACCCTTATAACTAAAACAGCTTCAAATCCCATCCACGTCTATGATTCTCGTAACGTAAATCTATATGAAAGTATAATTCCCGCAGGCACCTCAAAATTATTAAAAATCCCTATTAACTTTCATGATGGTGAAGTTTATATTCCAGAACAGAAAATTTCTAGTTGTATAATAGGAGAATGTCTTACAACCGTTAAGAATGGTCGAGGAATAGTAGAAATTATTAACCCTAGTAAAAGTGATGTTATTTTCTCAATGGATAGAGCAGCCTCAGCAGAATTAAATAATTTTGAAACTAATTTATCCGATCAGCCAAAAAGAGTTAAAGAAGTTTTAGAGCGTCTACGTACAGAACATCTTAATCAGGAAGAAATTAAAAATTTAGAAATGCTTTGTTCTCAGTATGCCGATGTATTTTACTTAGAGGGAGAACCCCTTACTTTTACAAATAGATTAAAACACTCAATTAATACTACAGATGAAATGCCTATATACAGTAAAACCTATAGATACCCATATATACATAGAGAAGAAGTACAAGGACAGATAAATAAAATGTTAGAGCAGGGAATAATTAGACCTTCTAATTCGGCATGGAGCTCGCCTATTTGGGTTGTTCCAAAAAAGGTAGATGCTTCAGGTAAGAAAAAATGGAGAATTGTAGTAGATTTCCGTAAACTTAATGAAAAAACTATAGATGACAAATACCCGATCCCTAACATAAATGACGTATTAGACAAATTAGGCAAATGTCAGTATTTTACGACCTTGGACTTAGCTAGTGGATTTTATCAAGTAGAAATGAACCCTAAAGACATACACAAGACAGCTTTTAATGTTGAACATGGACATTACGAATTTCTTCGAATGCCCATGGGATTAAAAAATTCTCCAGCCACTTTTCAGCGCGTAATGGACGATGTACTAAAAGGACTTCAGAACAAAATTTGCTTAGTATATATAGACGATATTATAGTTTTTAGCACTTCACTACAAGAGCACATAATTAATTTGCAAAAAGTATTTCAAAGACTCCGTGAATCCAATTTTAAAATCCAAATGGATAAGTCTGAATTTTTCAAAAGAGAAACAGCTTTCTTAGGTCATATTATTACAGCAGACGGCGTTAAACCCAATCCAGATAAAATAAAGGCAATTAAAAATTATCCCATACCTAAAACTCCCAAAGAAATAAAGCAATTTCTTGGTTTAATTGGTTATTACCGTAAATTTATTCCAGATTTCGCAAAATTAACTAAACCCTTAACACAGTGTCTAAAGAAAGGTAGGAAAATTATTTTAAATGACGAATATGTAAGTTGTTTCGAAAAATGTAAAGTAATTTTAACAAATGATCCAGTTTTGCAATACCCAGATTTTAATAAAGAATTTAATTTAACCACAGATGCATCTAATGTTGCCATAGGAGCTATTTTATCTCAAGGACCAATAGGATCAGATAGACCAATTTGCTATGCATCTAGGACTCTTAACGATAGTGAACAAAATTATAGCACCATAGAAAAAGAACTTTTAGCAATTGTCTGGGCTACAAAATATTTTAGGCCATATTTATTCGGCAGGAAATTTAAAATTATTACAGACCATAAGCCCTTGCAATGGATGATGAATTTAAAAGAACCAAATTCACGTCTTACACGATGGAGGTTACGTTTAAGCGAATATAATTATACAGTAATATATAAAAAAGGTAAAAATAATACAAATGCAGATGCCCTCTCTAGAATAGAAATACATGCAGAAGAAACTAGTTCCCTTATACAAGAAATAGACGAGTTAAATTCATTATTAGGAAATCCATCTAATACCATACGCAGACCTTCAAATTCATCAACTATAACTGCACCTGAAAGATCAAATTCCTCAACAATTACAGCTAGCCAAAAATCTAATTCTTCAACTATGACAGCACATAGCAGTAACGAAAACCCTATCCTTAGCATACCCACAGTTGACGATCCCCTTAATAAATTTCACAGACAAATAATTTTTACATTAGTAGATGGAGTAAAAAGAAAACCCATAGTAACTAAGCCCTTTGAAAATCATACAAGAGTTAGTATTCAGTTAGATAAAACAAACTTAGAAATAGATTTAATTAATGCCGTTAAAGAATATATTAGTCCCAAAATTAAAACAGCCATATTAGTTAACCCTCTTTCAGATATGTATACCATTATACCGATTTTACAGGATAAATTTAAAAGTTCTTCCATGAATCTAGTTTTAGTAAAGAAGGAAATAGAAAATGTTAAAGAATACCTTAGACAGCAGGAAATAATTAAGCATTACCATGACGGAAAAACCAATCACCGCGGAATTAATGAAACTTATTTAGCTTTATCTAGAAATTACTATTGGCCAAAAATGAAATTTGAAATTACTAAATTTATTTCAGAATGTGTAATATGTGGACAGGCGAAATATGATCGAAACCCCGTTAGGCCTCAATTTAATGTTGTCCCTCCAGCTACAAAACCCTTCGAAATTATTCATATGGACTTACTGACTATAGACAATGTAAAATATGTGACATTCATTGACGTTTTCACTAAGTATGGACAAGCATATTATCTACGTGATGGAACAGCAATTAGTATTTTACAGGCCCTTTTACAATATTGTACCCACCATGGTGTACCTCTGACTATAGTTACAGACAATGGAACAGAATTTACAAATCAGCTATTTAATGAATTCACCCGGCTTCACAAAATTAAACACCATAAAATCTTAGCACATTCACCTAATGATAATGGAAATATAGAAAGATTTCACTCTACTATTTTAGAACATATTAGACTTTTAAAATTACAGCATAAAGATAGTCCAGTAGTTAACCTCATGCCTTATGCACTAATAGCTTACAATAGTTCTATTCATAGTTTTACCAGATGTAGACCATTTGACTTGTTAAACGGACATTTTGACCCAAGGGAATGCTTAGACATTGACGTAACTCAACAAATGCTACAGCAGTACTTACAGATTCATAAAGAACAAATGCAGAAAGTCTATGATATAGTTAATAGTTCATCCCTTAGCGATAGACAAGCTTTAATAGAAAATAGAAATAGGACACGTGAACCTGAAACAGAATATGCACCCGGTCAGCAGATTTTTATTAGGAACCCATCAGCAGCTAGACAAAAGACAGCACCACGTTACACACATGACTCAGTTATTGCAGACTTACCCATACACATATACACTAGAAAAAAGCGAGGTCCCGTTGCAAAATCTCGTTTAAAACGGATTCCTAAAGCAGCAAATTTGTTACAGGATACCCATGCTGATACTCATAATAATACCCCTGGCACATCATAAAGAAATAAAAATAGAAAGCCTTGACGACGGACCTGGACTACTACCATACCGACTTGGACATATGAAAATTACTACACACTACCATACATTTATCCAATATATAAGACTTGACGATATAGAAGACAAAATGACGACTTTACAGGACCAATTGAAAGGCTTTGAAAACCAGTTGAATAATGATACATATGCAGTCTATGAAATTCAAATAAAATATTTGCTTAATAAATTAGATGACATATTTGATCAAGTAAAATCATTAGAACCTTCAAGAGCTAAAAGAGGAATCATAGATGGTCTCGGATCAGTTATTAAAAGTATTACAGGAAATTTAGACTATACAGATGCTTTAAAATATAATCAAGCAATTAAACTTTTAGAAGAAAATCAAGATAAAATAAGTAATGAAATGAACAATCAATTAAGTATTAGTAAGGAATTTATAACGAAATATAGCAGTGTTTTATCCGAATTAGTAGATAATCAGAGTAAAATAAATAGTACTTTATCGTTAATTTTAGCTAGTAATAAGAATAAGGATTTCACTTTAATTAAATATGCTAAGTTTGCTCAGCTTTTAGTAATTTTAACAGAGAATATAGATGATTTATTAAATGAGTTAATGAGAATAGAAAATAGTTTAGCGTTTGTTCATGCATCGAGCATGCATCATTCGATGATTAGCATAGATGTATTAGGTTTAATGGTTAATAAAATGAAATTAATATATGGTGAAGATAAAATTTTAGATTTAGAATTAAGAAATTATTACGATGTTATAAAACCTGGTTCCTATTATAGTAATAGACAGGTAGTTTTTATATTTAGATTCCCTATTATTTCTAAGGATAGTTTTACTTTATATAGATTAGCAGTGATACCAAATAGGAAGGCTCAGGCTCTCATTCCGCCCTCTCCTTTCATTGCAACTAACGAGATGTCATTCGTGTACATAGAGGCTGAATGCCCGAAGTATAACAACTGGTATCTCTGTGAGAAGGACTTCAATCACCGTCTTCGTACGAAACCTGACTGTATCCACGACCTCATCACCAGCCAAGTTCTGAAAGAAACATGCCACTTAACTTCAATCAACCTTCTACGAGACTCAATGGAAAAATTGGACGACGTACACTATATTGTATCTTTCCCACACGAAGAAAAGATACAGATTTCATGCAGCACCCAGGAGTTCACCAAGCTGAAAGGAAGTTACCTATTATCTATTCCAATCAAATGCAAAATTATAACCGAAGATTTCACAATAGTCAACGAGAACAACGAACTCAAAGGACACCCCCTGAAATTGATGAAGATCGCAGACAACATCGCTCACCAGCCCGACACCACTTTGAACATCACCTCAATCAATCTACAAGGACTTCATAGTATTCAAGAAAAGATTATAATGCAGCAGCCACTACGCATAGATCATGGACACAATACAGCTATATACCATACTACAATACCATTATATACGCTGTTATTAAGTACAGGTGTACTTATCCTCATTTTATACCTGTACAAGATGAAGACTACTAGAAAAGCAGAGAAGCCGCATAAAGAAGATGAAATAGAAGACAAGAATAAGGAAAGCCCTGAAGGCACAAGCATTCCGGCAACATTTTCGCTCAAAATTCTCAAATAGTTGCCTCTCTAGGGGTGGAGGAATTAAGGAACCCTAATGAATCAAACCAGCTGACTTCGCGCTCCTGCAACTTTCCCACAGCGGTGGCCAGCAAGTTCTGCGAATCCCTTACAATAGGCTATTCTTTTAGGTCCCCATTCTTTTAATCCCAGAAGCATACTTTTCATTTCATATATTGTTACTCCTTAATCCAACTTCGATTAGGACAGTCACTTTTAGAATAATTAATTTTAAATTGTAATTTTTAATTTTAAATAAATACTTAAATATTTTTTGGTTTTTTTTAAGTCCTCAGACTGTCGCAAACGTAATTAAGCTCTTTGCGCAATTTGCTTCAGTATAATGAGTACATGCATATAATTTGGCGTAATAGACAATAGTTCAACCATTGGCGACCTCTGTGGCTCAATTATGGTTAACAGTGTGTGGCAGCTCAAGCCGGGGGTCGCGGGTTCGAATCCCGCCGACGGAACAAAAAAGTTTTCAATATTCCTGGGTCATGGATTTGTATTAAATACGTGTGTAATATAATTTTGTTTAATATATGTATAGTGTAAAAGTATTAAATGTATTTCCGTTGTCTGGTACCCGTAACACAAGTCCTTCAGGTACTTAGCACGGGGCCAGACTGACGTGATGTGAAGCGTCCATAGATGTTATTATTAGATACCTACGATAAAAGCAATTTACAAAGTAGTTACGAAAACAATTTACAAAAACCTCGGCAAATACTCGCTCCTTTGCTTTTGACTTTTGAGTCAAACGTTTTTAAAATTTCATAGATGTGAGCTTTAACATTTCCACTAGCAAAGGCTCTTGATGCATTAAACGGGATAATGCTTACAATATCTCTTTGGTATGAATGAGTTTTAATTTTAACAGCGAGTGTAGCGCCGACATTATATAAAATGTGTTAACGGCTTTTTGATTGAGTTTGTATGGAATTCAGCTACAAAAGTTTTAATGAGTGTGCTCACGTGTTGGTTTATCATTAATTAAGCTGCTAGAATTGGTTACGCCGAGTGTAAAAGTTGATTTGTTATAGGGTTTTTACAGACCGCAACTCCGTTGCGCCAAAAATAATTTATCGCGCGGGAACCGTACATTTTTCCAGGGTAAAAAATAGCCTATAGCCTTTCCCGGGACTCAAAGAGTCTCCATGCCAAATTTCAGCAAAATTCGGTTAAATAAAGTTGGTAAAAAGCAGGTTGAGCGGTTTGGACGTGAAGAGGTAACAGACACTTTCACTTTCGCGTTTATAATATTAGTATGGATATGGAAGTATGGATTATTTTAGACTTTCAAAATTTTAATAACATCGTATAGCTTCAGAAATTGTAAAAAAGTTGCCTTGTATGTACTATGCCATTTATCTACCAAACATAGATTTGTTGATAATCTGGTTAATTTTTGTCATATCCCTAGCGCGGTGTTTCTATAACACTTAGCTTACGAATAAACTTTAGAAAATGTCTATTTAATTGAAATCTTGAACCTAGCCAGTTTATTAAAAAAGTAGGTAAAAGTATTATACCGCCACAATTTTCCCTCTAAAGAATTTTTTGCCTTTACCATTTCACGGAGTACTATTATATAATATTCTGTGCCTTCACCAAAGATATCCATTAGTCATAATGTTTGTATAGAAAAACAATTAAATTCCCATTACGCCTACGATCAAAAACACAAGTCATAGAAAACCTTTAATTATTGTTAATGATGTTTTATTAATGGACTTACTTTCTGTTTCAGGTAATTATGGAAATCGGTCTACAGATAGACATATTTTATTATGTAAGCACCTTGAATTAAGATGAATTTGTGACATTTCTTGGTACAAACGGTTTTGAAGACGAGACAATAAATGGGTCGAAACGCGAAAAATTGTACTAAACATTCATGACATCGTAACGCACGTTACGTACATGACCATCATAAAGCTTAGTCTATAATATAAACTGAATATCCAATTTTTTACTAAAGGCTAATGGAAAAGGAAAAAAAAGGTTAAATATATCAAGATATAAAAATTTAAGTATAGTAAATTGTAATACAAGATAGTATGCTTCTATATATCTACGAACGTGACTGACATCGGGCACAAGCCGAAGGTGATTGCTGAATTATCAGCCGAGTATGTAATTTTCAATAGCTTCATAGTGATTTATGAAACTTTTCAACACTGTTGTGCGTTATTAATAAATACAATAGTTATATAAGTATTTTCAAGTGTAGTATCCGCCTTAGAACTGGTCATGACTGTAACGTTACAAATTTTGTTACACATTGTAACATTCATGACGTAAAAAAGCGTGCGACATTACCTAAAATCCAAATATCACTTTATTCCAATCAATTACAGATTTGGACGTAAATTTACCGTATTCAGTAATAACGAATCTTTTAAATCTTGTTAACAAAAAAACACAATAAGCCGTACTTACCTTTTAATCAAACACTCAATAAACAATATTTTTGGCGACAAATCTTGAAGTTCACACAAATCTTAGTTGTGTCTTAGTTTAACTTGGCGAACAAGTATGGCCGATTTTCTTTTCTGAATGTTCGCATCTCGCTCGACAGTGTTGACATAATTGAACATAGCAAAAACTGACAAATTACTCATTGAACATAAAGAAACAAACGTTATATTCATATGACGTTACACACTCATAAAAAAAGTGGACACATTTTTGAAATCGACTGAAATGATAACTAAAGCGATATTTTTTATAAATTCGTTTAGGACACGTAGAAAAATTATCGTAAAGTGTAATAACAATTTAAAAATACGAGAAACAAGTTCAGTTTTGGAAACATTTTTCATTCAAAAGCAGCTTTTGGACAAAACATTTTTATATGAAAGTAAAACCAGTACTTATAGAAAAAATATATGACGACCTCCGTGGCGCAGTGGTGAGCGCGTTGGTAGCTCAAGCCGGAGGTCGCGGGTTCGAGTCCCGCCGACGGAACAAAAAGTTTAAAAGAGTTTCTGGGTCATGGATGTGTATTAAATATGTGTATCATATAATAAAAAATTTAAATACATGTATAGTATAAAAATATTAAATATATTTCCGTTGTCTGGTACCTGTAACACAAGTCCTTCAGGTACTTAGCACGGGGCCAGACTAACGTGGTGTGAAGCGTCCATAGATATTATTATTATTTAAAAAATAAATGTTTAGGGATACTGCATTTCGTGGAGATTTAATCTAAACATAAGAAACTCGTTATTAAGAACAATGTACAAAAACTCAAATTTATCAAAAAACTATCAAATTATTAAACAAATAAAATTGGAACAAACGAAAAATAGCATTAAGTACAATTTTTCGCGTTTCGACCCAAATGATATTGGCCGAAAACTATATTTACCTTAAAAACTATATTTAAATAAAAGAGAGTTACATACAAACATTCAAATATAGAGGTAAAATTTAATCAAAGCGTGTTAAAAAGCCAAGTTTTTGTGGAAGTACAAGAAGAATCATTTACCTGTTTGCAAAGGAAGATAAATTTGCGCAGATGACAAAGAAATATTAGTACTTGCCTTCAATTTTGCTCCCCCAAAAATAATATTTCGCCAACACAAGGTAAAACATCCAATCATTGACGAGCGATTTCCCCAACAGCAGTTGTTGATTTTTTATAAGGGCCTTAGCACACGGCGAATTTTCGTGGCCATGCAATCACGCGATTGTATCGCTTCAGAGTCACCGTTGGCTAGGGCCTTAAAACTTGACAAATTTTTTGGAGGCTTACCTTGAAACTGCTGAAAAGTAACAATAGTTAAGATGGCTTGCCTCGAAACTGCTTTAAAGTGCCAACAAAAGGGTAGTTTCCCTAACATACTTAATCATAGGGGCTTCATCCACCATTACACGAGGGGAGGGACGAAATACTGAAGTCGGATGTCTGCGGGGGCTGATAACTGAACGCCTAGCCATTAGTGTAAACATAGATTTTATCTCCTTTGTTATTCTATGTAAATGTTTCTTATCGGATGTTACTAGACTATACGGTATTACTACTATAAGGAAAGTTGACTGTGTTACGCTCACGCTGGCTTTTTGTCATCTTTTTACGTGATTGAATTTGTTTTCATTTTGTCAAATAACATATGGATTAAAATGTAGAGTTACACAACAAGGGAAATATAATTTAAGACTTATAAATTTTCTATGGAAAAAAGAAAGAAAGAATAGGTTTTATTTCCAAATAAAAATCAAAACGTTTTTTTCGAAATTTCAACCAAAAATCTACCATTGGTACAACCCTAGCCTACCCTGAAGAACCGGCAAAACAAACTCAGTAGGCTAAAAAAGCAGTCCGAGCAAACAATATAATAGATTAAAATTACGCTGAATCGACGGCAACCGTAATAAATTAACGTCTTAATAAGCAACTGTATTTATCGAACAGAATTTCAGTTAAAATTACCCCGGAACAGTTCGTAGGCATTGTTCGGTGGGCCTTTTGAAGGAGGCATTAAAATATGCAAGTAACCGCCTCCTCTCCCTGCTAATTAGTGCCCTAATATTAGTGGGGATTGGGGGCCCTTCGTTTACGAAGATTACATAGCAGAATTTAATATGACGTCTGTTTTGTTAAAAGAGCAGCTCTTACTTAAAAGGTATGAATTATGATAAACTTAGTTAAGCTCTCGGCTTCGACCGAGTTAGATAATTAATTACTAGAACCTCTTCTTAATCTTCTTGGGGTTGGAATTTTAGAAAAATAATTATAAGTAGCTGCCTTTGATATAAAGAAAGTAACACGTGTAAGAAAGATTCTAGGTCTAATGCTTTGGTCTGCGCGTTTATCTATAAGTTTGGCTTTTTTATACGAATCTAGCAGCGAGGTACGGTATGTCGAGTACGAGAACTTTTATTAAGATTATAAAGACTTCTTACTTACTTCTTATAAAGATTATGTAATTTTTATAAGAAGTTAAAGCTTACGATGGCTGGCGATATTAAAATATCACAAAAGTTATCAACTTTTAACAACGTTAAATCACGAAAATGTCGACAAAACTCACCCGCAACAAACCGACGGGACTCCGACGGAATTATGATAAAAATGAGTCATTTTAAAAAGATAAACTCATCCCTAACTTCGTCCAATACAAAGTTGGAGTTCCCCGACTCCTGAAAACGTAATCAACTTCCCAATTCCCGTGCTCTGCCAAGGAGATTAACATACATTTGGCCTTGTGTGAAAAAATTCTGCAATCCCTGCGAAGTTTCCGCAAATATTTAATTTGGAAATGTGTTTGCTGTTAATGCTAAATGACGTTTGATGTTGCATTTTCTTGGCAATGCCATTATTGTATTCATTAATTACTATTTATTGGCTTCAAATAATACTAATTAGTAATTACTGGTATTAAAAAGACGAAGATATTAATCAAATCTGGTATGGTAGAAGTTTATGCATTGAATTAATACATAGAAAAAGCACCTTTTTCCCATGATAATAAAAGCTTCAAAAGGTTATCCCCGCGGCTCAAAACTAGTGCATAAAATTGCATTATTCTCAGATTATTGTTAATTTTGCTCTATTATAATTATGTTATCGAAGCAAATCAATTAAATTGAGTTATACATTATAGTCTGAATACAAGCGCAATTCGAAATAATCATAATTACAAATATTATGTTTTAATTACAGTTCATAGCAATCAGTAAGTTACGGGCGAGTTCACCTCAATTATTTTGAAAACTTTTAAATAAAATGAGTAATTTCTATTGTATAATATTTATTAAGATTTGAGTGCGAATCAGTTGTTTATAGTTTATAGGTAAGATTGAAGGTTCTCAAAGCTTCTATTAAGCTTGCATAGCTTTCATCTAAAAAAAGCTGCGTAAAGAAGCTTTTAACTTAATATTAGACTTTTCCACATGACTTTCAGTATTTTAAATCGACGTTAATTAAGTAATTTCATACGTTAAGAGCCCGGGTTACCCTCGAAATTCTCATAAATACGTAATACCAAAATCATTTTGTCATACGAAAATATTTAGCATGTTTGAGTTATTTTTCAGCTTAAAATAGTAATTACCTAGGTTCCTGAACAAAAATTAACTTCAAAATATTTAAACACTAAAAAATAGAGTAAAACACTAAAAAATATATACATAAATATTAAATTTACTACAAAATATTTCAACTCTAAAAAAAATTTTTTAGTATTTAAATATTTAGTAGTAAATTTACTATTTATTTATATATATTTTTAGTGTTTAATATTTAGTAGTAAATTTAGTAAAAAAAATTTATATACAATTTTTTTTTGTGTTTAAATATTTTGAAGTTAATTTTTGTTCAGGAACCTAGGTAATTACTATTTTAAGCTGAAAAATAACTCAAACATGTTAAATATTTTCGTATGACAAAATGATTTTGGTATTACGTATGTATGAGAATTTCGAGGGTAACCCGGGCTCTTAAAGGACAAGACAACAAATTATAAAGTTAAATAAAACTTCCTTTTGCTATATCTGCCGCGCGTGATTTATATGCTATTTCATAATTGTATGAAATTTCATGACAATGTCCACAGTCCAATGCGCAATTAGCTAAATAAACATACATGTTTGCTTGGGATGTTTGTTAACCCTTTTTCTCGTTATAAAGCAATTTAATGTCCCCTCGAAATTGTGCTTTGGATATACCTGCAAAAATTGTTTTTTTTTTTGTAATAACGCTTATGATTTTAAAATCATAATAATATGATCAATGGAAGCTAGTGTTAGGAAGTTGTACAGTAAAATCATTATGATCGGCAGTGTTCGTTATTCTATGAAAATTGACTATTCCAAAATTTATTGACACCGTGGTTTAATTCTATTAATTTTTCAAAATCGGTTTAAAAGAAGTTTCCGTATTCTAAATTGTAAACGTATTTTTCCAGGTAAATATTTTAGACAAAATTATTTGTATTTATTCTTGTGTATCATAAATAAAACCTCGTTCATACATAAGAAAATATTTCCCATTCAGTATTCCATTCGCGTCCTTTCAATTTCTCCGAAGATTATATTCGGAATTCAATTGAATTAAGACTTCATTGGTGGACTAGGAAAAAGTCTTTTGAAATCAGATCTTGCTGCTGAATGGAGGCGGAGAATTTAATTTGTCATTACACCTGTATAGGGAGAGCCCTAGAAGGGAAAAAAGTACATTGGAATCACCGTAGGGTCTGCCCTTTCTGTATATTACACGACCTATTTGTATATTAGTCCCTGCAAAACTTTTAAGTTGATTTCTCTTTTCCCTTTAACTAATACGAATATAAAAGTCAGCATATAACTAATGGAAGAATAAGGGCCCGACTTAGCAATGTATAAAAGTAATATTTTGAATTATCAAGTAGCATGCTGCTTGACTTTTCAATTTAGTAATGCTATTAAGAGTCTGAGTAGCATCTCGTCTCGTCTCGTTTCGGTCTAACCTTAAACACCAATACATCGCATCCTTATATTTTCAATTAAGGTGCTATATTGAAAAAACTGTCCTTTTTGACGTAATACTATAGGACCCTCAGAAATGTTACAAATCTGGTAATTAGATAATACATATCTTCATAGCCTTATCTAGGTTTGAGAAGAACCAGAAACACGATTAATGTATTTTGCCTCGATACATTTCTCGATTCAATCGAAATGAAAAATACGAAATTTGAAGATTATTTTTAAACGAAAATAGATGTATTGTAGGAAATTAGTCTAATTGATGGACACCTTTGCAAGTCAAAATCGCATAGAAGCATTTTGCTTAAATGCTCCTAGTTATTTTTTAAATAATTAAAATTACGTTTTTCGCATGTTTTTCGAGCGAGCCAATAGCTTCTGGCCGCAGCGTATTCACGACTTTATAGTCATACAAATTAAGTATAAAATTGCCCTTGCGGTAAAATTACTTCCAATATAGCGCCTTAAATACTTCACATTTTCCAATATTTGAAATGTTGCAATCAAACTCTTCGATTTACGCAATGATTTTCGAGAGGAAGCCGACTCGAAGCAATTACATGCAAATGACTAGTCATCACAATTTGCCCGGGTTATACCCGTCAGGTCAAGTCGTAATATTTTAGAGGGATACTCAACCTCTACCCTTATACACTTATGAAGTTATGACCCTAAATTCGATTCGATTATGTTAAGAGAACTCTTCAAGTGACGAAAGTGATCTATTTGGAGGATCAATGTATATTTTGGGTAAAAAGGTTTTTAGGCATCGTGTATATTGGTGCTGGAATGAATTTTATTATACAGCTTTGTTATAATATTCTAAATGCCCCTTCTAAAATAAGTGTAACTCTATCTCTTGACTCTTCTATTCTTAGTTTTGCAAAAATTTTGAGAAATTGAATCATAGCCTATGAATCAATTTTCAAAACTCGGCCAAAAAACGTTACGGGTGTTTTTTCATTACAGAATTTCTTGACTCGGTCGCCGCGCCCCAAGCCCGCCATAAAAGCTACGCAATAGCTTAAAAAGTTTGAGTACCGCAGCTTTAAATCTTTGCCCCTCTATCTCCATTTGGGTCGTTAGCAACCTGAGTCGTCAACAGCATCTCGACAACCAAAATGAATGTAACGAGGTTAGCATCATCCTGGAAGACGATACGGGTTCCTCGTTACGTAAACAGGATAAGACAATAATTGGCTAACCAGCACAGCGGTCATTTGACTTTTGACTGACTATTAATCTACATTGTAAGTTGTAACTGTAGTAGATGACTTTATAGCTACTACACGGATAAATTTAATTTCCTTGAGGGCTTGTACAAATATGGGAATATGTGTCTGACTTACGATGATTTCCCATAGGGGTGAGTTTCTCTACCGATCTTCAGAGCTTGACCATCAAACGCATAAATAATAATTAATGAGTCACGTTCCAAAAGAAATTGAAACAAAGGTTTTTCATTTTTCGTGAATTTTTAAAAACCCAATTAAACCCATCGTCGAACTAGCCTCACTCATGTCGTTAGGTGTAATTTCCAACGAAAAAAAAAGCAATTTGCTATTGATGCTGAGGCAAAAGCATCATCGATTGTAGCAGTTTTGGACCGTTTTTAAAGCGGTAGAGATTTGATCACCCAGATTATTTATAAGTAATTTTTATCCAAATTATATTTGTATGTATGACGTATGTATGTTTTTAAAGATATGTTCACTCTTTCATTAGACCCTTTAAGCCGTATTTTAAACCCCGATTTAGTGTAGCTTTTTTTTTTGATGCGCAGGGGAAACCCGTCCTGGGTCCCCCGGCTTGGGGATGTGCCTCAGTTAAGCTGAAGCACCCCGGGGGTATGTGGGACTCTTACCCACTAAAACCACCTGCGGTTTGCCTTCAGCCGTATACGGAGGGATGTCCTGGATCTGTCTAACGCAGGACTCCCTCCACGACTGGCCGGTCTACCTCAAAAGGGACCGGACTTTCACCAAAGTAAGGAACGCTCCGGCAAACTGAAGCGTTCCCCTCGGCTGTAGCTACGTCAACGTCCATCACTATGGCCTATGTTATTAATACCACTTAGCTCATGGCTGACTATAGGCTATAGTCAAAGTTATGTTAACGAGGACTACAACGAGGCCATAAAGCGATGTTTACGCGCGAAGTGTCAACTGGCGGCGCTGTTTACATAGATGTATTTACATAATGACAATATGTAAATCGGTACGTTCTATCATCAGTATCAGAAAGTGGTCTTATGCCCTTGGGCCTAGGCGATTTGATATAATTAGTCCCTCGATTCGTCTATGTTTGTTTAAATGCAACACGTTGTTTGATCTAGATTCTAGTGTGTTAAATATTAAAATTACAAAATGGGTTTTCCATAAAATACCAAACTTACTGACAAGTGACATGACATAATGTCAAAACGAAGCAAATATTCAGTGAGAAGTTAGTCCAATAAAATTACGGCTCAAAATGGGTTAAATAAACATGAACGAACACAGTTTGGGGATTTTAAGGATCGATAGGGGGGTGTATTCTGAGCATAAATTCCAATTTGAAGGGTTTTACTGAGGTCAGCTCAAGGTCATTTCGATGGAAACACGTTTAATTCGATATCTCGAGACAG
Organism: Lysandra bellargus; assembly: GCA_905333045.1. Classification (NCBI taxonomy): domain Eukaryota; kingdom Metazoa; phylum Arthropoda; class Insecta; order Lepidoptera; family Lycaenidae; genus Lysandra; species Lysandra bellargus. The sequence continues at coordinate 4,632,730 of HG995336.1, read as the reverse complement.
ATCAGTGTTAGGCATAAAATTGTAGAGACCTTTTCTCTTCCAAATTAAATTTACTAACTTTTTTATCTGTAACTTTTTTTTAACATTAATATTTTTCAACTTATTACTCCCGCAAGGCAAAAATTTTACTTCTTTTTCTATTTTTCGTCGTTTTCTCCCCAAAGCCCAACTATTCAATTTTATTAAATTTTACCGATCATAAAAGTCTAGATATTTTAATTATGAACAATTTTTTTCTGTAATGCCAATACCTTCGGAGTTATATATAACTTTACCTAATATAAGCTACATATAGCCCATTCTGTCTCAAACTAGGGTTGCCATCCGTCCGGGTTTCCCCGGATTTGTCCTAGTTTAAAGGGCGTCCAGGGAGCGTCCGGCAGGGCTTTTGAAAAGTGTCCGGGTAAAATTCGGACACTTTTGTTGAGAGAAATTAACTTTTTAGTCTTGACTCATGCAGCAATAAACGAAAGATAAAAACATGTTTTTAAGCATACACACGGTTTCTTGCACGGTTACAAATTCTTGTTGGAAAAGCAAAAATTGGCGAGACGTAAATCGTAATATTAACAGTTTAAGAGGACGTGTCCGGGGAAATAACCACATTTCGGCCAAATGTCCGGGAATTTTGTCGTGCCTGACAGGCGATGGCAATTTAGGTGATGGCAACCCTACCTCAAACCGATATATGGGCCGAATGCCGCAAAAAGCCTTTTATTTTTACACGCGATTAGTGGTTGCGACAAACTTCGGCTACTTTCAACCTAGGCAAGATCAAAACAATGACCGTATTGAAAAAATCTCCGGATTAGGTTTCTTTATCTGCAGTTTTTCTACAAGACAAAGCAGATAAAACAACGCTCGTTTCAAACTCAAACGGCGAACATTTCATTTTGAATTTGTATCGCAAGGCAGGTGACACGAATTGCACAAATCTCAACGAGCTCCGATATAAGGGATATAAAAAAATGGCCAGCAGTGGGAGGGTTAAATTAGAATCCCTTCCTCCTACCTCTGATGCGGCATTTTTTCACTCGTTGAGGTGTTTCTACCAAGCTCAGTACTGGCTGGGAAATTATCTGGAACCCGAGGAGTGGGGCTGGCGTCGTACCCCTCGTGGATTGGAGCCGATGACAATGTCATTGAAACCAGCTCCGGATAATTTACTGAGATCGATTTCTTGCAAATGCAAAACCAACTGCGGCAAAGCGTGCGGGTGCATAAAGGCCGGTCTCTTTTGCTCAGTGATTTGCATTAATTGCCAAGAGAACTATTGTTCTAATATCGCCAATGTTATCGACGATGATTTTTTTGACGCAATGGACGAGGACGACGTATGCCCTGATACCGTCAGGGCCTTTAATATTGAGGAATCACTTCCATCGACCTCGGGTGCTTAACTTGAAGAATTTTATAACCCATTTTTTTTATCAATAAACGTGTGAAACAGTTATAATTATTCATTTACTTCTTTTTGTTATCCTTATTCACATTATTATCCCATTGAATAGAAAAAATATCCAAATTAAAGAAGTACAATATTTGAAGGATATTTTCAAGAATGATTGCAATATTTAATATTTGAATGAAGTACAATTTTTAAATAGTTTAATCGATTGACCTTTTTATATTGCGACAATGGCGCGGACTTCGCTCGGTAAAGTAATGTATAACTCCGAAGGTATTGGCATTACAGAAAAAAGTTTAAGAAAAAAATTGTTCATAATTAAAATATCTACACTTTCATGATCGGTTATATTCAATAAAATAGAATGGTTGGGGAGAAAACGACGAAAAATAGAAAAAAAAGTAAAATTTTTACTTTGCGGGAGTAATTAAGTTGAAAAATATTAATGTTAAAAAAAAGTTTCAGATAAAAAAGTTAGTAAATTTAATTTGGAAGAGAAAAGGTCTCTACAATTTTATGCCTAACACTGATCATTCTCGAGATATAGAATTAAACGCGTTTCTATCGAAATGACCTTGAGCTGGCCTCAGTAGAACCCCTCAAATTGGAATTTATGCTCAGATCCTTAAAATCCCCAAACTGTGTTCGTTCATGTTTATTTATTTCGTAATTTGATTGGACTAAGTGGATTTTCAGAAAATGAGAGACTTGTGTGAAAAAGCTCTTTCAAAAGTTTGTAATTCATCCACTTTGCGAATGTAAACTTTTAATGCTCAGTCGGAAATGAAGACCTCTACTACCTCTTACGTTTACTGTAGTTATTAAATAGAAATGACACAATAATACAATTTCAATAATACTAATCCAATACCGATCTAATTTTCCGTAGAGCGCGTGGCGAGCGTGACGCAAACAATTTGGCGACGTCAACAGTGCTAGACACAGTCTGTTCAGAGATATTTAACCTCTAAATTGTTTAAAAATGATCCTTATCTTATTGGTATAAAGGTGTTGTGCTGAGCGGACGGTAGACGTTAGCCTGAGGCGCCGACAACATTAACCCTCCGGCGTACATAATTGGTACCATGCACCAAATAGACGAGTAAAATTAATAATTATTTTCATTTTCTATACTTTTTCTGTGTAAAATATAGAGGTGTAACTTACAATTAGGATGATTTTGGTTCAAGTTATAAAAATTTAAATTCAAACGATAAAGTGGTAATTGAATTATAAATACTGCACTTTAACTTAAAACAATTAGTTTTAATAAACGCAAATACAGTAACAAATTAAAATCACGTAAGGTTAGTGAAATGATAATAATATAACGTTTATTTAGTAGAGTGTGTACGTGGCGTTTGGGCAACGTTTGGGAGTTAATTTCAGAACGCCGTTTGCAGGGTTGAATTTATTGTGATTGCTTCGAAAATTGTTCTGTTTCAATTTCCCGTAATTCACTTTTATTTTGATTGAAAGTTTTACTACTTGTTTCATAGCACATGACACAGCTAAATATTATGCTGTAAAGCCGCTACTTTTATTACCCAGCTAAGTTTCTGCTGTCTGTGTGAAAATATGTAGAACTGTTACGGTTTTATGGTAAAATATATATAATACCCATCCTTTATATCCATTTCCATCTATATTACTTAAGAGTTAAGTTCTAGAATTTGAGTAGACTGTATGAACGACATACAGTAGATAGGTCAAGCGCTCTAAGAGCCCTTTCACACTACGTTTTTTTACGCTCGTTTGTATCGATACAAACGCAAGTTGAACGCTCAGCAAACGTAAGGAAGCCTAAAGTTTTAAACTTTATAAGTGCCAAAACGCGATGAAAACGCGCAGAAGACGGGCGCATCAGAAACGCGCAGAAGACGGGCGCATCAGAAACGCGCGTCGTCAGCACGCAAAAAATATATGAATTGATTGTGTACCTATTTAATGAAAGCCACGGCTGCACTCAGTCGTTTTTAGGGTTCCGTAGCCAAATGGCAAAAACGGAACCCTTATAGATTCGTCATGTCTGTCTGTCTGTCTGTCGGTCTGTCTGTCTGTCCGTCCGTATGTCACAGCCACTTTCCTCCGAAACTATACTATTGAAACTTGGTAAGTAGATGTAGTCTGTGAACCGCTTTAAGATTTTGATACAAACATGGAAAAATTATTAAAAATTTTAGGGGTCCCCATAGATACAACTGAAACAAAAAAAAAATTCATCTAACCTATGCGTGTGGGGTATCTATGGATAGGTCTTTAAAAATCATATTGAGGTTTCTAATATCATTTTTTTCTAACCTGAATAGTTTGCGAGAGAGACTCTTCCAAAGTGGTAAAATGTGTGCCCCCCCCCTGTAACTTCTAAAGTAGGGGCATGATAAGTCTAAAAAAAATATATGATGTACATTACTACAAAAACTACCAACGAAAATTGGTTTGAACGAGATCTAGCCAGTAGTTTTTTTATACGTCATAAATGGTTAACCTTAATTTAACTTTCATTAAATCAACTGGATTATGAAAATAAATCAAAAACCACTTAATTTCATAAAAATAAACCTTATTGCTGCTGCGGAACCCTTCATGGGCGAGTCCAACTCGCACTTGGCCGGTTTTTAATGCTTGTGTCAAAATATTCATTATGGCTGTTATCATTAATTAGTCTCTACTCTCTGAGTGCTAAGTTAAACACGAGAATTGCGATCCAGATTTTCTTGCAGAGAGCTTTAATTAGGGAACTCGTAAACTAGTGTGTCTTTAATTCGGAACTTAAACTAACCTAAACTATAATGTATGCGACCGACATTACGCTGTTGGTGGAAATAAGCCCCCTAGGAGAGACTTAATTGAGGACATGAGTGGATAAAGAGGATAACTAAAATTTTATAACATAAGAGCAATTACTCATTTTTTCTCTAATAATTTGGACAAACCTTGTACTTTACCCTCTTCGTCATCTGGCTTATACAATGTGTCCCGACACCGGTGTACGATTCTTTAATGTCATTATCTATGACATACTTTATCGACAGATTGGCTCTCATTTTTTTCTCCCTCACGGTTGTAAAATGGCAGCCATTTTAGTTAATTAATCGTCTAGGTACCTATGCAAAAACGACAGTTTTCAAATTGTTAGTTACCTACTTTATCCACTCACCTCTTCATTTATTATAGAGTCAATTTGAACGCCTCCCGAGCTCTGTTCGTCAACATTTTATATTGTTACCTGGAAATAAACAAAATTATCCTAATGAAAGAACATTCGTTGATACGTTGTGAATGTTTGCGTTTTCAGGTGCAAAGTTTCACAGATATAGGTTTTGATAATAATACCTACATTTGAAATTTTGTTGGAAAAAATTGTCTTGCTATTAACCAGGTATTACTCTCTGTTGAAAGGACAGCGTATTCTTAATAATTATGGTCATTTTCAACTCTCAACAAAAATTTTGTCTACATGTTTTCTCGATGTTTGATGGTTTGTCTATTCATCTCTATTGACCCTAACATTACACCCCAACAGGTTACACGGTCAAATTATCATCAATCTGATCCATCAATCTGATTGACGGAATATTGATGGTTATAAAAAGTTCATATTAAAAATACGATCAATCCATCAATCCGTGGCGTACACGATCAAATTTTCGTCAATCCGTACCGGTTTGATGGATCAGGATTGATGAAAATTTGAGCGTGTAGCGGTGTAATACATTTTTTATCATGTAGATCTGTCATCAAAATCTATCGGTCAAATTGTGAATAATTAATGATTTTAAAATTATGTCGATATCGACAATATAGTTCTACACTCGAGAGTGAGATAATATCTCGTACGCTCATGCTAGCCTTAGGTCTGTCCCGTTTCCTCGTTTTGCATGATGATGAAACATATCATTTCATCTTTACTATATTAGTGTGAAATAAATTCTATGAATAGAAGTTTGTATACTTAGTCTGGCCATAAATACTGTTACTAGTAAAATTAAACAAAATATTACATTCGAATTTGGATTCTGTAATTTTTATATGATTGTTTATTGTGTTTTCTCGTTTTGGCGCCAATGTATTGTACAATATTTTGCGATACTGAAATGGAGTGGGGTGATCAAAAGAACCAAATCGCTGTGATTGCATCACACAAAGTAGGTATGGAGTCCAATGTCATTTTTAAAACTCTCCATACGCTTGGTATCAGTAAAATATGTACCGGGCCATTAATTAGTACAATGAGACCTCTTCTGCTTGTGGCAGAAAAGGATCTGGCCGTCCACGCAGTGTTCGTACGAAAAAGGTGGTTAAAGCAATAAGGGAAAGAATTTGAAAAAAATCGGTTCGAAAGTAAAAGACTTTATCTCACGAGATAAAGATGGCACCTAGAACCATGTCGCGTATTTTAAATGATGACTTAGGACTTTCAACCTACAAAAGACGTATTGGTTATTTCCTAACTGATAATTTAAAAAAGAATGGGTGGTTAAATTGAAACAACTACTGAAGCGGCACGCAAAAGGAGGTCACAAAAAAATGATTGTTTACGGATGAGATTTTTTTTTACAATCAAGCAACATTTTAACAAACAAAATGGTTTTATTTATGCTTAAAGTTCTAAGGTTCAACATCAAGTTCAATAACCAAGAATGGTCCTTCCAACAAGGCTCGGCGCGGGTCATAAAGCTCAGTCGGTTTGGTCTTGGTTGGAAACGAACGTTTCGGACTTCATCAGAGCTGAAGACTGGTCGTCGTCTAGTCCCGATCCTAATCCACTGGATTATGATTTTTGGTCAGTTTTAGAGAGTATGGCTTGCTGTAAATGCCGTGATAATTTGCAGTCTCTACGACAATATATACGACTGGCAGTGAAGAATTTTCCCATGGAAAGAGTCCGTGTTTCTAATGATAACTGGCCACAATGTTTAAAGGACGTTATTGTAGCCAATAAAGGCCAATTTGAATAAGCTTAATATTTTAAATTGTTTTATATTTATGTATTAAACTAATACACTGTAAAAGTAATAAAATTTATTTGCAACAGAAAAAGAACGTTTTTCTTTGTTTCAGTATTTATGGCAAGACTAGGTATATGCAAAACGATATTCAATACCTAGGTTGTATCTTAATACGAAGGGGTAGGCATTCTAAAGCGGCTTCCCTTCATCCTTACCGCTAATCCGTAAACTGTCAGACTAACAAGTAAACCGGTCGCTTGATCTCTCAACAGTCTACACACAGACTATCAATGTTTGCTTTGTAAAGTCTTGGGTTTCAGGAAAATCTTGCGAAATGTCGGATCAGAATGCCAAGCAATGGTTTATCTTAATAATTTTTCACCCTCAAAACCCTGTAAAAATAAAATCTTATGGAGTGGTGCTTGGCAGTGATGTTCTTCTGGATAATCTAATTATTGTTACCGTCACCACAATAGCCAATTACAACTTATCTTCCCATTATAACAGCAAAAGTAGCCAACAAAGTTGTATAGATAGAATTGATTGTTTTTATTTTGTGCAATTCTTGTAGCGAAGTTTCGTTAGATTTTATTGAAATAGTAGCAATTTCGCTCAGGCGGGCCTGACGCAGCCCCTGAACTCTCGAATATTCTTTTCAATATCTGCAACTTCTATCAAACGTATGAAACAATTTAGTTTTATTCAGACGGTTCCCTTTGTAATACTTATTGTCTGGACCCGACTGGAGAAATGCAAAGAACTTCATTTTACTTTGTTAAAAGTGGAATATAGGACAGTATTGTAGAAATGTTAGTTATAAGTTATTACTATATACTATACATATAAAAAAAATTATATATATATATATATATATATATATATATATATATATATATATATATATATATATGTGTGTAGTTATTAAATATGTACATGTTCTTTCACATAATTTTTAGGCTTATCTACTTATTTATTTTTTATAATGTAAGTATTTATTAAGTTTTTTTTACTATCTTATTGTTCACTTTGCGCTGGCGCCAGTGTGCATCTGTCGAGCGATTGGCAACAAGGCCCCACAGAACACCAGGGATCGCGGTGTAGGTACTATACTGTGATCATCACCTGAGTGGGGTCCTTTTCGGTGGAATTCGCATTACACTGCATTGTAGTTTGCTATCTTTACCCAAATATACACCTACCTACAGTATATTATGTCCATCTGGCACTTATTTCTTAATGTTCCTTTTTATATTATTTTTGTTTTTTATTTTATGCTTATTGTCTTTTTTGTGAAATGTTTATTGTAATGTGTTTGTACTGAATAAATGTTTATTATTATTATTATTATTACTATTTCTATCATAATATTTTTAGAGGCACAACTAATTTTCTTATCGCAACTTTCATTAAGCTCCAAGTTTTCAATCAGAAAGAATTTTTAAAATGGCTAACAATTATGTTATTATGATTGTAATTTTTATGGAACAATGAGTTTTACACACAAGCATACCTACTAACCTCCCATTCATTTGCTGCAATCTCAAAATGAAGCAACAAAAACTTCGTATAAGAGTCACTCAATAAAGTTTGGTGATGTTTTATTATTGCGGACCCTAGCTGAAATGAAAGGTCCTCCAGCTTAAATCAAAACCTGGCGCTTGTTGTTTGCTTTTTACCCCATGTTGCCTGTTTGGCTGCCTCCCGTTAAAATTTACGTGTTATTACTTTATACCTTAAATAAATAATTACATAAAGCCTGTTTAATTAGAATTAAATAATATTTACTTGCTGATACATAAACTAATGTCGTTGCATTGGTTTTAGACTGAGACTTTAGTTACCTACTGCCTATCGGTTACATTTGGACAAACCCTTCAAACTCTTCCTTGCATCTGGAGAAGAACTAGCCCTTGTCACAGAAATGTTACCATCAACACAGCAATGCAAATATTAACGCTTCTTAAAAAGTGTTTGTTACCAATAACAGACAGTTCGGTATAGTATCAACTTTAAGCGTAAATGCCCGTGAAACCATATAAAAATAATCCTACTGAGTCTCGATTGTATTATCAAAGTAGTCCAGGTAAATAACGATACAATTTATAAACTTGTAAGCGCGTGGAAAACCATTTTCCAATTCAGCGAACCGATCGTGAAATAGGTAGCTATTTAGAGCGTAAGGATCAAGACTCAAGAACATTCTTAAGGATATTGCGAGTACCGTACATTTTGCTGTCATAGAAATATGTTATAATATATTGTCTTCTTTGTAATATATAGCCAATTTTGTTGCACAATATCTAACCAAAACCGTCCGAAGCAAAATGAAATGTCCTTCCTTGCAGTTAACTTTACATCTGTGCCTTTCATCAAAATCTGTTCACTGTCTTCGGAGCTTTCTTCATTCTTGATGGTTGATACTAACAAATATGAAATTACCTTACTCTTCTATACATGTTATAAAACAAAGTCGCTTTTTGTTCCCTCATGTCCCTTTGTTCCCTTAAATCTTTAAAACTACGCAACGGATTTTGATGATTCTTTCAGTGTTAGATAGCCCATTTATCGAGGAAGGCTATAGGCTATATTTTATCACGCTAAGACTAATAGGAGCGAAGAAATAGAGGAAAATGTGGAAAAAACGGGGAAAATTATTTGAAAGGCTAATTATTTGAACGCGCTAATCTCATGAACTACTGGTCCGATTTGAAAAATTCAGTGTTAGATAGCCCATTTATAATTGAAGAAGGCTATATTTTATCACGCTAAGACTAATAGGAGAATGTAGAAAAAACGGGGGAAATTATTTGAAAGAGTTTATCTCCCGAACTACTGGAGCAATTTTTATGTTATTTGGCACAGATAAGAAGTAGTCCACGTGAAGGATCATAGGCTATCCATTTTAATAATTTTTTCAGTGGCTATACAGTGTGTAACAAAAATAAGTGATAATACTTTAGGGTGTGTACGTGTTCCTTGTAGAGAGTTCACTGTGAAAGTAGCAGCTGTGAAAGACGAATTTTTATTTTATACCCGTGCGACGCCGGGGCGGGTCGCTGGTAATATTATACACTGATGGCAAAAAGTAAATGGGCCTCTAACACACTCTTTAATAATTGGTCCAATTGTTTAATATTTCAACAATAAACTTGATAGTGTGAGGAGGGCATTAGAAAACCTAGGTCACCTATACCCTGTACCCAGTTCTTAGAAAGCTGTCTATTTGCGTTCGGAACCGATAGAGCACAAGTTACTTCCTAGATGAGATACCTGATAAACATGCGCCGGTACTGACCTAGCTGCTACTACTCACTTAGTACTTACTACTTAGTCTTAAGCTTGGTTGCGTCTAATGAGTCTCCTTACCTTCAAGGTTTATGTCATAAACCTAACACATCAGCTTCCTTTCTACATAAAGCAGAAAGGGGAGATTTTAAGCTTCCAATAGCATAGACAATAATATAATTTCTTTGTTACATTATGCTACGAGTTACGACATACGATCCTACGAAATCTAAGAAAAATAGAAATGTTTAAAAAAAAGTTTAAGAACATTAATGATGGCCTTTATACCATAACATCATGCTTATATTATCTATTCTACTAGCTGTCCCGGCAAACGTCGCTTTGTCATAATATATTTGCCATATCATTTTATTGAAGTGACTAAATAAGTATGTCGCCATGGCAACGTCGATCGCTATCCCGTCGCACAATGGTCGCCGTCAGTCTCAGGTTGTAATAATTTACTATTATTTATTCAACAGATGCACTTATCAATATATAAAGTACCCAGTAGCCGATTCTCAGACCTACTGAATATGCATATAAAATTTGGTAAAAATCAGTAAAGCCGTTTCGGAAGAGTTCGCTGACTAACATTGTGACACGAGAATTTTATATAAAGATTAAAAAATGTAGATATGTGTTTATGCGGAAAATTCTGCTACTGCCTACAGTAGAACATTGTATTTTCCACCTACTCTAATACTACAAGTGTTTTATTTTGCTGAACGCAAATTCGCCAATATTGGTGCTGTTGTATTAAAATTTTCACATTGTTTATTAATTAATATTTTTTTTTGTCTAAGCATTACATATTTATCAGTATCTAGATATTTCCTGAAGATCATCATCAAACAAATAATTTATCTACTTATTTAAGATGTTTTTTGATAGAGTACAAACTCTATAGAGTTTGTACTCTATCAAAAAACAAGAATTTAGTATTTGTAAGGTCATAGCGACAAAGGCGGTGTGCCAAAATGTTTTCGTTTTCGCTTTGTTATAGAATCGCCGATAAAATGTACGGAATTGACAAAAGCTTTCGTTAATATGACGTTGACGTTCGACTCGTCCTTTGTCAATTCCATACATTTTGATCGGTGATTCTATAACGAAGCGAAAACGAAAAAGTTTCGGCTAAATGGCCAGGCCACATACATAAGACGAGTCGAACGTCAACGTTATATTAACGAACGCTTATGTCAATTCCATACATTTTCATCGGCGATTCTATAACGAAGCGAAAACGAAAACATTTTGGCACACCCCCCAGGTCTGCGGATATATCTGGTTGGTTGTTTTTCTCCAAACATGATCCTGTCCCCACAGAGCTCAGTGACATATGTATTTGAATAAGCACTTGGCTTTATGCATGGTACTTGTATGGAACTTTTATTACTGTGCATTTGCGTAAGGAATCCTTGCGTTGGTATAAAGAGTAGATCGTAAAATAAAAAGAAAAGGCTATATGCATAATATGCTATGATAAACTTAGTTATGTTTATTTATTTAATGCTTACTATTTGGAGTCTTTTCTTACCGAAGTAACGTTATTGAACTTGTAACTTAAGGTTGAATTGAAATGTCTCGTAACATAAAAAGTAATTGATGAACTATAAACTTAATGCTAGAATTTACCATCAGTCTTACTATGTAGAGGATATAAGCTACCGACGACTCTACTTTTATTAAAACAATTTTTAAAATGAGTAACATTTAAATATTCACTAACGCCTTGATTGGCTAACATCAAAAAGTTAACAACGCTTTAAAAAAACCGACTTCCAAGGTAAAAACAATAATAATATCCTTATAATATGAACTAAAAAGTAAAAAATAATTTTTCCTATCTCATGGTGCCTTTTTCCGAATTCGACTAAAACTCAACTATTTCTCTACTCAATCTTCATAATTTTGAAGTCGGTACCAGATATTATAGCTGAATCCAGATGCCAGAATATTTGAAACATTTGTAACTGGCACTGACTTCAAAATTATGAAGATTGATTACAGAAATAGTTGAGTTTTAGCCGAATTCGGAAAAAGGCACCATAAGATAGGAAAAAATATTTTTTACTTTTTAGTTCATATTATAAGGATATTATTATTGTTTTTTCGTTTTGGTAGCATATGCTTAGGATGCTTCTCATAAAACCAAAATCACCATATGTTTCCATATAAATTTTGAGGAGTTCCCTCGATTACTCATGGATCCCATCATCAGGTCACCACTTTTGTGATCATGGTACCAAATTGGAGTGAAAACTAATACAACAAAACAAAAATTTCGAAAATCGGTTCAGAAACGCACAAACGGCGGAGTAATCGTTAAACATACAAAAAAATCCACAGCCGAACATATAACCTCCTCGTTTTTTGGAAGTCGGTTGAAAAAAAGACGGGTTGCACTCCGGGAGTGCTGGCAGAAGTGAAAACTTGATTATTAACGTTGTGCATTTTTTAACCCATTTTTTATGAAAATCGATTATTAAAAAATCGATTTTTAAATTAATCGAAACCCTTACAATCGATTAAATTTTTTAACCCATTTTTTTATGAAAATCTATTTTTGAAAAATCGATTTTTTTAATTAATCGAAACCCTTACAATCAATTCGAGTTCGAGTTCGACACAAAACACTACTCTCCAACCGTCTTACGGTTTTTCCAAGGTTTTTCGATCAGCACGAGAATCTGACGCGAGTTTTACCACAAAAGTGCTCAACGCCGCTAAAGAAGTTTTCACTTCAATAATCTGTTAAAAAACGTTAGAAACTGAGCATCATTCTACTTCAGATGAATTCTCAATACACGTATAATACAGCCTAACTGCAGTTACTTGAATGGCCAATAAAAAGGGTATTGAGTAGTGGTATGACAATATAAGAAATCCCATCGGGTTGCAGTGGTGCGTAACCGGTGGTAAACCAAATAGGGCTCCAAACCGGCTCCGAGATGGTGAAGGATAAAAAATCAAGTATTTTGAAGTGCGATTGGGATTGTAAGAATGGGTTCAGTAGATAGGGTTTAATCAAGATTCTTAATCGGCTAAGATGTAACTTTTAAACTTTATAGCTTATATAGGAACAAAAGCTAACAAAAAGTTATCATAACATTATTTGGCCTAGAAAGTGAATTTTTCTAGACTTCGCAAAGCTTGACTTCTTGTTTGAAATAAAAATAAAGATATGACTTCTTGTTTTAAATGAAGAGGTAATTCGACTTTTTGAAATACTGTACCTACTTATGTCAATTTCTACAATCTGCATTTTACTATCAGAGAAGTTGATTCCTAGGCAGATGGGGAACCTACCTAGTATGGTCGTGTTACGCCGAACCCAGCCGGCAGATCACAATAATTTACATTGAATTGGCATGATGATGTTGGTCTGTCAACTGCCTAGGAGCAACTAATATATATTCTATGCTATGAGTCAATTTATTCGATGGTACATACTTACGAGTATACTTCTTATAAATTAAGATAATTCCTTATAAACTAAGATAAGTCGATAAAGTTTTTTCAATGCAGTATTTTTAAAGGGTTTTACGTGGCGACCAACGAATCCTAACGACCAAATAGAATAAATATGCGTGCAGGTAAACGCGGGTGCGACCGGTCTACAGCTTGTATTAACGGAAATTGCTAACAAATTACCGCAGAAGACATTTAATACTACACCTCATCGAACATTCGCATGAGTTATTTTAGGGTTCTCGCTTATCCTAAGGGCGTTCCTTACGGAGATTCCGTAATTTACCGTACTTCAAGTCTTATAAACTAATAATTTGAAAGCTACAAAGTTATAATAAAAATACAGCAATAATCTTCAGTATATGAACATTCCTTTCCCCGTTTTAAATTTTCTATTTTTGTTTATTATACTTATGATATCAGCTTCCAAAGTAAAACCAATTTATTAAAATTCAAGCATACTTCAGCATCTCCTTAGGATTTACAAATTACTTTTATTTGAGACACACGCCAATAGATCGACAATATCATAAGCTACATATTTCCCGTTTTAAATTTTTTTAGGACAATTTTGAATTAAGATAAGTAAAAAAATTGGGTTTTGGTGCGATCTCGGCAACGCGGCAAATGTATGGCCAAGGTCGTTTGCTCGGGGGACGGCCTTAAGGCCCCGTATCCAGGGGAGCTGATCGATGTGATCGGACTGATCGCAGGCTAACCTGACCGGCTTGAGAACGTCAGGAATTCACAAAACAAGTCCAGCTGGCTTGCGGTCACTCCGACCAGAACGATCGGCCTCCCCGATCAGCGACAGAACCTTTATACTTTAACACCAAGGACACGATGTGACAAATTACTTATAATACCTTATAAGTAATTTGTCACATCATTTAACTGTCTTAGCACAAGTCAGACTTGTCGCGGGTTTTGACCAATATGGTAGTTTCGGTTCATGAAAGGTTTTATTGTACTCAGCTTCTTGTACTATTGATTTTCAGTAGTTAAACGACTGTCTTGTCGTAGGTGAGCGGTAAGCCTTAATCAGGTTTGTACGGGACCCATGTTTAACTGGAATTTGTTGGTAATTACCACGTTGAGGGAGTTATCAGACTGCATTGATACGTTGAAGTCTTTGAGTCTTTATATGTATTCGTCTTCTTTTATATTTTTTTCTCTAGATATTGGCCCCTACTTTTGATGTCTTATTGAAAACTATTCTGTGGACCTGGACGGTGTTCTTTCCCAGTATTCAAAGTATCTCCATTTTCAACAAAAATAAAAATTCATTCATCATTTCATTTTAATTTTAAAAAAATTTCATGTAAATCCGTTCAATTTGAAGTGATAGACAAACAGACACAGTTTGCATTTATAATTTTAGTAAGGGATATTTACCATTAATATGATAACTGTATTTTAAAAAATTGGGCAGTTCTGGTAATATTACATACATACGCGTCGAATTGATAACCTCCTTTTTTGAAGTCGGTTAATGAAGTCGGTTAAAAAATAACGTCTACCTTAAAAAAATGTAATCTAATTAATATTTTATGAGAGGCATTTTTAGCCCTTATTACTCGTAGTCCTACGCACCTGACCAGATAATAACTCAAGTGGCCTGTTTAATGCACCCCAAATCTCAACAGGCTTCCTCAAACTGATCTTATTTTTAAGGTCAGGTCACACGAGAAGTGGCGAGATGCGACGCGACAATGCATAAAGATATGAAATTGATCTGTCAACTCGTCACGCTGTTTTTGATATTGAAATATTTTAATGCTCCACCTTGGGCATGTTGTATAACTGTAATTGCCAAATGCCCATGGAGGCCCATGGCATTGTGAAACTATCTAGTCTAATTCTATGGACCATACTTACTATACTTACTAATATCATAAATGCGAAAGTGTATTTGTTACCTCTTCACGCCCAAGCCGCCGAAATGACTATAATGTACGGTTCTCGCGCGATAAACGAATTTTTACTTTAGCATGCAGCAAAAGTACGTTTATATCGTTTGCAAATTCATGCCGCCTCTTCAGGAAAGAGGCTATCTTCAACTTAAATGCATCCTCAAGTTCGCTTCGTTTTGTTTCATTTATTAGTGAACTGTGACCTGGCCCTTATTTTCATCTCAACGTGAGGTCGTCAATCAAGGAGTTTTAATAAAGCGCCCCATATCGCTCTGTTGAGAGTAATTGAAACATTTTTCAAATGAAAGTATAAATTAAGGCCGTCGAAATTTGTCTCGAACGCAAAAGTAAGAGACCACCCCTTAATAAGTTTGAAGAAGCCTCAGTGTTTGATTGGGGACTCGAGTTTGATACACAAGGAGTTTGTATTTGAAAAGTCCATACTTTACATGCGAATGTGTAACCTCTTAATTTAGAGATTTTAGATGGAAGGAACTATGGAGAGAATATAATATACTTAATAGTTTTTCTCTACCGTAAAAACTATTATATTATATCCTCTCGATCAAAAGAACTAAAGGTAAGTAAAACGAATTTTGCGCGAAATTTGTGGACATTTTGATTTATGATATTATACTTATGAGCATGTCGATTTTAAGCATCTCCTTTCCGTGATATAGAAAAAGACGCTTGTTACAAATAACAAAATGTCCACCGTGAACCATAAAACTATACAAGACATTTAATCCAAAAGTAGGAAGCAGGAAGTAGTTTCTGATATCTAATTAGCCATATCTCAATTACCCAAGAAATTGGACACACCATAAGAAGCCATAGCATGCTTATTAGTCATTTACCTACTTCTAGAGATACCATACTTTTGAGTTTTGACCGACTTCCGACAGAGTATGAAGTTACAGATATCCATTACAGTGAAATTATTATTATTATCGTAATTGGATAAAATAATGTTAGGATAATGAATATAAAAACTAATGAATCAAAGATATTTAATGGTTATTAAATAATATTATTATTATTTAATGTAGTCTTCGTGTTTGCCTTCCCTAATGTTTCGAGTTTTAACAGGAATCAATTCCACAGAAACGCCGATACCTTGAGTAAATGAAACTTCTTTCAAAATGTTTAGAAAGTGCGACCGAAAGTAAGTATTTTAAGTAGTAAGTAGACTACAAAATTG
This sequence comes from Lysandra bellargus, assembly GCA_905333045.1. Taxonomy (NCBI): domain Eukaryota; kingdom Metazoa; phylum Arthropoda; class Insecta; order Lepidoptera; family Lycaenidae; genus Lysandra; species Lysandra bellargus. The sequence goes on along the minus strand of HG995336.1, from coordinate 4,616,497 downwards.
ACTGTTCTGTCAATTGTAATAGAGCTTTAAGCCTGGGTTACACGGTGCGAGCTGACATGCGAGCTGGCCTAGTCAGTTACTGAGGTGCAGCTACTTGCACCGTGTGACCACATCATACGAGTTACTTTCAAATGCGAGTGAGTCAGTTACTCGCGTGCGAGTTACTACAACATTTTTTGTTTTCACCGCCACTCGCCTTCTCCCACCACAGATACAACTCAACTAGGCTATGACACTAGAGCATTACCTATCTACTGCGTTGACAGCAGCTTGCATGGTGTGACCCAGGGAGGCGAGTCGAGCTGCTCTCGTGCGAGTGCACAGGCACAGTAGCTGCCTGCTGTCACTTCAGGTGCTCGTACTGTGTAACGCACCCTTTAGGAAGCCGATTCGAAACGAGCTATACGGAGCTTTTCAGCTTTCAATGACAGCAGTCTTAAATTATTATTAGCGCTCTCTTCAGTATTTGCGTTTCAAGACTAAAGAAGGCTTTTAAGGCTAAGTTTATTAAAATTCCCTTATATTCTGAAGGAACGTGAATAAAATGCATGTATAATTTAATATTTACGCATATATTTTAATGTAAGTAGTTGATAATAATATGCATGTTTTAGGAAACGGCAATAAAGGTCATTTTATATTATTTCATGCTAAAGACTGCTTATTGAATTATCAATAATTGTTCGGTTTAAATAAGTCTGAAGATATTCGATCCGTATTTGGCTTTGGGCCAATTTCAGCAACCTCTGTTTAAAGTTTATTGTCAATAATATTGTATCAATTTGTTTCTTTTTTTATTCTTGTTTCTATTATTATTATATTATTTTTGTTTCTATTATTATATTCTATCAGACTGCAAAATATTGAATCGATCAAATATCTGGAAGCTGCTTACAATCTTTCATGAAGTATCTAAACCCAAAATATTCCAGCAGTTATGATGATGAACTTTTGGTAAAAGACTGTCGATCATGTCAGCTTTTAAACGAAAAATTTTAACTAAATTAAATTCGGTCCATCCGGTCCGTTAGGATTCTGCGCTACCAAGAGCATACAAATACTGACAGACAAGCATATGACGCATCAAACTCATAACACTTCTCTTTTCAGTTTAAAAAAAATAGTCGTTGTTGAAATAGCGACAAAATCTACTTTAATTTTTAGTCACGTCTCAAAAGCAAAAGTTATCAATAGTTTCGCTTGTGCACAGGTGCTGTGGGTATATTTCCGATAGTTTTCAAGTCTTTCCTCAAAGCTGGGGGGGTCTGAAGAGCCGCTTGACATCTTAAGGACTTATTGAGTTTTGTATGCACGCCGCCTTGTTACATATTGAATCAGATTTCAAAAGTTAGGGCGTTCTTCCATTAGCTTTTGTGCACTGGGATAAGTATACGAAAGTAGGAAAATTAAAACACTTGAAAATGTTTTGACATGTTTGTAAGATTGTTAGGGAGATATTTTTGTGTCGTTATTCAGATTAACGCATTTTTATTTATATGCGACTGCTGTCAACCTAAAATACTCTAAAAATAGGAATACTCGCTAAAACACTCACTTACCTTATTTTATATTTGGTCCGATATGTGATGGAATACGCGAAGTGTGAAAACAACAGAAATCGCGTTAGGCAACTGAACATAAAAGCCGTAAGCTTACTTAACAGTGTTAAGCGCATAAACGTACCCGTATTTTAACACAATCCGTACCCTTCCACAAAAAGGATAAAACGACGCTGATATATTTTAGGGGATTTTTTCACCCAAAATGTGACCCCTCTGATATTTTTCAACTTTCCAACCTGACGCTGAGTTAACCGTGTTTTCAGGGAATTATATCCAATATTTCACCTGTTCTTTGTCGCTAGTTTTTGTGCTATGATAAATGTGCTCGAAAGTAAGACGTATGACGTTCAACCTCATTTAGAAACTGGGGTAGCACCGCATATAGGTATTTTTGCTAAAACGTCAGCATATTATATATAGACTTTTAAGAACGAAAAGACTCCTGAATTTAAACGTGTCCGCACCTGTCTCACTTAAAAAATCAAACATACAAAATCAATCTGAATCAGCGCCTTAGTACAAGGTGCTAAAATTTGTGGGTTCGTATCGATACAGCTGATTATTGTTCAAATTTTAATGTGGCTACTCACTGCTGAAAAAATTGTTTATATTTAGGAAAACATATTTTATTCAGTAAAGAATTTAAACGGAACAAATATTAGCTCTGTGTGCATGTAGAAAAGCCATATAATGATTCCACGCGAAGAGCTAGAACGGAAGAATGACCCACGCTGATGAAGCGCACAAAAAAATGATATTCGGGATTCAAATCAATATATATACAAAATATGTAATATTAACCCATTTAGTATGGTAATATTTAATTTCCCAAAATGGCTGTATAGGTAAAGCAATGTTGGCGTAGAGATTATGGATCGGGCAAATGCACAATGCCTATTGAAAGGGTGCTGAATGCCGCACAATAGAAACCATGTGGAGGCTTAGATATTTTTACACACTGTGAAATATGAACGCAATTTTAAATCAGAAATTGTTTTTAGGAGGGTAGGGAGAGATTAAAAATATGTGGAATATTGTATTTAAATGCAAGAGATTTCAAATATCGAATGAATTTGACAGGACACAAGGAACTTGTCAATAATTCTCGTGGCACTTGGTTGACATTGTCATGGGGGATGGTTGCACTGACCTCCATTATACTTGTATAATGGAGGTCAGTGCAACCATCTCAACTCTCAACTTTGCAGAGAGCTGTCAATCAAGTTTTTAATACTTTACAAAGCGACAGCAACAGTGCCAAAAGCCACCGCGAACCTTTCCATAGAGTATGTGAGTTTTCTTTGTAAGTTTTAAATAAATTCTTAAAGATCTCTAAATATCTCTAAATACATAATGCTCATAATGGGAAACTCGTGTTTTTCCTTAGTTACACCGGCGTTTTATAAAAGATGTTCAGTCATTTGATATAGTTCCAACACAACAATGGATCCATTGAACCTTCGCGTAATACTGACGAGTGAAGTAAGGAGAATGGGGTTAGGTAAACCGAAGTATAGCGCGCTACACACTTTGTAATTTTTTAGGCATACGGTATACTGAACACGGTATGCCTATAATTCCGTAGCTGGGCGCGACTCGAATTTAGTTCAAGTAATTGTTTGTGTCCGATAATTTAAAAAAGACGGGTGCACTCCGGGAGTGCCGGCAGAAGTGAAAACTTGATTATTAACGTTGTGCATTTTCTTAACCCATTTTTTTGAAAATTGATTATTAAAAAATCGATTTTTTTAATTAAGCGAAACCCTTACAATCAATTCGAGTTTGAGTTCGACACAAAACACTACTCTCCAACCGTCTTACGGTTTTTCCAAGGTTTTTCGATCAGCAAAGAGAATCGGACGCGAGTTTCACAGTTTTTACCCATCCCACAAAAGTGCTCAACGCCGCTAAAGAAGTTTTCACTTCAAAAAATACTTTATGTAAATTACTAAGTTATTCATAATTTACAATCTAAGTAACATCATCTTTTCCTGAAGCACTTTCCGCTAGGTGATAAAATTATGTTCCTACTTGCATGGATGGAGTAGGTTTAAACTACAGTCATTAACTTACATTATCAAGCTTCCAATGTAATTAAACGTTGAAATAAGCATTTATTTGCTGTCTACGTTGCTTAATTAATTTTAAAACTTCAGTAAGACGCCGCAACTCAAAGAAAAAAAAAAACAATTCTGAAACTTCCTTACAGCGTTTCAGGAGCGATCAAGGCTTGAAATAACCGGTATTGTATGCTTCAGACCACTCCACGTCCCTCTTAATTAAGGGGGGACTGCACGACGAGCCATTCAGCGTCTACGAAGATAACGAACCTCTCTCGGTTATTTCCCTGTTGCTTTTACCCTCTTTCAATTGTTTTCAATGTCAAGTGCGCTTGATTAAACACGGTATTTTTTGCGTAAGTGCGCGTTTTTGTATTTTTTGTTGAGTTTTGTGGATTGTCGTAGACGTCGCGAATCGTGACCCGTAAAATATAGAGGGTAAAAGCGACAAGTAACAAGAATACGAAATGCGGAATTGGTTTAATATTGCAAGGTTTGCATGTAGATAAAAAATAATAGAACTTCCTATGTGTAAAAATTGCTGTAAGATAAAGATTTTTTATATTACATTTAGGTAAATTTGTGAAGTAACGAACAAGTAACTCTATTTTTGTATAAAATTGAAGTTGAAATTTGTAACGTTTGATTGGTCAAGTTTTATAACATCTTTTCCTGCCTCTGTTACTTAACAGTGCTGCAGTGTAACTACCAATATCCTACTATACATTTAATTTAGCTGGATCTGTCTTTAAAAATGCAACTCTACATGTAGTTTTAATTAATTAATTAAAACCATCCTAATAGGTACAGCCTTGTACATGGAAAAAGCGGTACCTCCGTAGTAGGTAAACTTTTTATGTACACATTTAAACAGGATAAGTTACTCTTAAGGCCGTCCCCCGAGCAAACGGCCTTCACCATACATTTGCCGCGTAACGAGATCGCACCAAAACCCTATTTTTTTACATATCTTAGTTCAAAATTGACCTGAAAAAATTAAAACGGGGAATATGTAGTTTATGATATTGTCGATCTATTGGCGTGTGTTTCAAATAAAAGTAATTTGTAAATACTAAGGAGATGCTGAATGTATGTGTTCGCGACTGGCTGTACTACATATCTGTACTATGTCATATTTTTGCTAATTGACATTTTATATTTTTGTACACAATTTACCGAGACTCGAGAGAATACAGTTGTCGTTGCAGTTCGAGTGTATCATTTATAGTTACTTATTAGTAATTATTAGTAGTTATTTTCATCTTCATTATACAGTCCACCTCTCCCATCGTTATCAGTAAGCTTGAATTTTAATAAATTGGCTTTACTTTGGAAGCTGATATCATCAGTATAATAAACGAAAATAGAAAATTTAAAACGTGGAAAGGAATGTTGATATCTTATTGAGGTTGATATACTGAAGATTATTGCTGTATTTTTATTATAACTCTGTAGCTTTCAAATCATGAGTTTATAAGGCTCTAAATACGGTAAATTACGGATTCTCCATAGGGAAGGTCCTTAAACGTTTCGCATTGGCAAAACAGGTAATACTGTTAGTGAACTACTGTTCACTAACAGTATTAATGAATGAAGGTAATACTGTTAGTGACTAATATTATAAATGCGTATCTGTCTTCGAGAACAATAGATTTCCAAGAATCAGCGATTGAAGAATTAAACCACTGAATATATTTTGCGGAAATTTTGCATGAAGATACTTTGAGTCCCGGGAAAAGACATAGGATACTTTTCTGAAAAGAATGTACGGTTCTCGATAAATAAATTATGACTGAGTTACGGGCGTCGTCTAGTAGACAAATAAACAGAAGGTATACAGAATGTAGGTATTCTAAGGATTTTTATCGTTGTCAAATGGAGACTTGGATATTGTGAATTTGAAATTCAAAGTACTCATACGTTCGGTACGTCATTAAAACCCTGCGATATAATGAGTGGCTTCGTTCTTCTCATTTTGTTCTCATTATACCGCAGCGATCAAAAGAATATTCGAGATACGGGAAATCCGAATTCCGAATTCAACATCTCCATAGAACAATAGAATCATCATTTGTGATGAATGGATTTTGGTACATCAGTTCTACTCATAACTCAGTACAGTTTCAGTTTCTATTTTTCTTAAGTTTTCTTTAGTTGTTAAAACTACTTAAGTAAAATTCATTCAGCTTTGTATTTTTCTATATTATAGAAAATCTAAATCCTCATTTAAGCCTGTTTACATCGAAACGACACGAGGTACAATAATAATTATAAAAGCAACGCAAAATATGAAATGTTTCATTTCACATCGCTAATATCACAATGTACACTAAACTTATTATTATTAATACGTAAACCCAGAGGGGGTACTGACCTTACCTTGCGGGGAATTGATTACCGGGCCGCCCGCTACGGGCCGCCCGTCACGGGCAGGTCTGTCGCATGTCTGCTCGTCAATTCCTGGGTACGGGCACAGACATGCCCGCCGACCCGTGCCCGCAGCCTGCCCGCGAGATTGCATTTTTCCCGCGCGGGCACGGGCAAGTCTGTACATGAATGGTCGCGACAGGCGGCCCGTCGCCATTTGCGCCTTGGAGAGCGACTGAAGTGCACTTAAAATATATTTTTAAAACATAGTACTGTAAACAATACAAACATTAAACTTAAGAAAAACCAACAAAAACAATTTTGACATTCGTTTATTTCCATTTACCGGTCGCATCCTTGTTTGTGGAAAGTTATAAAAGCGAGGATTACATGAACACCGATCTACGTAAAGCCGCTTACAGCGAACTTATTGAAAAATCCAAAGAAATCAATGCCGATGCTGATCTAGCATCTGTTAAAAAGAATATCGAGTCCATGAGTCCACGACCGAGCTGCAGCTCTCTATCTATTCGAGTGACTTGCCTGTTCTGTGTGTGTTCAATAGAGGCAAGTGGCAGACTTGTGCCAGACAGGAGTCATCTCATTTTTTGTGTCATAGAAAATAGCTAAAGACTAGAATGTGTTTAATACGTAAGGATTATAAATCCTTCAAAATATTATAACTGTTAGCACAAAGAATGTGTATCTGGTATCATTTTCTTGCGATAGAGTCTAATGTCGTTACCGAGTAAGACGGTAGAAAACATCGGTCAACGACACTAGAACCACCTAGATTCCAGAACCTAGGGCACAATGTTATTGACAAAGTCTTACTCCGGTTGTTTTGCCTGCATAATGTTAGCTCTTATTGAAATTCAAAATTTGCTTACATAGCCTAGAAACGGTCCTGAAATGTAACTTTAGTATTTATTTGGGCTAAATTCAAATTCAGCATTTAGAATGAAAGGTGCTTGATATAAGTAACGGCAAGTAGAAGAAATGTGCATTTTAACATGATTTTTTATTAAATTTAAGTATGGTTCAGAATGTCTAAAACTAATCTGTAAAAAATTTGACGCAAACGCCCTAAAATAATTATTATATGTACAGTTTTTGTACTCATTTTACTCGTATAAAAGTTAGCAGGGTCTATGAATTAAAGACAAAATTAACATCCCAAGTTATATTATTCCATTGCTTGGTTCAGAAGTTGTGGAATTTAGTTCTGTGCCTACTGCGCGTATCCGTGGAAACTTTGAGTAACTTGTCCTTTGTATCTCATGTCCTATAGGTAGGGGTAGGTATAGCACATAATAAATTAGAATTCTCATAGTGTAGAGACTAAACCGCTGTACTGAAGACTGAAAAGTGAAGGCTAGTTCTACATATGAAAAAAGCCTTATCCCGTTTAATGGAAGGTAAATAAAGAAGAATCCTGGTAAAGTTCGAGATTATAATATAAAATCGCTATTAATCCTTCAGGCCCCGCGCGAGCACCGGTGATCGCGACAACAATAGAATATAATAGCAATTCCTGGAAATTCCGACTGAAGTATTAATATTAAAAATGCGAAAGTGTGTCTGTTTGTCTGTTACCTCTTCACGCCCAAACTGCTAAACTGTTTTTGCTAAAATTTGGTGTAGAAATACTCAAATTTTTTAATCGGCGGGAAAGGACATAGAATACTTATTATCCCGGAAATTTAAATTACATAATATTAAGGGCGTTCCTTACGGAGATCCAGTAATTTACCGTATTTCAAGCCTTATAAACTCATAATTTGAAAGCTACAAAGTTATAATAAAAATACAGCAATAATCTTCAGTATATCAATATTCCTTTCCCCGTTTTAAATTTTCTATTTTTGTTTATTATACTTATGATATCAGTTTCCAAAGTAAAACTAATTTATTAAAATTCAAGCATACATTCAGCATCTCCTTAGGGTTTACAAATTACTTTTATTTGAAACACACGCCAATAGATTGACAATATCATAAACTACTTATTCCCCGTTTTAAATTTTTTTAAGACAATTTTGAACTAAGATAAGTAAAAAATAGGGTTTTGGTGCGATCTCTGCAACGCGGCAAATGTATGGCCAAGGTCGTTTGCTCGGGAGACGGTCTTAAGAAGGCGACTAACCCAAAATTGTCGATTTTATAAATCATTTTTGTACTTGATAATAAGCCCCGAATCGTTTAATTTTCTAAACATAGATACTACATTATATTTCCAAGAATTCAATTTGAGCGAAAACACGATATCGTAAAATTTTCTCGATAGAAAAAAATCACAAAGATGCCTCTAACTTTGACGATTTTTTTCGTATATTGCCAAAACTACGCAGTAAACTGAGTTAATATTTTTACACATCATATAAAACTCTATCACCGAGGGTTCGACCTAGCGGATTTTTAATATTCTCTATATTTTTATTTGCCTCACCTCTCAGTCGCCAACAGTCGCGTTCGCGCGCGCCTGAGGAGAGGACGTACTCCATTTGCCTTTACTCCGAATTGAGAAAATATTTAATCGAAACCATGAAAAATTAAATAAACACACTAAAAGCAACATTTACAGGAGCAAACGGGAGCCGATGAATAATTGTAGACGGCTTTTTAATTTAATACAAAATATGTTTATTTGTTTACAAATATGATAATATTATCATGACAAATAATTTGTCAAACCCATATGTTGCGGCCGCACATGCGTAGTGCTTCATGCTTGAGACGATACCATTGGACGATCTGCGTGTATCGTCCAATGGTATCGTCTCGTAGCACGACGCTTCATGACGATAGACGAATCAGCGGTCGCGGCTATAGAGATTGAAAAAATAAATCGGCTGTTTTGACAAAAACTAGTGTCAACTAGTGACAACGATTTGAAAATCGATTTGGTTTCAATGAATGTCGTACTCGATACTATGGAAATATCGAATAAATTTCTTCGGACAACGCTACGGTCTTGAAATGATAGTCACCGGCTACACGGTCAATTTTTCATCAATCTGATCCATTAATCTGGTGTCAATCTGATTGACGGAATATTGATGGTTATAAAAAGTTCATATTAAAAATACGATCAATCCATCAATCCGTGGCGTACACGATTAAATTTTCGTCAATCCGTACCAGATTGATGGATCAGATTGATAAGAATTTGACCGTGTAGCCTGTGACATAAGATTAAATTATCAAACAGTGATAACATTATAATATTATATGCAAAATTCACTACTTTGACCACTCGCTTGATAATAAATATTAATACTTCAGTCGGAATTTCCAGGAATTGCTATTGTATTCTATTGTTGTCGCGATCACCGGTGCTCGCACGGGGCTAGGGCTTGAATATCGGATGGTTTTTCAATTCCGGAATTGGGTTTCGATATTCAGTATTTCAATTCCGGAATTCCGGAATTCCGGAACTCAAAAGTGTCTTTTTTGTGAAAAAAAGTTTAAATTGAAAATATTGAAACCAAAAGATCAACGCGAGTGGGATTTGAACCCACGAGCCTGGCGATCCGTGCCAGCCACTGCTAGAGCTAGTTGGTTAGAACCAACTAGCACTGTGAGTGCAGAACACAAATAAAAAAGTTTATATTGACTCTATCTAAGTGTAAAAAGATTGCAAAAATGTCATACCTAATATTATTATTTTATTATTTAAATGTATGTTTTCTATCAAATACCATTAATTTTATGGATTTACTTTCTTAGTGTGTATTAGAAATATTATCAAATAAAACAATTGAAATGAAAAGTACTCGAGTTTTATATACTTATAAGAAAAATCAGAAATTATTCATTTGTAGTAATTAAAGTCAATGAAATCGCATAAGAAGCTCACTACACTAACGGAAACGTGCGACAGCTGTTGATGATTTATAATCTAAGTACATTTTTGTTTATAATGAAATTTTAAGAAGGTAAGCGCGTTCAAACTGTCGTCATTGAGTGAGCTTCGTACGCGATTACATATATTGGTGACCACCGAAAAAGCTCTTTCCGCTTCTACGCTCGTTGGCGGTATTGTTTTCAAATATTGGAAACATTTTTGTAGGTACTGTCCTCTAACGCCACCGTTTTCATAAACTGCCATCTCTACTCATAAAACTTTGTAAATCTAAAACGTTCGTCTTCCTTCTACTTTTTACTGTTAATTTGTTTTGTATAAATATGGATGCGCCGCGCCTCAAGCCGAATAATATTTTATTTTTTTCAATATCGAAATTTCGATAATGATCTCGCCAATTCCGGAATTGGAAACGATATTGGATTTCTTCGGAATTCCGGAATTATGCCAATTCCGGAATTCCGGAGCTCAAGCCCTACACGGGGCCTGAAGCATTAATAAGAGTGTGAACAAAGGTGACGGCACATATTTTATGAAAGGATTTAAAAGTGTAGGTACATAATATACCTAGTACCTACTACATCTATACTAATATTATAAATGCGAAAGTATCTCTGTCTGTCTGTCTGTCTCGCTTTCACGCCAAAACTACTGAACCGATTGTAATGAAATTTTGTACACAGATAGTCTAAAGCCTGAGAAAGGACATAGACTACTTTTTAACTGGAAAAAGGGGTTGTAAGGGGGTGAAAATGCGTAAATTTGTTCAAATTAAGTTAGTTCCAAAAATTCACAATAGATGGCGCCGTGCGTCTCCTACATCGCGCTATCGCTTGCTCATAAGTCTTTCTATAAGACGTGGTACCATGTTGAATTGTGTTTTTCGATAATTTCGATTGTTATACACGTTGATATTTGATAATGTATAACTCACTACTCAGTACTTCATCTATGTAGTGATGAGTGACGTAACCTTAAACCTACCAATCTATGATAAATAGTTTATGGGTAAAGCTAAAGTTATGAAATATTATGTGCACAGTGCACATTGCACAGCTATTTTAGGCTATTTTGATTTAAGGGGTACCAGGGTTTTAAAAACCTTTAAAATTTGACACCAATTTTGTTGACACCGTACACTGAAGTCCACGCGGACGAAGTCGCGGGCAACAGCTAGTAATATTATATTATAAGGTCTTTTATAGCCGTTTTGTGTGAAAAATGTCCTTTTTAGGGTTCCGTACCCAATGTCTGTCTGTCCGTCTGTCTCCAGGCTGTATCTAGAACGGCTATAGCTAGACTTCTGAAATTTTTACAGAATGTGTATGTCGTCCCTTTGACTGAACAACACCATTCAATCACACGGCTATACGTCGTTTAGCCGACTTGTTGACTGTAACGTTCAACACTACAGCTAGACGACGCTTAGCTAACTGGTTAAATGGCAAATTAACTAAGGTGACCATTCGCTTAGTGTTATTACCACACAAGCGTAATGATAAGAAGTAGAATAAATTGTATTCTAACTCATTTTGAACACAATAATTGCAATAAATACATTGGTGATGCTTTTCATAATCCCTTAAGAGCATACGCTAAGACAATTTTTCCATACAAACGTATTCCCCAATTTACTCCCTGGACAATGCGTCTACACAAATGATTTTAATATACAATATTGGGATCTGTGAAAGCTATGCCTCCACGTTTGATTTTTTCTTAAATTTACTAATAAATAAATAAATATCACCCTTCGAAATTCACAAAAAATGACTGCCCCATACCCCGCCAATCGACCGATCATAAAACAAATTTCAAAGATCTTTAAGAAAAAATGAAAACGTACAGGCATAGAGGCACTCTTCCTGCAGATATTTAATGAAAAAAATAATTAGATAGGCTCAATTTTGAAGGAGGGAATCTGAGGAATACGGGACCTCGACTTACGCTAAAAATTTGTCGGAAAATGGGCCTGAGCTGCATCTGTCTCTATCACAATCTGCGGGGAAGGCAGGAAGTGAGGGGGGTATTGTCAGTGGCTACAGTGTTTTGTATACATGTACATATTATTACATATACTTGTACATCGCTGCATACTACGATTTGGCGCGGGTTTGCCTGTCGACTTATGATATTATAGCGTACTGTATAAACCTGGTAAGAGAATGTACAGTTTATGTACTACGACTATGCAGTATATAACCGTACCTATTATATTACGAATTTTACGTATAAAACTAACTTTTACCTGCGGCTTCTCGGTGTGTCGAACTTTTTTCATCGCTCGAAAACAATTTATTGTTCCCTAAAAAACTGTCAAAGTTACGAAACGCACACAGATAAAATCTTGGTTAGGACTCGGGAAGCTAATAAGTAACTATCATCTATACTTATTATGTAACAAAGTCGTTTTTTTCCCTCATGTCCCTTTGTTAAATATATCGATAGTGGAAAATGTGGAAAAAACGGGGAAAATTATTTGAAAGGGCCAACTTGAACGCGCTAATCTCAGGAACTACTGGTCCGATTTGAAAAATTCTTTCAGTGTTAGATAGTCCATTTCTTGAGGAAGGCTATATACATAGGCTATATTTTATCACGCTAAGACTAATAGGAGAATGTCGAAAAAACGGGGAAAATTATTTGAAAGGGCTTATCTCGCGAACTACTGGAGCAATTTTTATGTTATTTGGCACAGATAAGAAGTAGACCACGTGAAGGATCATAGGCTATCGATTTTAATCATTTTTTCAGTGGCTATATATTTTATACCCGTGCGACGCCGGGGCGGGTCGCTAGTAAAATATAATTTGTTTTTCATATATAATTTATTTATTATGCGACCATAATATTTTCTACTCTATCTCGTAGGTACTGGTAAATTTCGTGAAATACGACGATAATATAATTATTTTACTGAGTGATATCCAACCTAGTTATTGAAAAAACCGAATTCAAAAACCGTGGGAGAGCCATGCTTCAGCACGAATGGGCCTGCTCAACCGGAAAAATACCACGCGCTCACAGAAAACCAGGAGATCGTCGTCCAACCTAGTTGGAGGTCGACCTACACGGTACACCCCGATTTCCCAGCCTTGGTCTCCATTCCAGAGTAAGTTTACTCCAGCGATCGTCTGTTGTCCCCTTATTAGTAGTTAATTTGCATTCTATTAATTATTGAGTTTTATGATCCTGTGTTTTATCATGAAGACCGTATGATTGTACATTTCACTCTAGCAAATAAATTATTATTATTATTTTATAAAAAAAATATCCTGAAATCCGGATTATCCGGATAATTCGGGATTTTTGAAGTTTTTTAAATATTTATGGTAAAAGGCTTTGCCGTTATTTTCCTATTACATACTTCTGTACTACATAAGTAAGTACTTACTAGTAATTCATTAATTCGACGACCATATTTTCTATTCCGATTCCAGTAATTCTTTTTTGTTGTATTAATTAGTATTGTTCAACTTAGGAAATAGTGCAAGTTTCATCAAAATCGGTTCAGTAGTTTTGGAGATAGGGAGTTTTAATTCTCAATTACGTACAATTATTCTAGTCGGTTTTATCTTTTTAAAATATATTTTTTCATAATTTTATCTACTTACTAGTGAAAAAAAAGAAAATCTGGATTTTCTAAAATAAAAATTTGGATTTTTCGTATCCCCAAAAAATCTGGATTGTCTGGATTTTTCGAATTTCTAAGTACTTATCCGGATCCCCAATCTAATCCAAGCAGAGTCCAAAACGGAAAGCTGAAAATCAAGTCCATAAACAATAGCAGAGACCATACATTTATTACTCGACAATAGCCAGAGTCAAATAACAAATTACTAATAGGACGAGAAAAGTTACATTTGCAAATTGGTTGCAAACGAAACACAGCACAACGCTAACGTAAATTATATCCACATTCCACAATAATATTCCTTCGATCGTGGAAAAACGAGACACAATAGCCTTTCTATTGTTATCGCGGTCGCATGCGACCGCTTGGGGCTCGAACTTCGAAGGAATATTATGATTATTATCTCCAAGCACACTGCGAGCTGCTCGGGAACGAGGGGCCCACGGGGTGAGATGGGTGGGCGGGAGCGGCGCACGCACATAGACAGAACACTCACACACATACACGGGCCCGCGCATGGTGTAACGCGATGGCAATAGTTTCTTCAAATACCTATTTTTGAAATTCTCCTGTACCCGCGTTCCCTCTTAAGAGCCCGGGTTACCCTCGAAATTCTCATACATACGTAATACCAAAATCATTTTCTCATACGACAATATTTAACATGTTTGAGTTATTTTTCAGCTTAAAATAGTAATTACCTAGGTTACCTAGGTAGGTACAAAAATTAACTTCAAAATATTTAAACACTAAAAATTTTTTTTTTGTATAAATTTTTTTTTTAATAAATTTACTACTAAATATTTAAACACTAAAAAATAGAGTAAAACACTAAAAATATATAAATAAATATTAAATTTACTACAACATATTTCAACTATAAAAAATATTTTTTAGGCGAATTATGAATAAAAGTACTTTATGCATATAGAAAAAATCTAGCTAGTTACGAGTTTCTATGCACGAACGAATGTATGTATGCAAAATTTTATTGAATCGGTTGAGCAGTTCGCGCACTAACATTGTGACATGAGAATTTTGTATATTTTATTCTGACAATAAGTTAAATATATTTTACGCAAATACACACAAACACTAACCAAATTCGGACGTGGATGAAGACGAGACTAGTAGATAAATAAAGCTATAATATTTTTGTAACAACTATAACAGCTTAGGAATTCTAACCAGAATCGATCCAATAGTGTCGGAGCCTATTCGATTTCGATAAATAAACATAATATCATAAAGATAAGGCAAAAAGTATTAATTTGATTCCCAAATTACAGATGGAAAATGTGACTCGAACTTCTCAAAATTTTATCTGATATATTTGGTTATACTACGTTCGTACAAGAAGTGGTTACGAGAGTAATAACACAAATTTATAGCCGCGGTGACAATTTGAATGCGTTGGGCGAGTGCGGGGGGTATGAAGTGCGCGGGTGAAAACCGATTTTTTTCTGCCATAGGTCCCCCTCTTAAGGCATCTGCGCACAATCTCGTTCTCATCTACTGTCATTCAAACGGTCAGCAATGTAAACCGCCACAATAAGAGCGCCTTAACTAATTTAATCTAACCCTAAACGCTTGCACCGAAATGCCAAGTTGGAATGCGTCACCCCTATATTAGTGACCACAATAAAACTGAAGCCTTATCGACCGGGGGTCGGCGGCCTATGATTGTACTGTACAGTCGGGAATCTAGTGTCACATCGACCTTTTCACCATGATAATAAGGATCAAAGTGTTATCTAGTAATTTCAGCACCTTTTCAGTACAGTCGCGAAAGTCCAAGTGTCACATCGCCCTTACGACTATGATAATAAGGATCACATTGTGATTAGTCTGCACCTAACGTCAATAGGTAATGTCCTTTATGCAGTGAATATAGGTTAGAACTTAGAATGTTCCTTGTAATTACTTATTCATGTAATCGATACTTATGCAATTTTGCCCGGCTTTGTTTTGTATAAAAGCTGGTACTTTCTTTGTAACGTCACATTAAATTCCTTGTAGACGACCTGCAAACCTTCAAGAAGAGAGTGTATTCCCTCTTTAAAGGCCAGCAAGGTACCTGCAACTAATTGCTTTCCATCAGGTGACCCGTTTGCTCGTTTGCTCCCTAATTTTATAAAAAAAATGTAATTATTACACATGAATTTCAGTTAAAAGTACATTTCTCAAAACAAATTTAAAGAATTCACTACATAATAACAATCAGATGAATATAATAAGTAAACTCATTCTAGTAATTAATATATATAGAGAATTGGGCTCCTGAAACCTGAAAGTAAGCTAATCAATGCGCATGGAATTTTTGAACTTTTAATGTTCACTTTTCTACGAGCGAACAGAAGTCCAATCAAGCGGATTAAGTCGTTACGCGACAGAAAATAAACAAAGAATATTGATTTACTAGTCTGGGTGTAAATGTACGGTGTCTAGTGTCGACTGAACGTAGAGACATAGAGGCATAAAGACACATTATACACGAACGGTACTCAGAAAGTTTCACAATTTAACTGTGTATTTAAACTTATCACAATCAATTGACAATATTATCCTGGATACTATATAATTATAATATCAAAGCGTCCATCTGTTACTCGGGTTGACGTGCGAGTTGCGACCGATATATTTTAACCAAGAAAGAAATATTCAACCAATAGCCGAACATAGAACCATGTTTAACATGATTTTACTAAGCTTAAATAGATTTACGTTGATTGTATAGGAATCTAAGCCTACCTGCTACTAGAGCCTGTACTTGCTCTGTTCAGTGGCGCAGTTTTCGAATGATAAATAAATCCTCAGAATCAAATAAGATCAATCATAATTACAGTACCCGGCAATAAATATTGCACATCGACCTTTGGAAAGTGACTGTCGGCTAGTTTCGGTTTTGTAGAGCGTTATCTCTTACGCAAAATACAAAAAGTCCGGTATATATTAGGAGCTGTTAAAACAATTAAGGTTTGCTTCTTTTGACAATTTTATTATTCTTTGTATAAAATACACCAAATTTTCTATAAGTTATGGCTTTATATTCGGGTAAAATAAAATAAAAAAGGGTGTTCAAATTATGTTTACGTATTTAAAATTCTTTTGGAAAATTACAGCTGTAGCAAATTTAGGGGTGTTAACAACTCTAGATATATATTTTGAACTGGACGCGACTGCACTCTATTGAATTTGAACAACGACTGACATAATGTCAAATAGGTGTGTGCTACAAAGATAACGCTCTATGAAACCGAAATTAGCCGAATGTCTCTTTCCAAAGGTCGATGTACACTATTTATTGCCGGGTATTGTAATGCTATATACTATACCTATTTATACTTAGATTTATCTGTACATGGCGAAGTATCGCGCTGGAACCGTACATTTATCCGGGATAAACAGTATCCTATATCCTTTCCCGGGACCCAAAATATATCCATACCAAACTTTAGTCAAATCGGTTTAGCGGTTTGGACCGCAAGCGGTAACAGTCAGTCATACACACTTTCGCATTTATAATATTAGTAAATGGAGACGTATTTTTTCTAGTATCTATTTGTCCGTGTAATCGGCGCATTACATATTAATCTTTCCTGCAGGCAGCCACTACATAATGCATTGTTTGACGAATGCTTCTATTATTCATACAGCACGAGACAGTTCAACGACTCTACAATTAACTCTTTACTGTGCTTTGTTTAACTGTGATATTTGGCACCTTCAAAGTAAACCATAAAGGAAAACGTTTGAATTACAAAACCAACGTATGCCAAAAGAGTTGTTAGTGCAATTGTTAGCTTCTTTTATGAGTTTTGCTGGTGTTTTCTTTATTTATTACACTTACAGTACAATTTGTTGTTCTATTTTCTAATAAAAACAGATGAAATTTCATATCGTCGAATGCCAATATTCCAGTCTATATGCCCTTTAACACTTTACATAAGCGTCATCTTATTTAAACTACTTGGCTCAAACAACTTGTCTGAGCCAAGCATTATACTGCTTAGCATGACCGCTGTTTTTGCATTGCATGCATGCATTCCTTTTATCAATCCGTTACTTTGTCTATTCTCTTTCTATGGTGACTATGCTAACACATTTCCAAACTCTATCGCTATCGCATAATTTACTTAATATCCCCACAAAGTTTGCTCTATAAGATGTTATTAAGGAATGCAGCCGTTAAGAATTGTGTTTAGTGCACTCCCGACTCTCGGGTTATAGCAGACATGTTGTCATTAAAACTTTCAGCATGCAACTTGTGTTTTAATTTGTCTGTACGAAGCTGGTCCTCTGGTTTTGATAGTTTCCAACATCTTAAACTAAAGTCATTTCAAGGAAATCTTGGGAAATAAAAACAAGTGAGAATGAATTAAATACGTCTAAAATAATTATCTATCTTTAATAAAAAGCAAAGGTGGTTGAATGATAGATCAACATGAAAGTTTAGATCTAAAAATTTACATGGCATGTATTTCTTTTACCTCGAAAATTTGATGATTTTATACACGTCACCATCTGCTTACAAATGGGTTTTTCAAAATAATAACTCTAGAAGTTAAAAAGAAAATAAGTATAGCGAGTAAAGTTGCGACTCCAGTACTTATATTATTATACAGTATGCCAGTAAATAGAGTTATAGACTACTAGCTGTGGCCCGCGACTTCGTCCGCGTGGACTTCAGTTTATAGCGCGCGGTGTCAACAAAATTACCCTGGTACCTCTTAAATCAAAATACCCAAAAACAGCTGTGCAGTGTGCACATAATATTATATTTTTAAATTAAGTAAACTTAATACCAGATTTAAAGCTTATTTAGCCCCCCATTACACAACTTTAGCCTTACCCACAAACTATATTTTGTCATTGGTAGGTTTAAGGTTACGTCACTGCATAGATAAAGTATGAGTAGAGAGTTATTTAATAACATGTAAAACAATCGATAGAATCGAAAAACTGTACTCAATATGGTGCCACCTCTTATAGAAAGACTTATGAGCAAGCGATAGCGAGATGTAGGCGACTCTTAGCGCCATCTGTTATGAATTTTTGGAACTAACTTAATTTTAACAAATTTACACATTTTCACCCCCTTACAACCCCTTTTTCCAGTTAAAAAGTAGCCTGTGTCCTTTCTCAGGCTTTAGACTATCTGTGTACAAAATTTCATTACAATCGGTTCAGTAGTTTTGGCGTGAAAGCGAGACAGACAGACAGACATACAGAGATACTTTCGCATTTATAATATTAGTATAGATGACTCTATCAACGCTATTTTCTCGAATTTAGGCAGTTAAACAATTTAGCGCTCGACGTACACGCGACTGATGTGACACATTTTGTGACGCGACATGTGACGCTGGATTTTGTGACGCGGCATGTGACGCTGGATTTTGTGACGCGACGCTGTGACGTTTATCTAACAGAATCACGATTGCAATCCGATCACGTTTCGCCGTGACGAATGAGGTATTTCCCGCATCTAAACTCTACATACGACTTTTCGATCGTTTTATCTTTATTTAAAAGAATCGGAAGGGTTTACGAATTGAGAGACAATTGAAAATGATCTCATCCCCAGTAAAAGTTTTCATGGAGATGGATTCAAAGGGGTCTTTGTTGGAAATGGCAACGATTTTCTTCCAGAACTGTAACTTTAAAGGCGGAATTTTCTGTAAATTTTCTTTAAATGTGTATTTTTTGTACATTGCTTGATTTATTAATTAATAACTGTCCAATCACAAGACTAGTCAGTAGTAACGAATCAAATATCACTGTCGCGAAAAGTAAAAGTCGGATAGAAATAAAAACGGCAATATTTATTTAACATATTTAGTTAACATGAAAACACTTTTTAAACAGTATAATAAATAATTTCCAAACCTGTCTAAAGTCGGATAGAAATAAAAACGACAATGTTTATTTATAACTTGAAACGTTAACATGAAAAAATTTTTAAACAGTATAATAAATAATTTCCAACATCGCTTCTGTCTCAAATTGATGTGATGTGATCTAAAATCAGTGGGTCGCGAATCTAGATCAAAAGAAGCCTCAACACAATCGGTCTTATTATGTTAATAAACCCAGACTCAGAATTGAAACTTTTCATTGTGAGAATAAGATATCAAAAGAAATCGCCGTAAAAGTTTTATTGCGTTTTTATGACGTAATATGAAATACGAATACTGAATCGCTCTATCAGTAGTTTGAAGATAAGTTCTACGGTAAAGCGTCTGGAATATAAAATTTATCACGCGACTAAAAGTATAGTGATAACTACCGCACTCAGAGATATTTAATGATGATTAAACTTCAACTTAATGAAGAGTTTGACAGATAATAATGTATCCAGAGGCTTTATCCTGTAGGATCGCCATGCAATGTGCAGGCTTCGGAGAGACTGATTTAAAGATGTGTTTTACTTGAATGATGTTTCATAACTAACTTAAGGACTATATAGGAGGAAGGTGAGACACACATTACAATGTCTTAATAACTGTTAAGTAATTAATATTCGTATCTGAGTGCGGCAAATGGTCTCATGGAATCAAATAGTACCGAATTAGCTAGTACTAATTTTTTAATTGTGTTAACAATAATTGTAGAGCTGACATTAGGATTGAGATTGAACTGACCAAATTATGTTTCGATATAATTTTGTTTCATTATTTAGGTGAATCCTAAAGCCAATAGAGATAAGCTCTCCATAATATACCGTGGCTATCAAACATTAGTAAAACATTAAAACGTACTTAATTTAAGTGGAGATCACTTCTGACGATAAACTTCTATATATCTATGCCAGAAGCTCGTTTATCGGATACATAAATCAGGTGTCTTAATGGCTCGTTTAAATAATTTGTATTGATTTACAGTAGCAGTCGTTAGACGCATTCCTCGTCAATACGTGTTTAAGGTTAACTAGCTATATGACCAAGCTTCGCTCGGTAATCAAAAAATTAAAAAAACACACATAAAATGACATTTTATGAATATGATTCCTAGCTAGATCGCTTTATCGCCCCCGAAACCCCCTATATACTAAATTTCATGAAAATCATTGGAGCCGATTCCGAGATTCCAATTATATATATATACAAGAATTGCTCGTTTAAAGATATAAGATTTATACTGAATACTGAATGGTTTTGCATGATTTTGTTAACTGGATTATGTTTGTGATTTGGTGGCTGGTGCCACTTTAGGGCTGTTTTAAATAATGTCCATGCTTGATACTAGTCCGCCAGCTAAAGGCAATTATCTAATTTTAAACTTGCTTAGTATTTATTCGTAGTATATATATTTTGTACTTTCACCAGTTTCTTTACAACCTAAACCTTTTTAATAATGGATATCGGCCAGGGTTGGCAACAATGCTGTCATAAACTTACAAAGCCAAGCCAAATAACTCGTTTACATGCATGTGTTTGTGGAGGTTTGTCGAGTGCTTCCCGGATAAACGTACCTTATGGCCATAGTAAAAGGAGGGGAAGTAGGGTAACTCCTGCCCAATCCGCGATTTAATTACCTACTGTCTTAGGGTTGTCAATTATAGGTGGCGGCGGCGCGGCGTCGTTGTGATGTGGGAGCGGCAAGCGGCTGTCCGCGCTTCGTTCGCAACCGCATGAACAGCGGCAACGTCGCGGTCTTCCGACTTTTAATAATAATAAGTGACTCTTGATTGTCCATATTTCGGCCAATTTTCGTGCATATTTGCATGCATATTTCGGCACTTGAATCGTGCATATAATCCGATGTCTAAATAAAATTATAAATATACCCTTTATAAAACAACATTAAAAACTAACGCCTGTCTCTTATGGGTGGGTACCTACTATAAACAAATCTGTTGTTATGATTCGAACTTCGCTTTATGTGTATAATTAATATCTGATTTACAATTAACATACAGCAATATTTATTACTCCTGCGATTATGATCGGACATTTTTGATTCGTTTGGCGCGGCGTGGCGCGACGCGGACGTGCAGCGTAAAGTGTTAGCCCCGACTGGTATGGTCCGAAAACGGTCCGAGATTTTAATAAGTGTGCGTGCGGCGACGCATTGATACTATGGCGCACACATACAAGCCGCGCGCGGTGCCTTTGTATGAAGATAACTTACTTCCCCTCCTTATACTATGTTATTGCTCTTGCATCTCTTCATTAGAATCAAGCCAAGTGTGTCATGTGAATATAAACGAAATATATCTCATGTCACTAATGTAGCGCCGCCTTTAATATTATGATAAAATTATCTCTTGTCTGTATATCCGTTATGCAAGCCTCTATTGCTGTATAACCAGTAGTACTATCTGATCGGGTACCTGACATGAGTCATGTAGCTCATAGAGACATTATACTTCAATCTGGTATTAGGATCTTAACTTTAAAAGTCCCAATTACACTGTTTCAATATGGAATTATGTACTTTGTCTCATGGTTATCAGTTATGAACTTATGAGTTATTGACTATAAGTTAATGAAAAATCGTTCGGCTCATTTTCCCATAATACGACAAAACTCGAGTTTCATTGTTGGTAATTGTTCCTTGTTATATTTTTATTAGTTTCTATTTTAATATCACAATAACTAAACTTGTAGCAATATAAATTATTGTCTTTTTAGTTTTTACTTTATTCTTCACAAAGGACTACTCGAAATAACTAAGTTGGAACTTTTATAAAAGATATTCTGTACATTAGTAACATAGAGCCACAAATGAATGAATAGTAAATAAATAAATAAAATAAAATAAAATTTATTAGACACTACATAGAAATCGAGTGAGGTGAAGCGCCTGCTACCCTAATATAGGTTATGAAACCTGTGGTTAGGGCTAGCAGTCTCTTTTCCCCTGAAGTACAGAACATACAATTTTTATACAATACTTAATTGCATAGTTCCTTAATTAATTTTACAATTTGTTTTTGTATTATAAACTTATGTATTCTATATAAATTATCTATTTGCCTTTAATATACAATACAATCAAATATTTATCTTATTTTATCTTAATTTAAAAATTACATATTAATATGGATGTGGAAGAGTAGACAAGAGTTTGTGGATTTGTAAGTATTTGTGCAATTATTATTGAGGTGTAATTAGTTGTTGTATAAGTACATATATGTCGTAGTATATTATAATTTAAGTATGCGAATTCCATTAAAAAACCATGAAATTTTCAGTTTCATCATAAGACATAATATTGTGAAGATAGGCACGAATGAGATTTTTGCGGGTGGAAAAGAGTGTTTCATAATATAAATGTACATTTAGATTAATTTTGTTGTAGAGGTAAAAACTAAGTAAGGTAGTTACAAACTCTAGAGTGTTTTAGTATCTTCTATTAAAATAAATTATTAATTATATTTTTATTTGTTACAGATGAACAAAAATGATTAAAGAGAAACGAAACACAACTTCAAGTCTTCACTAAAAGGTTAGTACAATTAATAATAATCTTTTATCTTCGAAAAATCTTGATAACCCCACTATATAAACCGTTGATTATTATATTATTGTTTTTAATTTCTTATAATTTGGCTTTCTTTCTATTTTATGTATAAAAGCTATTAGAAACTACTACTTAATAGTAGTTTCTCCTCTAGGCCACTTTTGTCCTGAAAAATAATATTTTCGGGATATTATTTTGCTAAAATTTCTTCCCGCGGCCTTTATTAGGTTCGTAAGCCAAGTTTAAACAGCCAAACATTACACGCCCCTACAATGTTCTCCATAAAATGTTACCCGACATAGTATGAAGGCGGAGACATTGTGACGATGAATGGTCTCGGAGACCCCGCTGTTTTACAAGCTATAACCGGCCTCGAGATTAAGTAAGCAAAGCTAACTGGGGTCATAAATACCCCCAGGACCAGATTTCATTGTTTATATTAAACACTCGCCGAAACTGTAATAAACTTCATACTGTCTTAAAAATTTTAAGACTGAGTGTGGCAATTAAGTACGCCTACCCGGCAAGTGCGCCATATTATATCAATTTTTCGATACTGCTGATTGGAGATCTCCAATCAGCAGTATGGAAAAATAGCTGTATGGCGATTGGCGCACTTGCCGGGTAGGCACGTTTTGCCACACTCATTATACTTACGTTGTGATTTTTGACTCAATAAAATATGTAAGTATAGGAAATAATAAGTGAACTCATTTTTCTCTGCAAAAGCTTATTACGGGTGACTTCTATCTTTTCGGGTATCTTTCTAGATAATTTGATAAAAGGCAGACCAATTCTTGTGCAACGAATCTCTATTCGAGTTCCCCGTCTAGTCCTCTATTAAATTCTCAAGACAAAATCTTAGTAAGTGCTTCAACATTTTTTATCGTTTGCCAACATAAACTATAAAACCAAAGGCATTCAATGCACCATTTTAGCATGCATGCATTGTACGCATATAGTGTGGGTGTACAATCTGTACATTATCGTTGAAGGAGTAAATTAAACACAGAATACTGTATCACTGAACACTCTACTATCGGCAGTGGCTGGTCAAGAAGTGGACGAGAGCTCTCACGTCTGGCGGCCATATTCTCCCAGCCCCCACTCTGATTGGCAGAGCGGCCATCTTTATTTATCAATACACTACAGTGGGAAAGAAGAAAACTGTCATAATAAATACGTGCATAAGCATTCTTAAAATTATTATTGTTAATCACAATCATGTACAACTTAACTTTCCTTTCTACTGTCTCATTTCCATCTTGTTAATACATAAAATTCTCGTGTTGTGATGGTAGTCGCCAAACTCCTCTGAAACTGGATTGATTATGTTAAAAGAATTTAGTGTTTTTAAATTAGCCAATCTATATGTTTTATACCCGAAATAATGTATATGGCAAAATAACTTAGCCGAGTCAGTTTTTAAATCAAAATTTTTGTAAGACATTTAAAAATATCCGTTTTTATTTTGCAATCAAGATAATATGTATCGTAAGACATGACTTAGTTCCAGACTTTGCCTAAGGCTAGAGAAATTACCTATCGCCTAAAGTCTTCTACTAACTATCGCACATAATTTATATAGCAACACTAACGATGATAATATAAAATGGCGGTCATATTTAACCGGTGGTGTGAAGGGTGACAGAACATAAATTGTGACGTCACTGGTCTGCGGTAATGGTCGTGTTAACTTGATTGATATATTATGCATGATACTGTTACTGTGAAACTGATAGATTTACTTCGGTATGTTTGTGAAGTCTGCTTAAATAAATCAGGGTTACTGACAAGAAGTCATGCTCTAAATCAGCGGTTCTCAAACTCTTTTGGTGGCGGTACCCTATTAAGAAGTGACTTTTGACGGACTCTCATAAAAATTGAATGTTTTGTCCCATGATAGTATTCAAAGACATTTCTATTTTCTAAATAAAAATATTTATAATTTATGTATCGTTCGCGGAGCCCCTATATGGCCTTTTAGCGCACTTTACCAATGGTTGCTCTAGATACAAAAACTTATCAATCTGTATTATTCTTAATATTATGATTAGATGAACTTTATTGTTACTTGTAAGTACATAATATACCTACTTACTATGCTCCTCAATAACATAACATCATAGACATAATATTATTGATAACATGCAATTTTGATGCGCCAGAATGTTACGCTATCCAATATCTATTGACATAATAGGCTTAATAATTAATGAAATACAAATTATTATTATTACAAATTAATTAAGTTCAATGAGAATCGAACTAAATTCGAAATGCGAGAATTAAGCTCTCGATTGTGATCTTCAGATTTCAGTGTACACCTTTTAGCTTTATGATTATTTACGACCGACCTTAAAGAGACGTAAAAGCT
This sequence comes from Lysandra bellargus, assembly GCA_905333045.1. Classification (NCBI taxonomy): domain Eukaryota; kingdom Metazoa; phylum Arthropoda; class Insecta; order Lepidoptera; family Lycaenidae; genus Lysandra; species Lysandra bellargus. The sequence goes on along the minus strand of HG995336.1, from coordinate 4,591,164 downwards.
TTTACTGAAGAACTGATAATATTTTTCGAGTGTCTAAAAGCAACATTTTAATATTATTTTATGTAAGTAAAAAAATATTAGTCCAATAAGTATACATTCAGCTTTTAACAAGCACATCATCGTAATTATTGTTTTTAACTTTTTAAAAATTCGTAAATTGTAAGTCTACTACAATAGGCATGATGACTATTTTTTTTTCTTATTGGTAATTGAAAGACCCTTAAAAATTTGAAACATCGCTGAAAGAATGACTCTGATAGCTTAAAAATTCACCAAGATATGACAATTTCAAATATCTCCTAAAATAGACCTGCCCGAAACGCTCCATACAAAGTGCTACGAAAGACTGACGTCACTCTTTCGTAGTTTGTATGTATCGGGAGAGAATTTTGTTCGGTAGGTATATTAAATATTGCGTTTATGAAAGTGGTTTTATAACAAAAGTTGCTTTTAATTGCATAAGTTATCGAATGGTATACAAATATTAAGAAATTTAAATGAAAAAAAATCGACTTGATTATCCAACTTTGAAGGCGCATAACAAAAAAAAAATTCAAATGCTATCAAGCTGAAATTTTGGGAACACTTATTTTTTACCGTGATTTCTTTATTTTATTAACAAAATTCGCTAATCTTGGACCTTGTCATCATCCCGTTTCAGTTTTAATACAAGCAAGAGTAAGGGCATAATCTATATCATATTTAATTATCCAAAAATGTTCAATTAAAGAAAATTTTACGCTCTAACTAATAGAGTAGGATTATGTACCGCAAAAGCTCCTATGCTATGCATTTATGACATTAAAATGGGTCTATCCCTGTAATATCTAACATCCAATGTTTGTTGCAGATGAGCTCGTGGTGGTCGTGTCGTTCCCGGCGGCGGTGCTGCAGGTGAGCGGCCATGTTGGTGGCGCGCGCGGCGCTGGCGGCGCTGCTGCTGCACGCTGCGCGGTCCTACCTGCTGCTAGTGCCCGACACCGCCCCGCCCGGACACACCGTTCTCGACGCCGCCGTCTATAAGCTCGGCTCCGAGCGCAAGTACTCCATCGACGTCCATCGCACCGCCAACTTCGTCCACCACATCCTTCGAGTCAATCGAACGTCGGGTCTCGTCACGCTGCGGAAAAGGCTGCGATGCGATGGCGTGCTCTACCCCAATCTGTTCACGTTCTACGTCGACTCCACGTCTGATCGCATCCGCGACATCGACTACTACAGCCTGCCCGTCCGCGTGCTGGTCACCGGCGAGGACTGCGTCCGACGGCACGCGGACCTCTACGACATAGACTTCGACCGCGTCTACGACCAGAGCGATGCCGCCGACCAGTACGATGATGACGTTCCGCGAGACAAGAGAGAAGTGAGATACCAGGAGAGCATCGATTGGCGGCTGCTGGAGGGGGAGGAGTTGGATTCTAGTCAATACAGTGTGCTGTCAACGGCGCATCCGTGGTCCTTCTCCATGTTCGAGGACTACGTCGCTCACAATAGAAGTAGGAAGAAAAGGTCTCCTTTAGTACCCTTCGATATGGCCATAGACGTGAAGATCGCGGAGGCGAAGCAGTGGGTATCGGAGACGTACGCTAGCTTCTCGATACCCACGACGGAGCGGTGGCAGGGGATCTGCCTGAAGCAGTCGCAGTTCGTGAATTCCCTTACCGCGTTCCTACCTCGCACCGTTCAGAAGAATTGTAAGGTGCAGTTCTTGGACGTAAGCGACCCACGGTTTCTCATTGAAACCTCGCAGGGGGATTTAGTCGCGAGGGACGATGTCTGCATCCAGGAGCCGATGTGGAAAGTCTCTGTTCTGTTCACCTTCAACTGCGACAAGACGAATATCATAGACTCGGATCATAGGCTGAAGATTGTGTACCATCATCAGGAGCTGAACGACACGGACATAGCGAAACGAGTGAAGAGGGAGCTGAGAAACCAGTCGCCGTACTTTGAGCAGGCGCTGTACGTGGCTTCGGTGGCTGAGGAGCAGCCTCCTGGTGTAGTGGTCACTACTGTAAGAGCTCGGTAAGTCTCGATTCCTTTACAATACGTCTGATATTCAATCGAACCCAGTTAGTTAGAATCTTCGCGAGATTTCATTTTTTTCCATTTTAAAAATAGTCATTCGAAGAGGCAAGTTATTTAAATCTTCGCGAGATTTCATTTAAAGGTTTTTATTGCTAAAATAGTCATTCAAAAAGACATTCCTTCCTTGATGTTTTCTTGTAGCGCCATTTGATAAGGGAACGTTTGTACTATCAGGGGAATAAGTAATATAACGAGCTCTAGCAATTCGCAAAAAGATGACGTCATACTTCTGCATTATCGCGCGTAAAACACTTCACTGTAATAACTTTATACTGCATTAATTTTACGTTTTGCTCCCGCGTTACCGTCTCTTGGGAGACTAACGGTTGTCATTGAGTCATGAACGCCACGGAAGTACTGTCGGCTTAGACTTGTTTTACCTCTGAAAGGACCTTTATGCCGAAGACGTAAGGGTCACTGTCATGGAAGCTCCGAGGTTAAATAATTATGAACGGACACTGACATGGTATGTACTACGTACTAGACTCGACAACGCAACGCAATGCTTGGTCACATTTAACGTAATCTATATAGCAGCAGTGCACTTAGCTCTTCTGCGCGCCAGACGTACAACAATCAAAAACGAAACCAAAAAAAGTCGCAAAAATGCCTAGTTGTGGGTTAATATACTGCAAAAATTATTCCATTAACACTTCCAAATGCAACGGAATAACATTTCATCAGTATTAGCATTCTTACTTAATTATTTTCAATTAAAATACGAACATTCAATTACCTACTAGGCGAAGACGCGCGCCATTTGCATTGTCATAGAGTAATAGATTCAGAGTGGAATGTAGGCAGAATACAGCTCTATGATAAGACGACGATGAATGAAGTACTTACTCACGTAGACGAGTTTGTATTTTGGTAATATTTAGAATATTACGTACATTATACATGCGTACATTATAATAATTTTATTATGGTACATATTTGAAAATATTTAAGTAATTTAAATAAGGTAATTAGCTATATTGGACTATGGATCCATACTTAATTAATTTTTTTATAAAAAAGTGAATTTTTATTTTATCCACTTACTCAAATAGATTCTGCATTCATTCGAGTGTAGGCACAAAACTGTGTCACTTCTGCGGTACTGATCTATAGCAATCACCGCCCCGCCTCCCACCCCGCTCATGCCTCAAGTGCGACATGTTTTTTGTTTGCAATAGCTGCTCTAGTACGTAGTACTTACTACCTAAAGCACTGGTAAACGGATTACAAACTCTGCTGTCGAAGTAAACCTAGATAAACCATCGTAATTATGCAATCGTAATTGTTTTAATACTTCAGTCGGAATTTCCAGGAATTGCTATTGTATTCTATTGTTGTCGCGATCACCGGTGCTCGCGCGGGGCCTGAAGGATTAAATAATATTTCAAAGAGTGCTTGTTTGTTTACTGGCATGCGAAAAATATAGAATTTATCATTTAAACACAACATTAGCAGTTCACAATTAGTATTCTCAAAGCAAAGCTTCTTAATCATAATTCATAACTTTAAATCTCCACAACCTTGCTCCAAGTGGATTATGAAATAATTTACCTTTCTTAATTTTAAAACGAATAGAACACCAGATCAACACATCAAAGGGTCATAAAGCACTGGCCAGCTTAATTGACTTTAAGCTGTTGGGGCGTTATGGGCTCTATTTGAGCTGGCAACACCGTGGCGAACAATGGCGGTCGTTAAACTGAAGCGCTACGATTTATTCGCGGTGTCGTGTGATGCCCGCTTTATGGCCTCATGGGATTTTAAGAATTAAAAAGTTGAGGTTCGAAATTTAAAAATAACAGCGCAAAAGAGTACTTTTTGAATGGAAGAAATATAAAATGAAGGTAAGGCTAAAAGAAGACTGGCCACGGACCATACAATATTAAGAAACGTATCCCATTGTTTTCGTTATATTATGATATGTAATTTTTATATTCAATATCAGTGGCTAACATGTTATATTATTGATTTCTTTTTTTTTCAGGCGCAGTATGAAAAGTGCAAATATTAAGCAATTTTATTCAATATCATTGGCTAACATGTAAATGCACTTATTAGATGTAAAATGTAATGTCGACATGTTTCTTCAAAAACGAAGTATTATAGTCAGGGAGCCCTAGAACATTTTTTTTTTATTACTAACGAGCTAATTTTTGTGAGTAGCTTCATTTTGATAAGACAAACAACATTTGTATCTGCGAAAAATCTTGAAAGTGGTACTTAGTAGTGGTAATCTGGAAGTTACGTCTTTAAAACGAGAGTAAGAATCTAAAAGTAAAACTATATCTGTCTTAAAAAGATTACCAGAAGACACCACACGCATATCACCAACTCCAAAGAAATCATATTCTACACCAATTGCTAAAAAAATACGAAAGTCTTTGATATCAACGCGTTTGAACTCCCCATTGTCACAATAACACGGAGAAGTTTGTTTACTGCAAAAACTTGGAAAGCATAATACTGAAAATAACCTAGAATGTCCTGATCGCGATCGAAATAGAATCAATACAGCGTTATGTCGTCACAGATGACAGCGTCAAGTGCAAATGACATTCAAAAACGAAAAAATGTGGGTAGTTCGAAGAAACATGACATATTCGTTTTGGGTGACCAACAACTAAAAAACTTGTCTGTGAAAATGTACAACATGAGACTGAATAATTGGAATGATGTGTATAATATAAATGGTTTAATAAAACCATTTGCTTCTGCTTCAATTATACTTAAAAATTGTCGTAATCTAAGTCAAAATATGCAAAGACGATATTGTTATTATAAGTGTTGGTACTAATGAAAAAAATCCATATTTATTGTATTCGGATCTGTGCCATACACTTGAATCTCTTAAAAAGTGTAATGTTTTTGTTATAGGAGTAAATCATAACCCTTTTCTTAACACAGGTCTATTGAACTATACTAATACTATAATAATAACTATTGAGCAATTAATAAGAAATTTTCCTAACTGTAAATTTATTCATCCAAAACAAAAGTTTGAATCTGATTATTATAGACATCTACCATTAAGTACGTACTTGAGTTTTAAATGCAATTTGGAAATTGACAGCATTAATTATAACAAATATTTTGTAAACAAAATAGTGAATAAATTAAATTCAAAAGGCAATCATAAAAGAACTATACCATATTATTTTTCTATGTTACCTAAAAAAAGTAACAAAATTAAAAACCCTGTAGAAAAAAAACATGTAGTTACTGAATTAAAAGGCACTAACAAAATAAATGTAAACAAGGTAAATAATAACAATGGAACAACGAATAGTAACTTTTTTCGAGAATGATTCAACAAATGGCCTTGTTATAGCTCATCAGAACATTCAGGGACTACATGGTAAAGAACTTGAATTAGACTCATTTCTAAAAAGCCGTAATATTCATGTATTATGTATTACTGAGCTTAAGCTAGCTTAGCTTTATATACTTAAAGATAAACAAATTATTCTTATTAATATAATGAATTTTATAATGTTGCCAGGAAGCTTTTATTAGGAAGGACGCCATACGTGGCGGTTCTCTTATTTACATACAAAATGTCATCAAATATAAAGAACGCAAGGACATTCACTCTTTCATCTGAACGTATAGCAGAAATATCCTGCATTGAGCTAGATAACTATATTATCATAATATGTGTGTACCGACCCCCACAGAGTGATTTGGATTCTTTTGACTCAATAATAGAAAATGCGCTAAATCGTTTAATTACAACAAAATATATTATATTATGTGGTGACTTTAATGTTAATTTTATGGAAAAATCTTCATGTTGTGATAGATTGCTTAATTTATTTGAAACATTTGACTTAAAGTATTTATTTCTAGAGCCTACTAGGATTACTTCACACTCAGCAACATGCTTAGACAATATTTTTTGTAACTGTAGTTGCACAAAAATGTGTTTGTTTAGTGATTTGACATCTGACCATTTAGGCCAAATGGCTGTTTTTCCGGCTACAACGATTAATTATACAGAAAAAATTACTTGTAAGCCAATCACTATGGAAAAAATTAGTATTCTGAAGGAAAACATAGCAAACAAAATTACAAATATTGATCTACAGCAACAAGACCCACATCTTATACGAAAAACTACACAATATTATTAAATCAGAACATGACATTATATTTAAAAATAAAACAATTAATATAAATAGAAAATTAAAATGTTATTGGGCGACCCCTGGTATATACACTAGTAGAAATAAACTATATAGTTTGTATGACTTAAAAAGACATAACTTTGATCCCTTGTTTATACAGTATGTTAGGAATTATTCTAAAATATTTAAGAAAACATGCCTCGCTGCTAAAGCTTTATATTGGAGTAACAAAATAAATACTTCACACAATAAAATTCGTATTACATGGGATATAATAAATAATGAAGTAGGACGTTTTAAAAGACACGAAAATAAAATTAAATTAAATGTGGACGGGTTGACAATTTCCGATAATTTAGAATTAGCTCACTTTTTTAATAGCTTTTTTGTAAATATTACCGAAGAGACAACTCGTTCTCTCGACTCCTGTCCATCAAAGGCGGGCATTTTACTACGGGCTACTAAATGTTGTAGAAAGGAAGGTCTTGTTTCAGTTCAGACACATAAATTCGCAAGATATTTTAAAGATTTTTAACTCTCTAAGCCTCAAAAAAACAGTAGACTTGTGGGGTATATCAATTAAATTGCTTAAAAATATCACAACAGAATTATCACCATACCTAGCCGCTATTTTTAATCGTTGCATTGATGCTAGCGTATTTCCTCGTCTTATGAAGCAGTCTAGAATAATTCCTTTGTTTAAAAAAGGTTTAAAAACTGACCCGAGTAATTTTAAACCTATCTCTATTTTACCTGCTATAAGCAAAATATTTGAAAGGGAGATACTTAACCAGCTACAGAGTCACTTTAATATTAACAAATTATTGCACAACCATCAATACGGATTCACCAAAGGCGTTTCAACCACAGATGCAGGTGTTAATTTAATTAGATATATTTTTAAAGCCTGGGAAGACCATCATGATGTGATAGGTGTATTTTGTGATCTGTCAAAAGCTTTTGACTGCGTTGACCACAAAACACTTGTTTATAAACTTAAGCACTATGGCATTGAAGATACTGCACTTGATCTCATCAAGGATTATCTAACAGATAGAGTTCAACTTGTTGATGTTAATGGACATAAATCTACGGGATTACCTATTAAAATGGGAGTACCACAGGGTTCCATCTTAGGACCTTTTCTTTTTTTGATCTATGTCAATGATTTGCCTTTCATCCTGCAATCCCTTTGTGAAATTATTTAATTTGCCGATGATGCATCCCTTTTTTTTAAATTAAAACGAAAAAATCCATATTTTACTAGTATAAATAAAGCACTTGCTCTTGTATTAGAATGGTTCTCTTCGAACAATCCGTTACTCAATTCCAACAAAACAAAATGTGTCATTTTCAGAATGCCTAACGTGAAAGCTAACAATGACATTAATTTAAAAATGTCTCACGCTTGACTCTAAGCTTCATTGGGGAGCTCACATTTCAAATGTAGCAAAGAAACTTAGCTCAGCAGTCTTTGCGATTAGGAAAGTGAGACAATTGACTAACGAAGAAACAGCTCGCACCGTTTACTATAGCTATTTCCATAGCATCTTATCCTATAGATTACTACTGTGGGGAAGTGCTGCAGATATTTAAACAATATTTATATTGCAGAAATGGGCTGTTCGCGCCATATATAAACTAGGATCAAGGTGCTCTCTAAGGGAAAAGTTTAAAGACATAAATATCTTGACGGTTCCATCACAATACATTTTTGACCACATTATATTTATTAGAAAGAACATTCAATTTTATAGCAAGAAATCCGACACGCACTCTTTTAATACACGTAATAAAAACAAACTAGCAGTTAATTACTCACGTCTTCATAAGGTTCAAAATACATTCGTGGGACTCGGTATACGTTTCTACAATAGATTACCTGATGACATTTTAGACTTGCCTTTTAATAAATTTAAAGAATGTATAAAAAATAAATTAATTAGAAATAGTTACTACAAAATAAACGACTTTTTTGATGACATCCATCCATGGGAATAGTATTTTCAAAACAAATTTATGCTTTTCTGTATGTAATAAAGGTAATTAGTCAAATTATAAATGAATACATTGACATAATATTATATTCCGTGTATTGACATATTATTCATATTAATTTAACATATTTTAAATTTTATATTTTGACATATTTTTTTACATACTTATTATTTATTTTGACATTTTACTGTTATTGCATTAAAATATACAAACATTATTATAAAAATGTATTACAACCTAAATAAAAGTTCAATTTTGACAGTTCTATATAATATTATGTATATTATGTATGGTAATTATATAAAATGGAATTTTGTAATAACTAAAGGAAGTTAAATCTTAATAATGCTGTTAATGTATAAACTACCTATTTATTTGACGTTCATAAGTGTTACTGTGTGACCTACATGAATAAATTATTTTGATTTGATTTGATTTGATTTGATATAAGTAACGAAAAAAATGGGATTTGTCTCTTTTGTGTCGGGCCTGGGTCACAAATGACCCGTCGCCTTTAAAATACGTTTTTGTGAACTCAAAATCGTGTGACAGGTAGTATGTTAGTTCGGTTAAGGTTTAAATTCATACAGGCCTTACCTTGGGCAAATATGAATTACCATGATTGTCACCCATATCCCGGCGGCCTTTCCCCCGGGTTGCCGGGAATGCGTAAGCATTTCCCACCGTGAAAAAAAAGGTATCAGCAGTTGCTGATCTTAGTTATTATAGGTAGACCTCTACAAGCTCGTGATCACCTATGGTCTATTAATATGAGCCAACACCGCGAGCAGTAATCTTTAGAGAATAATCGAATTATCCAGCAAACACTGAGTGTGTGAGCGATCAACATGGTCACAGACGCAGTAATTGGCCGAGCTAAGCAAATGTCGCCGCACAAGCGACACAGGCATGCTTTAATGCCATTAGCCAGGAATCCCGTTCGTGGAAAAGAAACGCCATCAATCCTATAGACATCGGCCAATTGATGTAATTTCCTCAATCCGAGTGCTTAGATGGTAGACTTAATTCGCGCTGAAATGACTCCGGTATGATACCTGATAAGGATGCCATTGAAGCAGTTATAATTGGATATTTAGTGCCTAAAATTGATGGAAATAAACATAAATAAAATAACTCGTTTCCATTCTTTAGAAAGTGATAAACTGCTGATCCAATTATTATTGATTGATTATTCCTTGGCATATTCTGCAAACTCTTTTGATTAACCAAGGTAGTTTTTAGTGACTCAAAAAGCTGTTACTTATTCTTGTCTGATGACAGCCCCCATCGGTACTATGATATTTAAATCTACAGTGCTACACAACATTCAACGACTATTAAGCTTGTCGCAAATTAATAACGCTCCTGAGGAATGTATTACAATGTCTTCTATAACCTTCCAATTCTTGCAGTGACCCAGAGAACAGTCCAGTCACTTACTCTATGTCGAGTCTGCTGGACTCCCGATCAGCCGGCATGTTCGCTGTGGACACACGGACCGGGGTCGTCACCACACAGGCCCGCCTGGACCGGGAACGCCTGGACGTGCATTACTTCAGGGTGGTCGCTCAAGATGATACCTTCCCGCCGCGAAGTGGCACCACTACGCTGCAGGTTTGTGAATGTTTTGTAGATTTAGCCTAATAAAGCCAAAAACGGGTGCACAAAAGCATTGCAACAGATCCAACAAATGCAAAGGCTTCATTCAGGATCCGGGTTCCTCGTAAACTTTTTGGCATTACTTTTTGGTATCGTTATTTTTTGCCAAGATACTATTAAGGAGACCAAGGAGGCTGGACTAAACTTATTACATGAATAGCTGATGTTGAAAATATTATGGGTTCTAATTATTTTCTAGATCAGAAGAGCGAAAATTAGACCCTAGCTATCAGCCATCGCAAAGCCGACTGCTTGTGTTCGATGACTATTTTCACTTTTCAGTTTTCACCAATATGCCCTTTATTTCAACCTAGTGTTCTCGCTCCTCTCTAAACTCTATGCACTAACCATCAGCTCATTCCCTACACAGATCAACGTGCTGGACTGCAACGACCACGCGCCTGTATTCGAGATGCAGCAGTACGAGGCGTCAGTACGAGAGGGGGCCAGCGCCGGGACCACCGTGCTCACGCTCAAGGCTACGGACCAGGATATTGGAAAGAACGCTGAGGTGATTACTAACCCCGCGTTCCATTAAGCGTTAAAAACGATCAAAATTGAGCGTTTTGATCGTTTTTAGCGCTTAATGGAACGCGGGGTAAATGTAACGGGCAATGCATTTTCGCGCTATAAAAATAGCCTTTATCGTATTCTGGGAGTCAAAGTATCTTCAATCTTCATACGTTTCAAAATCGCCTAAGCGGTTTGTGAGTGCACGAAAAGATCTATCTTTCTTTGCACTCAAAAACTAGCACATTTTCGCATATTTAAATACTTAATGTACAGATCTCCACTTTTGATAAAGTTCATATTTCTCTAAGGAATTATGTATAGTTGTATCATGTTATTCATGAGTGTTTACCTACTCTAGGGTTTTTGAACCACTTATATAAGCCACTCAAGCCTAAAGCTTCACGCGCCAGAATTTTGGAATTGCGGTAATATTCACATTTCACAACCCTGAAATCAACTCTATTCCATTAGCGCAGATTTTTTATGATTTTCTACAATTTTCTCTCTATTTCTAGGTGGAATACTCAATAGACTCGGTGATAGCTGACGGAGTAGACCAGGATAACGAGTCAGTAGACTCTGGCGAGCAGACCGAGAGCAACGTCTTCCGGGTAGACGGCAGGAGCGGGGCGTTGTTGACCAGGGACGCTTTGGACCGGGAGAAGGTCTCCCGGTATACTGTCATCGTGAAGGCCACAGATCAGGCCAGCCCGCTGTCTGATAGGTTGTCAAGCAGGTTAGTGATTTGCTGAATATTTTGAAGTTTTTTTAAGGGAGTGCCTCCGCTGCCGGCGCCGGCTCCTAAAAATATCAGTAATGGGAACCGGCGGTAAGTATACTGCCCGCAGCCGAGATTTAAAACAACGGCTGCCGGCGCTGACACTCAAAATGGGAGCCGGTGATAATAGTTAGCTAGGTTTCAGTGCCGATAGACAAATTTTAAAAAGAAATAATTATAATCTCAAATATTCGACTGCTTAACCGACTTCCAAAGGTGAAGGTTATATTATGTTCGGCTATGGATATTTTAGTTTTTTGTGATGCATTTTCATCTACCTTAGCTACCTTTTTTCAGCTACCAGATGTAATGTTTGCCGAATAGGCGCGGGCAGCCTATTCGGCAAACATCGCGTGACTTCGGCAAACTTCGGAAAACGGCGCCGGCAGCCATTTCGGCTACCGGCAGCGGCGGCACTCCCTTTTTTTTAATGTTTTACATAATGGGCATTTCTGATTTTTCCCTGAGTGGAATGTTAAAACGTTATGAATAACGTTAACGAATATTAGAAGAGTTTAAGGCTGGCCGCATACACAGTTTTCCGTACTCGATTTCCTGACGTGAAATTTCGAATGGAATTCAGTTAAACTAGCGCAAACGTTCGTTGTCTTCATACGCGAAGGCGCCGCCGCGCCGGCTTGCACTTTGTAGTTTGTACGTGCGGAAATCGGTTCGTGTGAGAAAAAGCGAACGTGTGTGCAAGTTAATGTATTGATATGAGACATTCAGGTTTCCGAATACGGAAAATGAATTCGGAATTCGAATACAGAAAACGTGTATGCGGCCAGCCTAAGATATCTAACCCTGTCGATTTATCAACAATAACTCTTTGTTTGATAAACTTCATCTATCATCTATTTCTTTAAAGAGTTTTATAAAAAAGCATTTCGTTTGTTCCAGTGCGACGGTATACGTGAATGTGTTAGACGACAACGACAACTACCCGCAGTTCAGCGAGAAAACATACACGGTTACCGTGGACGAGGACATCAGTGTCTCCGATAGCCCTGTCATAGCGAGGATCAAGTATGTTTTACTTTGTTATAGCTATTAGCTATAATATCAATAAAACATTATAAGAAATCGCACAAAATTGGCTTATGGAGGTTGGACAGTGGACTAACAAAATATATTATACTCAAACGAGTAACTACTCTGAAAATAAGTTTTATTCTTCATGGCTAAGACGTATATTTCAAAAATTTATATAGCAGTCTTCTATTATGGCTAAATCTAAAAAAAGAATGATGATTGTCACCAAAATAAAAATGATCTATAAATTTATTGGTCTGTTGTTGGAGACTACGTCCATTACCAAATCGTCCTTAACGTAAAAAAACGAAATTCCAAATTCAAATGTCGCGTGAACAAAATGGTTTTCATAAAAAAGTGGCACTAAACATTTACGTTATCATCGGTCGGCCCAATAAACCTCACTGTTTCGGTACATTCAGTTCCCCTGTTATATTTCTATAACCCAAGAGTCAGTGACAGCCAGACCTTCCTTTTTTTATAAAAGCTGAGAGTTCTCCTGTTTATGACCCTTATAGAGGTGAAAACGATGTTGTTTCGATCGTTACTTTAGGGTTTAGAAGGTATCCAATTCTGAAGATCTACCTAACATTCGATAAAATAAATACCTCCTAAAGTAACGTCGAGCAAAACATCATAGTTGCTGGTCGTTACCTCTATAGGGGTCATAAACAGGAAAACTTTCAGCTTTTATAAAATGAGGAAAGTCTGGCTATCGCTGACTCTTGGGTTACTACCCCTACTGTGCCCCGTAGAATTTATAAGTCTAGAACAAGCGATTGTTTACGTCGGCATCCGTTTTCCGATAGCTTACTGTAGCATCGCAGACACAAAATTTATTTCCCTGCAATAAGCGAGTTTGAATTTTGCAAGAAATTTAATTTGTTTAGTAAAGCTTTGCTCGGTCGCGATATAAAGGAAGTTTCATAAACTATTGTACAAAGGGAAAATATGATATTTGATATTTCAGTTTTATTTGTACATCAATTTACTATAAAATAACACGATATTTCTGTAATAACTTACATAAATATTATGAAGCTTTAAAACAAACGAAAAACTAAAACTAATAAAAAATCACACTAAACATACAAACGTAGCGAGACCTTTTCAACCAATATGAGCCATTTGAATTATTACTGTAAATAAAAGCCGGGAAAACCCGTGATCGGCGCTGTGAATAGGGTTATAAATGTAGGTGAAGCGTAAATAGTTTATGTGGACCGCACTCACTAAAAGCCTCTGCTTGTGTATGCTTTTTTTTTGCATTAATAAATAATATGTATGACGGTTGCGCTCGATTGCAACAAAATATCTGAAAAGATTTTTGACAAATGAGGGAACCGCTGTTAGGTAGCCAGTACACAATGGCCCACGATAGCCCACTGCAGGTCATTATCAACTGTAGACCACGAGTAAATCAATAAACTTGAAAGTTCCATCGTCCGCCATCAGACACTTTTATTTACTCCGGCCGTCTACACAATGGCCATGGCTTGTAGTGGGCCAGCATGGATGGATCATCGTGAAGAGGCACCTTAACATTTTTTTTTTATTTTTAGACAAAAAGGGTAAGCCCTGCAACATGTTTGACAAATGAGGGAATTCCTGCATCATTTTAGTCAAATCCTGGAGCTTGCGCGCCGATAACAATAATAAGTGATAATAATATGAAGCATTTTAAAGCTCATTGCACTTGCGCCGCACCGCAAAGTACGCGAAATGCGACGCGTATGGTGCGGACGAATGTGCAAGGTTTCACATCGTTTCACAGCATTTCATGTACAGTGGGAGAGCCATGCTTCAGCACGAATGGGCCGGCTCGACCGGAGAAATACCACGCTCTCACAGAAAACCGGCGTGAAACAGCGCCTGCGCTGTGTTTCGCCCAGTGAGTGAGTTTACCGGAGGCCCAATCCCCTACTCTATTCCCCTACCTTCCCTATTACCATATTCCGTCTTAAAAGGCCGGCAACGCACCTGCAGCTCTTCTGATGCTGCGAATGTCCATGGGCGACGGAAGTTGCTTTCCATCAGGTGAACCGCTCGTTTGCCCCCTTATTTCATAAAAAAAACAACGAGTTCTAAAATGCGGCGCGTTCGGCGCGTGCGTGCTGATAAATGTGCGATCACCTTAATACAACATAATACTGTAAATATGTTTGTATATTATGTCATTTCACACCTTTCCAGAGCGACGGACGCGGACATCGGCGCGAATGCTGCTATCCGCTACGCGATCATCGGCGGCAATAACCAGATGCAGTTCTCCATCGACAGCCTGAGCGGCGACGTCGCGCTCGTCAAGCCGCTAGACTATGAGCAGACGAGGAGCTACCGCCTTGTCATACGGGCGCAGGGTATGTAGTATGTACAGCGGCATGGGTTCAGACAAGACATAAAGAAGAGTTTTAAGGACAGGTTTTTTTATGAATCCTGTCTATTTGTTTTTAGTTCTAAAGAAAGTTTAAACCACCTTTTAACGTCGACGTGCGTTTGATTCTCCTCTTCTCGTAGACGCTATTTTCCTTTCCATTGTTGTATTTCTCATATAATTTTCTATAGACAAGCGGTCGCCATGGCATAATGACATGGCACAATGGCATATAGACTGACTGAAATTATTATGGAAGAGGACAGACATATTATACTCTCATAAGTTATAAGTTATAACCACAGGTTATAACCTATCTATCACTAAAATCAAAACATCCCCGTGTGAGATTTATTTTTATTCGCAGCCATTCAGTTAATGCCGGACTCAAAAACCAATATTTATAAATCCGGTGGAAGTTTTAACCTTTGGCAAACACGTTCAAACGATATTTATTGAATGGATTCTGAATTTTATCACATAAAGCGGGCGCACTTTTCTCAATTACATTTATGAAAGCATATTCCAAAGTAATTAACGTGCCGGTTTAATATTCATAATATATTGTGCTCTTTGTAATGGAAAATTCTCGTAAAAATTGCTGTCGCCCGGGAACAAACAATATTTTATCATTTGCGCTCAATATCATCACGTGGAATGAACACTATTTTGGTGACGCAAAGGTAATAATTTACCGGCTTTGTGTACGTACAATTTAGAAATAAAACATGGGATATGTATTGATACAATTAGGCCCACTTGCGCAGATCTGAGTTAAAGTTAACTCTGAGTTAAACATTATGTCATATCTGTCACTCGCCAAGTGAGTGATAGAGATGACAATATGATGTTTAACTCAGAGTTAACTTTAACTCAGATCCGCGCAAGTCCGCCTTAGTAGGTTATAATGTTATTCTGTATTGCGTCTAAAGTACGTTTTATGTGCGTGTCTAATTAATTATTAAGGATTCACCCACTATGTTTGGCCATGATAGACTAACATGATTGCCACCTTAATTGCGAAGCTGTGTTATGGGCAATCAAAGAATAAGCGTCACACATTCGTAATAGCTTGTATTGGTCCATCATGGGTACTGGATAACATAGCGTATGACAGTCATGCTTGAGGTGTCTCCAACTCGCTCTAACACTATACTCTCTGACAGATGGCGGTAGTCCGTCCCGCTCTAACACGACGCAGCTGCTGGTCAACGTGAAAGATGTGAACGACAACGCGCCGCGCTTCTACACCTCGCTGTTCCAGGAGTCTGTCAGCGAAAATGTTCCAGTGGGATACAGTATTGTTCGGGTACGACGTATGACTTACTATGTAGAGAGGGTATGGGACGGTTTGAGCATAGGGGGGTAAAGGATCAGAGCCTAATAACTGATGTCGCCTCGCCTCGTCAACATAATACGCCGAGAAAAGCCATCTTGTCCCATCGTCCTATACCTACTTATAGGTACTAGTAAGTTAAATAATTAAAAATGTCCTATATGCAGTACCGTAAATAGCCTTTTTTGCGCCCTGTGCGAGCTTCAATAATTACTGCACCCTTGTTTTTTAACCGACTTCCAAAATTAAGGAGGAGGTTATATGTTCGGCTGTGGATATTCGAGAATCGATTTTCATATATAAAGCGCCCGGTATGAGAAAAATCCGAGGGGTAAAACCTACTAACAAGTAACGAAAATGTGTCACGTTTTTGGTGCACACCTTTAGTGCGCAACTTTCTAATTTGTTTTAACAAGATTTGAATGCACAATCCTTTAAAGTTTAAAGAGTAGGTATTCCCGGGTAAATATTAGGTATACATAATTATAGAATGTACACATTATTCAGATAAAAAAGTAGTAGAGTAGTAGATTAGTTCAAATTCGGGGAGGGGGTAGCCGAGGTGTTGCCTTTGATGTTAGAAGAAACCCCGTTCCTCTAGGCCGATTGGGAGCGGAGTTATGGCTACTTTAGTAAGACGTTTGACAGTTGCCGAGCTGTCAATGTCAAAGTTTGAATGCTTGTAATTCGGCAACTATTTGTCCTGGATATGGGTTTCTTCGGCTTGATCTTCCTGGATTTTTCTCCTCTATTTGATTCTGGCCTTAGAATTGAGAAAAAAAAATCGATGTCTATGAGTTAGTTCAAATTCAGGGAGGGGGTAGCCGAGGTGTTGCCTTTGATGTTAGAAGGAACCCCGTTCCTCTAGGCCTATTGGAAGCTGAGTTATGGCCGCTTTTGTTCGAGGTTTGACAGTTGCCGAGCTATCAATGTCAAAGTTTGAATGCTTGTAACTCGGCAACTATTTGTCCTGGATATGAGTTTCTTCGGCTTGATCTTCCTGGATTTTTCTCCTCTATTCGATTCTGGCCTTGGAGTTGAGAAAAATAAATTGATGTAAACTCCAGTCGTGCATCGGAGCTGACACACTTTTTTTTTTACTACATTGGGAAACATATCTGGGGTGCAGCGGGAACTCATCGGGAGCAATTCGAAAAAATAAGAGTCTGCCTGATCTGGCCATTCTTGCACCCCCTGAGTCTACGCCCTGTGCCTGGACGGTACGGCACTGCCTATAATGCCTTAAGGCGACGCCTTGATAATTTGGCTGTAGCGATGCCGATTTTTCTCAGCAATGACTAAAGCTAAGAAACTAAAGTTCATTGTCAGTATTCATCATGTCTTTGTCTTTGAATTGCCCATAGCATAACACGATTGGACAACTTTTATAACACAGAATTATCAATCGAAAAGACCTCTGTAAAAAAAGAGATTCCTATTTTTCCAACAGAGGAGAGTGATTTAAAGTTCCAAAATTTGTACATAAATTGGTTGAAGCATACACTTTAATATGTGCATAGCTTATGAAATGTATTTATGGTTTTTAAATTACGCGACAAAAACCATTTTGTTGCTTATGCCCTTTCCATTTTTTGCTGTTCCATTGCTTGTTTTCTATGAGAGGCCGGCCCGGCCTCTCATAGAAAACAAGCAATCTAAAACATATCCAACACGGTTTCTTACTTTAACGCGGCGTCACCTTAAGAGTATGCGTTGTAAGTGTAACCACAGGTTGTAACTATAAACAATGACATAACATTGCCAAGGTTGTTATCAAAACTAATCTATACTAACCAATTATTATTATTACAGGTGCAAGCATACGACGCCGATGAAGGTGCAAACGCAGAACTGACATACACGTTGGCTGACAAGGAGTACAATGGGAACGAACTACCAATAGCGATAGACGCGCGATCCGGATGGGTGTACACTGTTGCTGCGCTTGATCGAGAGATGCAGTCTAAGTACCAGCTACAGGTGGGAAAGACATTTTACTCTGTATGTTATAGGGTGCCAGGTGGACTAGGATAGGGCGTGTTTATTTTGTACTAGCGACCCGCCCCGGCGTCGCACGGGTATAAAATATATAGCTACTGAAAAAATGATTAAAATATAGCTTACGATCCTTCACGTACTTCTTATCTGTGCCAAATAACATAAAAATTGCTCCAGTAGTTGGCGAGATAAGCCCTTTCAAATAATTTCCCCCGTTTTTTCCACATTCTCCTATTAGTCTTAGCATGATAAAATATAGCCTATAGCCTTCCTCAATAAATGGGCTATCTATCACTGAAAGAATCATCAAAATCTGTTGCGTAGTTTTAAAGATTAAAGGGAACAAAGGGACATGAGGGAAAAAAAGCGACTTTGTTGTATAATAAGTATATATATAGATATAGATTATGGCAGTGGCTTGGATGAATAAGGAGAAAGTTGCCACAAAATTATAGCCTTAACATGGCGATGATTCGTATGGTACGACTAGTATTATAGTCGTGTTATAGCATAGTCGCATAGTCCTCAAATTGCGCAAGGACGGCCACTGATTTGCTATGAATCGTTTCAATGAATTGGTATATCAGTGGCGAAGCGTCCATATAACCCGATTCCCATCGGCTTCCCTTAGGGCTTAGAAAAATCGAATATATGGGCCAACGACATATTTATCTAATAAATATTTTACATACCTACTTAAAAAACTTTGAATTCACAATGTTATATGCAATAAATTTTTCTCTCACTTGAAATACATAGTTTGAATTAATAACTATCGCCTACAAATTTTAAAAGGCAATGCAATGTGCGGGCGCAGAGAATCAAATAAACCGCAGGATTAGCGGCTTATTTCTCCATACAACGACAGTTCATAGTAAGCATCTGTCCTTTTCATTCCTGTGAACTGGTCGTCATGTTCTGTCTCGTTCTAGCACGCGCGATATATACTTGGAAATAACTCGATGCCCGACGAGTTATTACGGAGAAAGGTTAATTAGCAACGCACAAGTGCAAGCGAGATAGATGAGTCATGAAGTAAAATTGTTATGATTCGAATTTAAGAATGAATGTAGCGACATTATACTTTTGCTGGCGCGTAATACATTTTATTTTGGTAGGATTTTTTGTAATACGACTTTATTAAGAATGCCTTTAGCGGTACTAAATATGACAGGCGCGTAATACATTTTTATTTTGCTGGTTTTTAGATTGACATATTAATATGGCGGATAGTGTGTTTATAAACAACATGTCGTTTGTTTTGTTTTGTCGAATTTAAATTTTGTTTTAGCGTTAGAACTTAGAAGAGTGTCGTGAATTAAATTAATTTATATTGTGACTTGTGAATTGTGAGTCGTACGACGTAATCGTGTAGTTCGGAAAATATGGCATTAATTCAGAACGACTGTTGTCTGACAGATTATATTTTGCTGTCGAAGGAAACTTTGTTTTCCAAACTTAGTTTTGAAAATTAAAAGCATGTCATTCAATTATAAATTACCAAAATTGGTAAGTAGATTTTTTACTCCGGCTTCCCTTCTCAAAATATTCACCCCTCGCCACTGTGGTATATACCGGCTTTTGATGAAATTACTTGTATTAACTTTCTAAGATCCATCAAATAAGCAGCCGCCCTTTATAATATTATAATTTTGGATAGAAATCGTAGTATTGAAGAAGTAGTCAAAGAGCGTTTGTGTGCCAAAGCCTATTATAAGGTCAATGATTTCATAAACGATGGCACATCTTGGGAGTAGGATGGCTGCTTGCAAGGCTACTTCTACATTATTATATGACTTACAATAATTATGTAATTTAATTATTAATTGACATTGTATATTTTTAAGTTACAAATTTTGTAAATTTTATTTTAAAAAGATTAATTTTTTTCTCACTTTTTTGGTAAAAAGTGGGACCCCGTGCGAGTTTCTTACGCCGGTTCTTCTCGCCGGGTTAGTTCCCGAACCGGTGGTAGGCACCAGTAGTATAACGTTCTGAAAGTATTTTTTTAAAATCTATTCAGAAATAAAACAATTTTTATTTTTTATTTTTTTTATTTTTAGTTGTATCTCGCATTTTTTGTACCTATATACCTGAGGCAATTTGCCTTAAAAGTTAAAACGCACCATCATGGTTCCAGGTAACCGCAACAGACGGAGGCACTCCACCACGCTCCGCCACCGCGGCAGTTGTCGTCGCGGTACAGGACGTCAACGACAACGACCCGGTGTTCGCGCCGGCGCACTACGACCTCGCGCTGGCGGAGGACGAGCCGCCCGGGACGCCGGTTGTGACCGTCACTGCCTCCGACGCTGACGAGGACAACAGGTGAGCATGCCGGACCGAGTGGGTAGTGGACTGGATAATATGGGATATAAACCAAGCTGATTTTAGAAGTTGGAAACTGCTATGTAATATATTAAAGTAACTACATTTTATAACTATATGCAGCAGAAACAGAACAGAAACTTACACACAATATTATATTCATCAAACTATGCTACTTTGTGTTCATTTTTGTTTATCATTGGTGATTCATCGGCTGGTCGTGCTTTGTTCGACACACATATTAGGTAATTTTAAAATAACCGGCCATTTTTTGACCGGTCATTTATAAAACTACTTCTTTATTTTTTCTCCATAAAAAATATTTGTATAATTTAGCAACATTTTTCCCTTATTCAACTATTTATATCTCCTCTATTTTATAGATTGCATTACGAGATAACGGGTGGCAACACGCGTGGGCGTTTCGCGATCACGTCGCAGAATGGGCGCGGGTTGATCACGGTGGCGCAGCCGTTGGACTACAAGCAGGAGCGACGTTACGTGCTCACAGTGACCGCGACGGACTCGGGCGGGCGATCCGACACTGCAGCTGTCCATATCAACATCACTGATGCCAATAACTACGCCCCTGTGTTTGAGAACGCGCCGTATACTGCTTCGGTAAGGCATATACTCAAGTCCTACTTATACAAACTCAGGAACGTTATTACCTATTACACATGATATTGTATATTAAATAGCATAACATGTTTATCTAATAGTCTAGGTAGTTTCTAAGCAGAACACAATTACAGAGCTAACAGAGCAGACACAATAAAAAATGTCCTATGTGTTAACCTACCACCGGTTCAGGAACAAACCCGGCGTAAACACGGCGTAAGCCCTAGCCCAATTTTTTAGCAAAGAAATGGAAATTTGAATTAAAAAATCCCATTACTTTCTTGTAATACTTATTACCTAATTTTATTCCATTTACTAGGTGTTTGAGGACGCGCCCGTGGGCACCACAGTACTCGTTGTATCCGCAACTGACAGCGACGTGGGCGTGAACGCTCAAATAACGTACACACTGAGCTCGGAGGTGTCAAGCGAGGCTGTGCCGCATCATGATCGCGAGTTCCTCATACACCCGCATACTGGCGCTATCACTACTAACAAGCCGTTGGATCGGGAGACCATGAGCGGTGAGTGACGTAGGCACATCGTCGGCGCGAGGTGGCACGAGCCGTTTACGGTGACTTGCTACGGTGGTTAGGAATGAGCATTTACACTAAATGTAAGACCGTACTAAGCGAGACTTACCTGCAGCCTGCAGCAGAGCGACTTCACGTTCCGTAGTACTGACGCTTTGTGTCGCGTAGCTCTTCGCCGCGTAGTGCGGCTTAGCTCTTATTATGATTTCAATACAAAAAA
This sequence comes from Lysandra bellargus, assembly GCA_905333045.1. Lineage (NCBI taxonomy): Eukaryota > Metazoa > Arthropoda > Insecta > Lepidoptera > Lycaenidae > Lysandra > Lysandra bellargus. Next base: position 4,569,562 of record HG995336.1, on the reverse strand, counting down.
TATTTGGCAGCGACATATCGTCTGCTTTGTTATAGCCTCTTGCGGATAGTTGTCGCCTAGTGCGGTCTTACCTTGTTCCTTTGTCACCTTGTATATAAATAATATTTTTTTCAGGTTATTTACTGACGGTGACGGCGCGAGACGGCGGCGTGCCGTCTCTATCTGACACCACTGACGTAGAGATCTCGGTTGTGGACGTCAACGACAACGAACCCGTCTTCAAACAGCATCTGTATACGGCAACGATCATGGAGGACGCTTTAGTTGGTTAGTTTTATTTTAGCTGTGTTTTGAAATATTCAACTACGTTTAAGAAGTAAAAAATAAGAACTCTCTGACGAAAATACGAACGAAATAAAAATGATTAAGTTTCTAGTCTCCAGACAAATAAGGCTTTATCTTGACTCTGAGTCTGAGTAAGAAAAAAATTTTTACATCATTAAAATACCCATTTATATTTTATAACATCTGGCGAGTATTTACATGTTGTTAACATATTTAGTGTTTATTTGTGAGGACTTGTAATAAACCTAATGTTAGAAAACCAATTGCTTTTTTTTTTTAATTTAGACAGACTGTATTATTATTTATGAAAACCATAAAGCAATATATAGATCAGTTAACTAAAGCTGGCACGTTCACAGTGCTCACACTTATGCAATTTCACTATACAGTATGTTTAAAAATATAATATGTTTGCATCATGATAAAAATTATCGTATAATCTACGTACGATAATAATATGCTATCGTAAATCGTACATACGCACTAAATGATCGTATGTGTACGATAATTATCGTACGGTTCCGAACGCTGGCCGCTCGCCGATCACACGTTACCGACTTGTAACATCACGCTGTATTTATAAACAGTAGCATAAGAAAAACAATAACTGCCCCCTTCACGCTCATAAGATAGACCGCGCGCGAGAGAGACGGGCAGACTTTTTATGATGCGTATGCAGTACGACGTCACGCCACGCGCTTATTCACAGACGCTACACAAGCGCAATGTTTAAATGTGTTGTTCGTGCCAGCTCTTGTTAACTGATCTGTACCTAGCGGAATAGAGTAACAATCTCGAGCTGTCAAACGAAACCGAAATTGATTTACGTCTGTGTATAAAAATTTGTTTACGTATACACTTACACAAGCATCTTTCTAAGAGATTAAATTGTCAACGTGGCGATAAGTGCCGACTGGACGTCAAAAAGATGAAAAAAATTGATTCTATTGTCATCAGTCATGTATCACACGTCTCTTTTTACCACGCAGTGTTACTGATAGTGCCATCTCGCTTGCTTAGGCCTTTGTTTCTCTGTTCCGCTAGATATATTAACTTAATGATAGAAACATTAACTCTCAATCCAAATTCAGACAGGCTGTATTATTATAATGGAAACATTAACTCTCCTATTCCAGGCACATCAGTGACACAAGTGAGCGCAACAGACGCGGACGTGGGCCTCAACGGGCGCGTACACTACGAGCTCGAGTCACGTGATCGCGAGGAGGGCTCGTTCGTGATCGACTCGGCGTCCGGCGTGATCAGAACCAACAAGGCGTTAGATAGAGAGTCGGTTGCGACTTACGATCTCAAGGCCCTGGCTATCGATGGTGGGACTCCGCCGCAGAGCTCTTCGGTACGTAAAAAGTTTTACCGTATGCTACGTAAATGCAGAAAGTATTAAAAATCGGCCAAATGCGAGTCGGACTCGCGCACGAAGGGTTCCGTACCGTTGTAGAGCAAAAATAGGCCAAAAATTGCGTTTTTTGTATGGGAGCCCCCCTTAATTTTTTATTTTATTTAAATATTATTATTAATTATTAAAGTACAATTATATTTAAGGCCTTCGTGAAAGTTTCAAGTGCCTACCTGTTATCATTATTGATTACGAGCAAAAAAGGCCAAAAAAATCACGTTTGTTGTATGGGAGCCCCCCTTAAATATTAATTTTATTTTTATTTTAGTATTTGTTGTTATAGCGGCACCGGAAATACACAATCTGTGAAAATTTCAGAACTCTAGCTATAGCGGTTCTTGAGATACAGCCTGGAGACAGACAGAGAGACGGACAGACATCGAAGTCTCATGAATAGGGTCCCGTTTTTACCCTTTGGGTACGGAACCCTAAAAATTAACTAAATTCTTGATATATTGATACTTTATCACAAGATTAAATAATATTTAGCATGATGTGCCACAGTGGCATCATCCAAATGAGTCGAGAATATAGTTGTAAGATGGTTGTAATGATAGATATAATATCGACATCTCAGACCAATAAAAAAAGATTTTTTTATTTGTCTGAGATCGACATCGAAATAACCAAGTAGAAATACGTACGCTGAATTTTGTTACTAGTCAGTCACTCACGTTTGATTATTGCTATTGCGTTTGTTTTTCTACCTGTGTGAACGAGATGACAATATATTGGAATATCAAGTAGTGATGGGTCGGTCATAACTGTGCCTTGAGGTGCTCTAGTCCCAAAAATAAGAATATTAATATAGAGTGATGATATAACTACCTTTATTTTGCAGGTTATAGTCCATATAAAAGTCGAAGATATTAACGACTCTCCTCCCGTCTTCGAGAGCGAATGTCTGACGTTCTACGTGCCTGAGAACAGCCCCATCGGCACTACGGTGGGAGAGGTGTACGCGAGGGATCCTGACGAAGGACCTAATGCAGTGGTGCACTATTCCATCAAAGGTATTATTCTGTCGCCTCCATGGTCCAGTGGTTAAGAGCGTGGCTCTTGACTCGAAGGTCGTGGGTCGATTCCCGCGTTGGAAACTTGTTATTTCCAAGTTTGGTTACTACAATGCAGGCTGATCACCTGATTGTCTGACAAGTAAGATAATCCATGCGTCGAATGGGCATGTAAGGGTTGGACCTCATCTGGCAGTGGGACGGAAGACCGACAAGATCAGACGCAGCACCGACTTTTTAGGGTTGGACCTCATCTGGCAGCACGGAATCGCCTTTTTTAACCGACTTCAAAAAAAGGAGGTTATCAATTCGACGCGTATGTATGTAATATTTCCAGAACTGTCCAGTTTTTGTATATGTTAATCTATAGCAGCTTCTGAACAAATGTGCCAAATTTCGAAAGTGTATGTAATATGTATGTATGTATGTTTTTATGTTTGTGCACGCATATCTCTGGAACTACAAGCCCGATTTAAGTGATTCTTTTTTTGTTGTACTAGGTATTCAACTTAGGGAATGCTGCAAGTTTCATCAAAATCGGTTCAGTAGTTTTTGAGATAGGGAATTTTAATTGCGTACTTAATTACGTACAACTTGAAGTCGGTTTTATCTTTTTAAAATACTATTTTATTCGTCGCCTTTTCTCTTTCCGTCGCTAAGAACTGCCATTTGCTAGACCGAGACAGAAAGCATAATGCGATAGCCTCAAGGATTCCGTCGCGTGCTATCGCATTATGCTTTCTGTCTCGGTCTAGCAAATGGCAGTTCTTAGCGACGGAAAGAGAAAAGGCGACGGAAAAAGGCGATTCCGTGCTGCCAGATGAGGTCCAACCCTAAAAAGTCGGTTCAGCGTCTGATCTCTCGCCATTCGTGTCGGTCTTCCGTCCCACTGGGTTATGAGAGTAAAAGGAATAGAGAGTGCTCTTGTGTACTGCGCACATACTTTGGCACTATAAAATTACTCCTGCGTAACTGGCCTGGTTTCAATGAAGCCGGCCACCGTCACCGAAACCGGTGTGAGAGTTATTTATTATTATTATTGTATCTCTTTCTATCTCATGTTTTGAGGCATGCTAAGTGTCTTCAGATCGGTTGGTCATAAAGCCGAAATTGGTAACAAATAACAGTAGATAATTAAATAAATAAGAACATAAAGTTAGTTAAAGCTCAAGACTCTGTTGAAATTAACTTTATGCGGGAACCGTAAATTTTTCCGCTCAAAAAAATTTCTTATGTCCTTTCCCGCGTCTCAAAGTATTTCCATATTTTCAAATTTCATTGACATCGATTCAGCCGTTTAAGCGTGAAAAGGTTAGACAGACAGACACACTCAAGGTTTGTAAGGACGTATAAGAAATCCCCGAATTAAAAGCTTTGCAATAAATGGTCATTCAAACTTTTCTTCCCAGGTGGAGACGATTCAAACAGCTTTTCCCTGGAAACTCGTCAGGGCTCCGACAAGGCTGAACTCGTGACTATGGTCGACTTGGATTATGAGAGTCCAAGGAAGAAGTACGAGCTCATCATCAGAGCCGCAAGCCCACCTTTATGGAACGACGTCAGAGTGGAGATATTAGTTACTGATGTTAACGATAATGCGCCCATGTTGAAGGATTTTCAAGTGATATTCAACAATTTTAAGGATTGCTTCCCGGTGGGACCGTTTGGGAAAGTACCTGCGTATGATGCTGATGTTTCTGATAAGGTATGTCTTACCATCCTACTACTTTTTTCCAACCCACACGTACCACAACCACACGACAACCACAACCACACCACAACCACAACCACACCACAACCACACCACAACCACACCACGTGGTCGGGCGTGTATTTCGTATTGTAAATGAACTGGACCATTCACACGTACCACATTTTGCAGTCGTTGTCGACCACTTGTCAGATCAGACGCAACCACGGCCGACCACATCGCAACCACAACGTTGCGTCGATGCAACGACAGTGCGCGCACACCGCCCGCGCTCTCCCCCCCGTTTCATTGACTTTCGTACGTAACCACATTGCAACCACTGGCGACCACGCAACCACGTCGGCATTTTGTCGGTACCAAAACACAACTACAAAAAGCTGCAGCGACACCATTCACAGGTAACCACTGCTCGACGACATTTTGTCGTTGCGATGTCGTGTGGTTGTGGTACGTGTGGGTTGGCCCTAAGGCGTAATTAAACAAGTGATAAATGATAATACTTTAAGTCGTGTATGTGTCCCTTACATAGAGTATGTAAAAGTATCACTATGTCAGCGCTGAAAGAGTTACGTAGATGTTTCAATAAGAAAACATTTTGCCCATACAACAACAATTTGCCCATACAATAATTAGTTTAAAATGTAACTGATCACTAGTTTTGTTACACCTGTAGATGCAAAAGTTTGTTAGGATAGATACGGGTACATGTTTTACTGAATCTGCCTTATTTACTACTATAGCTGACTTCAGTCAATCACTTGTTTAGAAATGTAAAACTTTAATTGCATATTTTGTATTCTAGCTGCAATACCGTATTCTATCGGGCAACAACGCGAACTTAGTTCTGATGAACGAGACCACGGGTTCAATGACCTTGTCGCCGCAACTCAACACCAACGTTCCTAAACTGGCTACTATGGAAATATCGGTTTCTGGTAATCATTAGATATTGTTTTCTCTTAACCATTCTTAATGAAAGTAGTGTTTAAGATAGGTATTCGAAAATAACATTCAAAGTTTTTTAACCGACTTCTTTCGGTTACTGAATGAATTTGAAGCAATAAGTTGTCATTAGAAATAGAACACATGAAACAGTACAAGCAGCCAATCAAAGCTGTACTATTTTAGAACACGCACCGCGCATGCGCGGCAGGATTTCCAAGATGGTGGGTGACTTCAACAAACGGTTTTAATTTGAAATGACTTACTTACTGCCTTTTTCTATCGTCTTCAGGTATTTTTATTTTACTTTTTACAGATGGGGTGAACGAAATAAAAGCGGTAATGCAGCTTCTAGTGCGGCTGATAACGGAGGACATGCTTTTCAACTCAATAACAGTTCGTCTCAACGACATGACGGCGGAGCGATTCCTGTCACCGCTACTGAGCTTCTTCGTGGACGGACTAGCGGCGATCATACCGTGCCCGAAGGAGAACATATTCGTTTTTAGTATTCAGGTATCCATATTTCCATATTCCATATTAATCTTAAGTCTGTCTTTCTGTCTGTCTGTCTGTTACCTCTTCACACCCAAACCGCTGAACTGATTTTGCTGAAATTTGGTATGGAGATACTTTGAGTCCCGGAAAAGGACATAGGATACTTTTTATCCCGGTAAGGCAACATTTAAATAAAGAAACATTGACTGCAATATGTACGCCAGAAAGTGATGGTTTAATACACGAATTAATTTGGCTGTAAACAAAATACCGATTGTAGAGCATGCAGAAAAATAATAATAATAAATGATTATCTCTCTTAAAAGAACAATGAACCTTATTGGCATACCTGTCGTATTTTGTTGTACACCTGTCAATATCCTATAACCTATAAACATATAATCGAAAAAGATGTTTACAAACAATAAATATTCTTTGACAAAATGTCGTAAATAATATACTTTCTGAGTTATTTCAGTTTGAAAATGTAAAATAAATGGCATTTTAGATAAAGAACCTGAAATATTTTTAAAAGTATAACATTTACGACATTTTGTCGAAAGAATATTTGTTGTTTGTAATTATTTTCTCTGTCGATTGACATAATATGTTTCATAGGTGTACGCGAAAATATACCATTTTAAGTACTTGAAACTAATAGGCTACTTGACATATATTTAATTTCATTGAAAAAATGCATATTTCTAGTAGAACTTGGCCTAGGAAACTGTATTTCACCCTTATCGTGAAATAAAAGCTTATGATTGATAAATAAAGTCGATTTGAAAATATGATTTTATGAAAATAGGAATTGTACTGACGAAAACGCTTTTGCGGTACTTCCGATCTGGATGTGACGTCATCCCATTTGTAATTTAATATCTTTTATTTATCGCGCTCGTTATATGTAAGTTTATTTGTACATAAATAATATGAATAAGCCTAGAAAGATTTATAAAATGTATTTTCTTGAATAATTCAAATAAAACATCAGTTTTATATATTATCTCCATTCATTGTAGTTAGGAAATGAAATGGCCAAAACTTTTCTACAAAAGTGTTCAACATTAGAAATGATTTCTAAATTATTTTTTAATTTTTTAAGCACTGTTAGACTCGTACATTTAGCACATAAAACTTTTTTTCAATAAAGAAAGTATAAAATACAAAAAACATGACGTCACACTATGGCGGTACAATGGCGGACAGTGTTTTCGGCGCCATATAAAAGGCATATTTTTCGATCAACATTTTTATGGGTTTCTACTGTTTAAAATATTAAAATATTAGTTTTTTTAGTAAAAATGAATGATTAGGAACCGATTAGAATGAAGAAAAAAAATAGGTCAAGTAGCCTATTAGGTATGCCACGCTCCATACAAAAAGTTTCGAACTCTTTTTCATTTATTATAACATTTCCCAGGACGACACAGACGTGTCGGGCAACATACTGAACGTGTCGTTCTCTGCGCGGCGGCCGGACGCCGAGGTGGGCGTGGCCGGCGACCACTCCGCCTACTACACGCCCACGCATCTACGCGAGCGGGTCTACCTGCACAGATCTACACTGGCCAGACTAGCGACTGTACAGGTAGTGTGATAGTTGTAAAATACTAAAAAAGTTAGTGTAAGCACTATCAAAAAAGTTGATTACCCACAGCTAAAATTGAATTGACATAAGCTGACCAAATGAAGTCCATCAACTGCCTATGAATCAATTTCCTCGATGGTACATAAAAAGTTCGCCTCAATAAGTATTGTAACTTACTATTAGTAGTACTATTTACTAAATTATGTTCTAAACCAGGTGCTCCCATTCGACGACAATGTATGCGTCCACGAACCCTGTCTCAACTTCGAGGAGTGTCTCACGGTGCTGAAGTTTGGGAACGCATCGGGCTTCATCGGCAGTGACACAGTGCTTTTCCGACCCATATACCCCGTTACTACGTTTACGTGTCAATGTCCGCATGGATTTACAGGTATGCAGACATTTAGTTATGGACATTGAATACTGTGGATCCGGTTATGCGGTTATTTACTGAATCGATCGATAAATTTATCGATTATGAAGATATCACTTCTTTTAGCGGCTTCGGCAACCAATACCTATATAGATTTATATGGATTCGCCGCGCGTCACTCGCCGCGCGCTGATTTTGAGACTGAATGAAGCCTCAAAGTTTCATAAAGAAACAATTAATTTCAATTACTTTAACTTACATGTAATATTATGTTACAGGCACGCGCGAACACTACATGTGCGACACGGAGGTGGACCTGTGCTACTCGTCGCCGTGCGCGCGCGGCGGGACGTGCGTGCGCCGCGAGGGCGGGTACACGTGCGTGTGCGCGCCCGGCACCACCGGTACGTACATGTGCGTGTGTGTAAGAGAGAGATAGCGCTACATAATAATATTATACCTTATAATGTTGCTTTTATATACAGTACTTATCTATCATTATGAAAATAACATTCTTGATTGTCGCAGCATTGATTGTAGAAACGATGTCTAGAAGACTTACACATTTCTTAACTTGTTGTCTGTATAAAACAAAGAATTTTTATTTAAACTAGAAGTCTTTGGTACTGCTAAATAGTGTGATATTCACAGGCGAGAACTGCGAGACAACCCTAACGAAAGCTACGTGTGAAATGAACGGCGACGGATCTATATGTCGAGGCGGGTCGCAGTGCGTCGCGCGGCGCGAGGGCGGAATACTCTGTCAGGGCTGCTCCATCGACGCCGCCTACACTACGGATACGTGCGAACTGCGCGCACGCAGCTTTCCCGCTGCGTCGTTTCTCACTTTCCCCAGCTTGAGGCGACGGCATCGTTTTAATATTAAATTGAAGTAAGTGCAACATCTGTGTAATGACGAAGAAATTTCTGATATTAAAAAATTAAGTATAGGGTAAAGTTTAAGTCTATAGTATTTTTATGTATGACTAGCACGTTACCTGTCACAGCTGTTAAATGCGCTAATATACTATAAATCTACTCTATATAAATCTATAAAAACTGCAATATGTTTTCTTAAAAGGTACATACAAGGATTCTTCACAAAACATAGTCAGAATCGTTTCAAATATTTAATTTTATTCTCTAGATTCGCGACACAATCATCTTCCGGTCTCCTCTTCTACAACGGTCGGTACAACGAACGTCACGACTTTGTAGCTCTCGAGTTGATCCGTGCGGGCGCGGGGCGAGGAGGGGCGGGGCTTCGGTTATCGTTCGCATTGGGCGGCGCGCGCGCTGACGTCACTGTGCAGGCGAGATTAGCTGACGGAGAGTGGCATAGCGTGGAGGTGGACTATTTTAATAGGGTATGTTTTGTGTTTATTATAACTGTTTGTGTACGATCAGACCATCGTATTTCCTAAATTTTTCCAAAGCTGATGTGATTGTTTTGCTATAAAAATAATAAAAAAAGAAAATATTTTTATTTATTCGATTTCAAAAATGTCTTGATGTAATTATTATAGAATAAAAGCCTACGAATAATAAAAACAAGCACTTGGATTCTATTTCAGAAAATAAAATATCTGCAGTTCTATTTAGGTGGTAGTTTCGATAAAGTAGTAAATTAGAAACTGTGTTTTATTTTTAGTAATAAATAGTAGTGTGGTAGTTTTAGTAATTACATCTAAAGAAATGAAAATGAAAACAGTTTTATTTCTGAAGATGTTACAAAGTAACCATTTCTAAAGTATATGATGCCTACAACCTTACTAAAACTTACTTATGTTTAATATATCACGTTTTTCTCTACAAACAATGCTTTTTACACAGACCGCTACTCTCATCGTGGACGAATGCGACCGCGAGCTCGCGCTAGCCGGCGCCGCTGACTTCGGCGAGAAGTTCGCCTGCGCCAACTTCACTCAGAAGGTGTTGCCGCCGCGCTGCGATATACCCACAGAGACGTGTCATAGGTAAGACAAAAAGTAAATTTGTTACAGCCCTAAGAATTACTATTATAAGATAGACTGGGCTGACTAAGTTTTACTCAACGGTAGAATTCAAATGCAGTGTGATCTGTGGAAAATTCAAAAATCAATTATTATTGATGACATCAATATCATTCGTTTATAATTCAATAACAAATAACATAAGTTCGAAAGTCTAAATATAATAATAGACCTGAGTTTCGTGTTAATTATGACTTAAATATTGTTATACAAAATATGCATTTCGTTCTTCGTATAAACGGGAGGCGTAGTATCTCAACAAATTGGCTATCTATAATCTAGATTAGCGTACGTCTTAAATAAAGATTTCAAATCAAATCAAATATACTTTATTGTGCACAAACATAACAGTAAAATTTACAGTAACAAACATATTTATAAATGAGACATGTACACAAGGGCGGCCTTATTACTTAAAAGCAATTTCTTCCAGGCAACCCTTTAACAAATTTTATGAGATTATGAATTCAGGAAAATGGTGATGTGCAAAAGTATACATAATATATATATTATTTGTATATAATATAATAAATAATAATATATATTCATAATAAAAATGTACATACACTCAACTAATCTATATATAATAAATACTATAATAATAATGATAATAATATACATTATAAATACTAATAATAAATAATAATACATACTTACTATTACTACAATGTGTATATCCTGTAAATATTATTGGTTGACAGATATATTAAAATAATGATTAAATACTAACGCTTAAAGCGATTCAACGTTTCAGCTTGCCTAATATGATCTGGTAAGGAATTCCAGAGCGAAATAGACTTAACAGTAAATGAGGAATTGAAATATTTAGTGTTATGGGCGGGAACGTTAAGGAGGAGTTTTGAATAGGAACGGAGCTCTTTTCTATCGTAATTGTGAAAGACAAAGTTGTTTTTTAAATAAGAAGGATAACGGGAGTCAAATAAAACGTTGTAAAGTAGGGAGAGTACTCGGAAATCACGACGATATCGGATTGGGAGCCACTTTAGCTTGGTGCGGTATACGGTGATATGGTCAAATTTTCGTAAACCAAAAATAAACCTTCATGAGAGATTTTGTAGATGCTCGAGCTTATTTAGTTGATCCTCAGTTAAATTAATAAAACAAGCATCGGCATAATCAAGTAGGGAAAGAAACAAAGACTGTGCTAAGACTACTTTAGTTCGTGTAGGCAGAACATATTGTAGACGTTTTAAGGAATGCCAAGTTGAAAATACCTTCCTACTGATTTCTTGTAATTGCGGCTTCCAAGATAAGTTGTCATCGAAATACACACCGAGATTTTTTACAACTTTACTAAATGGGATTGTAATACCATTGATGAGGACGGGAGGTAAGGAGTTACAGTCAATTCTGGAGACCAGCCCCGGACTGCCAATTAATATTAACTGTGTTTTTTTGGGATTAATAACAAGACCATGATTCTTGCTCCATTCACTGATCTTCAACAAATCGTTATTTAATTTACCAATAGCTGAATGAAGGCCGCCTAATTCTGACTGGATGTATACCTGCAGATCGTCAGCATACGTGATAAAAACATAAGTGATAAAAAGAAGTCATTTCCTTACATTCTGACATTGATGTCGATCTTTTGTAATATTTTTTCCTTATATTTTTGTTTAGGTTCCTAGACCTGACGGGGCCTTTTCAAATCGGTGGACTTCCCAACTTGCCGAGCAGTTTCCAAGTTAAGAACAAGGACTTTGTCGGATGCATCTCGGATTTATACATAGACCACAAATTCATTGACCTCAATAGGTAAGTCTAATTTAATTAGATAATTTTAAGATTAATCGCACATATTCACTTAGATATCATATTCGAATAACGAATTCACCAATTATTATACTTACTATAACAATTATTTTATTAAGATATTTTACATTGTGTTTTTATTTCAGTTATTTTAGGTTTTAGGTTATGGTTTAGGATTCACCAATTAGAAATAATGCGTTGTTATCTCCTTGTGACGAAGTAATCGCAACGTGTCTCGTCAGATTATCGTATTTGAAAACGAAATGCATCAGTAGCACTGATCTCTATTATACAAGTACGCTGGATCGATGATACCCACCTGCTTTTTGTGCCTATTTGAAGCGGAATCAGCGCCCCCGTTATGGGGGCTGAGAACAAATCACAATAGGCACAAGAAATAGCTATCATTTCAAAGGGTATCATCGGTCCAGCGTACTAGTATTATAATGGAAGTCAGTGATCAGTAGTGAGCTGATTACGCATTGTCATTTGATGTGCCAACGCATTGCGCGCCAATCTGCCGCAACGCGAAGGACTAATGTGGCCTCGCTCTTGTCAATGATTTTGACATTAAAAGTTATCACTAACATAAATTAAAATCATTCTACAATGTTTCCAAAACGCAACATTGTTTACAGCTACGTGGCTGACAACGGAACTCTAGCTGGGTGTCCCGAGAAGCGATCACAATGCAGCAGCGCGCCCTGTTACAACAACGCCGAGTGCGAAGACCTATGGGACACCTTCCTCTGCCGATGTCCTGAAGGGTACACGGGGAAAGACTGCGCTGAATGTATGTTATTGGACTTTGTTTTTTTTTTTTACAAGAAAATGATAAAAGATCATTAAGAAAAAATAAGCTAATATATAGTAACAACAGACTTATGCCCGGGACACACGAGGCTAGTTTTTCAAGCTAGAATAGCAAGCTAGTTTTTTACCAAACTGTCCTGGCTTGCTGACCTAGCTTGGAGCATGCTAGTTCTGTTTTTACAAATGAAGATAGTTTTGTTTACACGAAGCCAGAAGTACTAGCTTGCTAGCTTACAAACACTAGCTTGCTATCCTAGCTTGAAAAACTAGCCTCGTGTGTCCCGGGCATTTCAGTTATAAGTTATAACTTGTAACTAAATAACTGTAGTCTGTTTAGGCAAGAAGCAAGAACCACAACTAGCTGCTGTTGGCGGGTTTTGAGTTAATAATGCAGTTTTATTATTTGGAAGACGAGGTTTACGACAGTGAAATCCATTTTTTTGAAAACCCACTGTAGCATATTCTAGAGTCCAAAAATGGTTAATGCTTATTACTCTAAGTGAGGTTTTGTATATAGCATTTATGTACTATGTTCTTAAAATGATTTGCGCTTAAACCACGGAACCGATTTTGATAAAAATTTGTATGCAGATACTTTGAATCAATTTAAACTACATTAAATACTTTTTGTCCCGGAAAATGTGCGGTTCCCGCGCAGTCAACCAAAATGAATTTGGCTTATGATATCGATATTGAGTTGATACATGTAGATATTACGTTAGGTTTTGGAGAAGGACATAGGATAATTTTTATCATGGAAAATGTTCGTTTTTCACGCAACAAACTTTATCAATTCGCATTTAAGCTGCTGAACTGATTTTGAATAAATTTAGTTACACAATTAGTTTATCACGTGCAGAGTTGGGCAAAAAGTAATTAGTAATTTTAATCAGATAACAAATTAATCAGATTGATGAAGTAATTGTGCAACTGAAATTACCCGTAAGTTGATTAAAAATAATATTATGTATAAAATGTATTCTAATTTTAGTTTGCAATAATTAGATTAATAATTTAATTAGACTAACGAGTATTTCAATAATAATGTGCAAAGAAACTTCCACACCGGTTAAGGTGGCGGTGGCTGGTTTCAATAAAACCAGGCCAGTTACGCAGGAGTAATTTTAAAGTGCCCAAATGTGTGCGCAACACATAAGAGCACTCTGCAGGAAGCGCGGGAAGGGAAGAAGAAGCGGGAACTCTCTGTCCTTTCCCGAGACATAACATATCTGCATACCCAATATCATCAAAATCCATGTAGCGGTATAAGCAGAAATCATTTTGTTTAACGCCTGGGAACCGTACATTTTTCCGAGGACCGAGATAAAAAGGATCCTATGGCCTTTTCCGGGACTCAAAGTATCTCCATACCAAATTTCATCAAAATCTAGTCAGCGGTTTAGGCGCGAAATAGGAAATTTTATAACGCGGTAACCGTACATTTTTCGAGACAATAATTATTATCTTATTTCCTTTCACGAGATTCAAAGTATGTGCACACCGATTTTCATCAAAATCGGTTCAGCGGCTTAGGCGCAAATTATTTTTGTTTATTACACTGGTACCGTACCTTTTTCCCGGATGTAATGCATCCTGTATGGCCTTTCCCGAGACATTACGTATCTGTATACCAAATATCATCGAAATCCACGTAGTTGTATAAGCAGGAATTATTTTATTTAATGCCTGAGAACCGTACATTTTCCGGAATAAAAAGGACCCTATGTCCTTTCCCGGGACTCAAAATGTCTCCATACCAAATTTCAGAAGAATAGGTTCAGCGGTTTGGGCGTGACGAGGATTTTATAACATTTTGTTAAAATAAGCACTTAAGTTTGTATTGAAAGAACAAATCAGAATTTTACATTTATGTGAAATATCACAAAGGACATTAATGCTATGTAATAAGCCCTATAGCAATATTGCATTAACCATTTTTATACGTTTTCTCTTAAAGCTCAATGTAAACTAAAAATGTTTTTTCATAATCATAATCTACGCATTTCAACAAAAAAAGGATACCGCACAATAACATTTTTTTTGATTAAAATAAGCAGAAAATAAAGATTATTCCAAAAAAACTTAAAACGCCGATTACTCAAAACTAGTCAGCATCCATTACTATGCCGTTGCAAAATGCAAAAATTTCTTGAAAGATCATCAATATAGGACTCTATTATGATTTGACACCTAGTGATGATTACCTAGGTATGTCAGTTTTAGTTTGCAAACTTGTCGTAATTACTAATTAGCGATGGCCTTAAAATTTTGTTAAACTAAATTGGTCCAAGCAAACTCATATTGAAACTTTTACTGCAAAGCTAAGATACCTATATCATATACTATACTATACTATGGTATAAAATATATAGCCACTGAAAAAATTATTAAAATCGATAGCCTATGATCCTTCACGTGGTCTAACTTCTTATCTGTGCAAAATAACATAAAAATTGCTCCAGTAGTTCGCGAGATAAGCCCTTTCAAATAATTTTCCCCGTTTTCCCACATTTTCCTCTATTTCTTCGCTCCTATTAGTTTTAGCGTGATAAAGTATAGCCTATAACCTTCCTCGATAAATGAGCTATCTAACACTGAAAGAATCATCAAAATCCGTTGCGTAGTTTTAAAGATTAAAGGGAACAAAGGGACATGAATGAGGGACAGGGAAAAAAGCAACTTTATCTATTTATATGTTGTACACTAAGGAATCTTATTTCAAAAATTACTGTACCTAATACATTATTACATCATTATATTTTCCTCCAGCAACGTCAGTCCCCTGGCGTTTCAGCGGCGACGGCATGCTGTCTTTCAATCCCCTGCTGCGGCCGATACAGCTGCCGTGGCTAAACGCGCTGTCGCTGCGCACGCGACAGCAGGACGCCTTCCTCATGTCCATACAAGTGGGACAGAACAGCACCGTGTTGATTACGGTATGTCTTCTTCTTCTTGTGATTTTGTACGGCTACAATTTTTGCCAGTGAGTTATATACTGTACATATTTCGAAGAAATTAATTCATAGACAGCTGATGGCGGAGCTACATAATTTGGTTGCGTATGTCAAACCCAGCCAACAGATTACGTGTAACATCGATTTAACATGATATGTCGGTACAAATAAATTTTTTCGATGGTACTTATACTCCATAATGCTTTAATTTATATTGCCACTATGAACCATACATTTTTAAGTTTCAACCAGTATTGTATCATTTTAAATAACTTTCTAGATCGTACAAATATCTCATTGTGTTAAAACTCTTGCAGCTAAAGTCCGGACTTCTACATTACTCATACAACGGCGAAACCATGTTTTTACCATCACCGAACCTAGCAGATGGTGTTTGGCATCGCGTGGAAATAAAATGGCTGGGCACAGATATCTCAGTGGCCATAGACTATGGGCTACGTAACGCACTACTACCGATGCTAGCCAATAAGATCCAAGGGCAGTACATAGGGAAGATCCTGATTGGTGGACTCGACACGACCGCGGGAATATTGATGTCAGACGTTGGATATTTGGAAGGTTGCATACAGGTACGAACTTCCAATTTTGAATACTTTCTTTGTAACCAAGTAAATATCATGTCAAAATACATTGATCATATTAAAATTTAGGCACTCATTCATTTGCTAAAACAACAATTAAATTATTGAAAATTTCAGTACGTATATGCTTCTGTTTTCTGTTATGAGTCTTTAGATTTTCATAATAGTTGCTATTTCTAGTCTTGTTCTCATATATGTTGTTATAGGACGTTCGAGTGGGTACAGCTCAGTCGCTACTAAATAGACCCACCGTCAGGGAAAATGTCAGAGATGGTTGTCAATCCAGAGCCGATTGTCTGCTGTCCAACTGTCCTTCGAATGTAAGATAATTACTGTTTAACTTTACGATAACATAATATTTACAACTGATTAAGTGGTTAAGCAGTACCTATGTTGTTTCATATTTACAATAAAACAAGTAATTAAACATATTGTTAAGCTTGTAGACTATGTAAATAACTTCTTAAAGAAAAAACTTTCAGGTTGGATTTTATTACTAGTGAAATCTATCACATAAAACTAATATAGATAAAATAGATAACTTGTCAATTATTATGTATTCAAATAACTTACATATTTCCACACCAGAGTAAATGTATATCAGCATGGGACGTAACGGAATGCGAGTGCACGCACGGGCGCTACGGGCCGTCTTGCGTCGCGGCGTGCGATTTGCGTCCGTGCGGCGAACACGCACGCTGCGTACCGGACGCATCTCCGAAGGGCTACCAGTGTCAGTGCGAAGACGGTTATGTGCCTACTGGTAAATAATAATTATTCTATTGATATTATATTGGTGTAGAATAAGATGACCTGAAATCCTAAAATCAATTTATATCAAAGATTTCTATAGCGAGCTATTGCTGCCGGGCCCCATTCACAACTATAAGGAAAGCAACGAATGAGTAAAGCTGTTTTTTTTTTTAAGTTTTGGACTGAAGATTACTACCGCCTATGATTGGCTAACGTCAAAATATTCATCAATCGACAACACGTTGAAGAAATCTTGTTAAAAATCACAGTATTTTGGCATAAATGTTGTGTCATCAACTCTGTTCAGATAACTCCTGTTTTAAAACCTCAGAAACTTGACATCTATGCTGTACTTTTACCAGGTCGCTGGGGCGAGTGCGAGGAGTCAGCGGCTTGGGAGTGTCCAGGCGGGTGGTGGGGCGCGCGAGCGGGGGTGTGCGGGCCGTGCCACTGCGCCGCGCCCGGCCTCCATCCGCACTGCGCGCCCGCTACCGGCGAGTGCCGCTGCAAGGTGAGAGCGGTCACATGATGTACACGCTGTGATCACGTAATATTCACGCTGTGGTCAAGTGATCAGTAATTATGAAAACAACCATTTTTAAGGTTCCGTAGTCAACAAGGAACCCTTATAGTTTCGGTCTGTCCCTCTGTCTGTCTGTCCCTCTGTCTGTCTGTCTGTCCGTCTGTTTGTCTGTCCGTCTGTCTGTCTGTCCGTCTGTCTGTCCGTCTGTCTGTCTGTCCGTCTGTCTGTCTGTCCGTCTGTCTGTCTGTCCGTCTTTCTGTCTGTCCGTCTTTCTGTCTGTCTGTCTGTCCGTCTGTCTGTCTGTCCGTCTGTCTGTCTGTCCGTCTGTCTGTCTGTCTGTCCGTCTGTCTGTCTGTCCGCGGTCTTGCTCAGAGACTATAGGACCTACAAAGCTGTAATTTGGCATGAATGCACACATTAATGATGGCGACAAAATGGTACATGAAATCTTAAAAAAAAAATATTTTTTATGGTACCTTCCATACACTTGATGAGGGGATGAAAATTTTTTTTCGCGTCCAGCCCATCGTGTGGGGTGTCGTTGGATAGGTTTTTTAAAAATATTATGAGTTTTCATAGATCATTTTCCGATTTAGGGATCCGTTTGTAAAATATTAAGTTTTAAAGTGGAAAAAATCATTAGAGTCCAGTGTCCCCCCCTTCTACCAGCTAAACGGTTACTTCTGGAAATGTGAAAAAATTCACGGGAGTAGGAAATATGCTGAATTTAAAAGGAAAACTATCACGGCTACGAAGACTTCATAAGTTTTTGAGTTATAGTCGATCAACTAAAAAAAAATGATGTTGTTAGTAGTGTAAAACACGTTATTCATTGACCATACAAAAATTAACAAAAACTAGCGATACTACGGAACCCTATATTGCGCGTGGCACGACACGCACTTGGCCGGTTTTTAAACTGGTAGGTATATAACCCGAACCGGTGGTAGGCATCATGTAGGACATTCTGAAAATATTTATTTTAAATTTATTCAGAAATAAAACAATTTTGATTTTGGTACAAATATACCACACTAAAACGAAAACTGAAATTCTTGTAGAAAGTTACATTACCAGTCACCAGATGTCAGTTTTCAGAAAGTTTTATTAAGCTGATTGTGGTTATCTGAGTATATTTTTAAATAAATAAATAAAAATATAAAAATGTTGTATTTTTACATGTTTGTACTATTTTTAAGACATATAAGAATAAAAAAGTATGAAATTTTTATTCAGTTTAGTCATCAATTTTTATCCAAATTCTGATGGCAGCCTTACTTAGAATATCATTATTTATTGGCATAATATGAGTTACTGTTACTGTTTAACCAAAAATTGCTCCACAACTAATGCTCGATTTATAAGTTTTCTCAAATATATCCAATATAAACTATACTTACAGGAGAACCACTACCGTCTTCCCGGGTCGGAGGAATGTCTGCCGTGTCAGTGCTACGCTGCCGGGTCATACAACAGCTCGTGTGAGGCGCTGACGGGGCAGTGTCACTGTCGCAGCGGCGTCATCGGCCGTACGTGTGATTCCTGTGCGAACTTGTACGCTGAGGTCACGCCCAACGCGGGATGTAAAGGTAGTCTATAATATAAATTAGTAAGTCTATGACGAACCTTTGTCCATGGCACTTACTTAAATTAATGTAAGCTACAAGGATCTTTTGACACGCAAATAAGAACTGACCCGCAATATTAAAAAATTCAGTTACCGTTTGGCAAGATCTATCACTCCTGTGAATCCTACTCGAGAACCTTTTTCTAAATCGTTGCCTAAATCGGAACTAGCACCGGCGCCACCTTAAAAGGTGGAAGAATCCACCCGCCAATTAATGCCATTATAATCTTAAAAATAACAAGTGTGGAAAAGTTATTTAACTAAATATTTTTGTTTCAGTTGTATATGATGGATGCCCGAGATCTTTTGCACGAGGAGTCTGGTGGCCGCAGACCAAGTTTGGGAATGAAGCTGTTACTGACTGTCCTTCGGGTAAGTTAGCTAAACCATGTGTCAATTGTGTAATGTAAAAATAGTTTAGCTAAAGTTTTGTTGCCTTAAATAATGTAGTTTGTTTGTGTGATTTCCAAACACATATTCCTTCTTTAAAAAAATACTCTAACGACATAGTAAAGATTTACTTACCAATTTATTTTTAGGATCAAGTGGCAAAGCGACTCGTCTCTGCGACAAAACACAAGTGGTACCCTGGCAGGAGCCTGATTTATTCAACTGTACGTCAGCGCCGTTCTATCAACTAAGAAAACAGGTAATGTTTTATTTATGTAATAAGTATTGATAGCAATTATAGAGTAGTGTTCTTACAAATTTTATGCTGCTTAGTTTTGAAAACTAAGCATTTTAAGAAGTGGTAAAGTTCGTACCATTTTTGAGATTTGGTAAAGCGTTCTTATTTGTTGCTTTCACGTATGTTGGTTAAAATATCCCATAAATTACCATCTTGTTACGTATTTACCCCAACAATTTCGTTACTTCCTGAAGATGTACGGTTCTTTCCACGCCCACCAAGTTTCTGTCAATATGCAATCTAAATATAAATCGTTTTGTTTCACCGTTTTTTAAGGTTCCGTAGCCAAAATGGCAAAAAAAACGGAACCCTTATAGATTCGTCATGTCTGTCTGTCTGTCCGTCCGTATGTCACAGCCACTTTTCTCCGAAACTATAAGAGCTATACTATTGAAACTTGGTAAGTAGATGTAGTCTGTGAACCGCATTAAGATTTTGATACAAAAATGGACAAGATATTAAAAATTTTAGGGGTCCCCATAGGTACAACTGAAACAAAAAAAATTTTTTTTCGTCTAACCTATGCGTGTGGGGTATCTATAGATAGGTCTTCAAAAATCATATTGAGGTTTCTAATATCATTTTTTTCTAATCTGAATAGTTTGCGAGAGAAACTCTTCCAAAGTGATAAAATGTGTGTCTCCCCCCTCTAACTTCTAAAGTAGGGGCATGATAATTCTAAAAAAAATATATGATGTACATTATTATAAGTTTTTATAATTTATTAAAATAAAAAACCAACGAAAATTGGTTTAAACGACATCTAACGAGTATTTTTTTTATACGTCATAAATGGTAAACCTTAATTTAACTTTCATTAAATCAACTAAAATAAAAAAAAATAAAAAACCTTTTAATTTTATAGAAATAAACCTTATTGCTGCTGCGGAACCCTTCATGGGCGAGTCCAACTCGTACTTGGCCGGTTTTATTTTTTATGTCGACTTATGAATTTCAAGGAAATGTGTTTATCCCAACAGCTACAAAAGATAGAATCCGGCGAGCTAACACTCAACACGTTCGTCGGCGTACGCATTGCGGAGGAGTTGGCGGGCGCGTGCGCGTCGTCGGCGCGACTGTACGGCGCGGACGTGCTGTTGGCCGCGCGACTGCTGCTCGAGTTGCTGCGACACGAGATGCGACAGGGCGGCCTCAATCTCACACATAGCCAGGACAAGGATTACGTTAGAGTAAGTGTTCCTATGTTAGTTGTTGCGTGTGTTTGGGCGCGGACGTGCTGCTGGCCGCGCAACTGCTGCTCGATTGCTGCGACACGAGATGCGACAGGGCGGCTTGAACCTCACGCATAGTCATGACAAGGATTACGTTAGAGTGAGTAGTCCTTATACGTAGGTTAATAGAGTGTGTGTATGCGTCCCTGCTCGCGTGCTTGCTTGCGTGTTAAAACTGTCTAATTGCGAATACCTTCAATAATTTTCAAGTCACTATAGCCATTAAAGATGTCATATTTTACTAGATAATATTATTTCCATTTTCATTACTATTATTTGTAGGCAGATGGCGAGCCTATATTATTTACTCGAATTATTATCAAGTCAATGTTAGTCGATTAGGGTTGATAAATTAGTCGAATTACGAATCTAAGTAATTTTGAACATACGTAATTCGTCCATGGTTAACCGTATTATCCGTATATCAAGTGTAATTTAATTAAACCATTTTTGTTTTTTTAGAATATAATAAAAACGGCGAACACAATAATGAACATAGAATACGAGAAGGAGTGGGAACGTATCCGGGAACTGACGGGTACAGGTGTCGAGAATCTTCTACAGGAGTTCGACAAATACATAGCGGTGCTGGCGGAGAGTCAACACGACACTTACACCAACCCATTTGAGATTGTTACTAGTGATCTTGGTGAGTATTTTTACAGAGTTTTACATCTTAAACATAAAAACTAAAATAGATATACTTGTATAATCTTAGATTTGCTTTTATCAACAATTTCCTTAATTTATTCTAAAAGTTAAATTGAAAATATAAACTCAGGCTTACTTGCGCCAGTCGGCTCAAAGTTAATCGTGGATTAATATCGTGTAATCTCGTAGGTTATCTCTCTGGTTCTTGAAATAAATGAAAGAGAAAACACAAATCAATATTTTGACTAAAGATTAGCAGTAATCCAGAATGTCAGAATTTATTGACCAAAGAGTATGAGGTTTATCCGTTTCTCAACTCTTCTTCCTAGTTAATATTATTCTCTCCTCATAATATAAAATTTATTTAGCAATCGGAGTCGACATCGTCACAGCGGAATCCATCTACGGTTTCGAACCGACTCAACTGAACCGAAACACAGAAACTTACACAACGGAAAAAGTGATTCTGCCCGATACATCGTCGTTCATACATTCACCCATACAAACTACGGGCTACTACGGATTGGGGAAATCTAAGAACAAACGACCATCTAGTCCTACAGTGTCTTTCCCGAAATACAACAACTATGTGAAGAACAAGAATAAATTCGACAAGTATTCCAGAGTTCTGCTGCCTCTAGATTTGATCGGGATAAGCAATATGCAGGGTATGCAATAACATTATTATTATGTTCTTTACAGCTTTTATAACACTTTAAATAATTTGTAAACAAACGTTTCATACTTTTTTTTCTGACATAATCATTTTGGTTTTGATTTGCGTGATTATACAAAATCGATCCGTCAATTAAAATTTTTAACATGTCGAGCAAACACAGCTACCTTTTTTAATTAATCTTAAGTTTGCAGTTATGCTAAGAGCCAGTTAAAGTTAATGCTCAAATTAGTTTGACATTATCTCTTTCGTTTTTCATACTAATAAAAGAGAGACAATATGACATTTTAACAAGCCATTAAAAGTAACAGACGTTGGTGAAATCGGACCTAAATATACCTATATTTCTCATAACGAACAACATTTATTAAACGATCTATATTATCCACAGATAACATAGAGACGAACTACGAGTCCCGCGCCGTTTTCTCTTACCTTCAATACTCTCGTAACACCTCCAACCTTATGCCACTCCGTATGGACGAGTCGGTCGGGCGACGATGGGGGATTAACATCACTGTTGGATCGCCCATACTGCAGCTCGCCTTGTATGTCCCTGAGAGTGTCTGGCTGAGAGAGACGCAAGATAACACCATAGACAACACAGATGATGTTGAGGGTAAGTTGAAAAGAGGTTGTTGTGTCCATAGTTAATAGTTAGAAAAAAGGTAATTGTAGTGTCCATAGACAATAGAAGAGTACGATAGTCTATAAGTTCTACTTTTGTGTTAAAGAAATAAATTACAACAAACTTTGTATTATTTTCACAGGTATCATGTACGCCAACAAAGGCCAGCAACACGCAGTAGATACGAATAGCCTGCATCCAAACACTAAGAACACTTGGACCAACGAAGAAACCTCAAGTCAAGACAACCACGGTCCGATAGTTATTCAACCAGCCTACAAGAAACAGGAAAAGCCAACCGAAAACCTCCAAGAGAACGAATCGGCTTACGTAGCGGAAAATCTTGATGATTCAGAGGGTCCGAAACTTATGGCTCTTGTCATGGATCCGAATGATCTGAAGAATGAGAATAACACCAAAGATGGAGGTAAAAAGAAGCTAGTGTATAAGAGCCTTAATGGGGTAAGACTGAAGAAGCCTATAAGACTACAGATGTGGCTGGATATTAATAGAGAGACGTTTGGATCCAGGACAAACCCGCAGTGCGTGCATTGGTCGACAGTGAGAGGGTGAGAGAAGTAATGTTTAGTGTTACTTTCCCCCGTCTAGGTTAAATTAATTTGCTTTTATAAATAGAGAGGTTAAGATAAAATAGCAAGTAAGCCATAAAATAAATACTTTTTAAATACCTATAAAAATTGGTTTGTGGTCAAAACCAGTCAGTCACAAAAAATCAAACAAATTATGACAGAAACTTTACAATTTAAATCACGTAGTGATTATATTCTCTTTGATTTAAATTTTGAGACTTTCCATCGTTTACTGATATTTTAGTGTAGACACAGTTCAACGAATATAAACGATAGATCATAATATAAACAATAACATTTTATTCCCAGTATGGGCGAGTGGTCCCGCGTGGGGTGTCACACGGAGATTGACTACGACTGGTCCCCGTACTCCGACGAGCCGCTGCTCATCAACTGCACCTGCAACCATCTGTCTACCTTCGCTGTCCTTGTCGACGAAGTGGATATCGAGGTAATAGGGAAAGAGAAAGACTTATAAGCCTTATATTATATACAGCCAATACAGGCTACAGCCAGTTCCTTGGTGACTTGTGGACACACGAAACACGTGCCATAATGTAAATTTATTATTGAGGATTAATATCAGCAAAATGTGTAGCACACTGCACAACACAAATTTTTCTTTACGTTTGTGAACAAGTAGGATAACCTTATTCAAGCAACAACATTCAAGCAACAAGCAACAATATTCAAGCAACAACCGATTCGTGGCCACTGCCGCGCCCAGCGCGTCATTTAAAAAGATTCAGTGAGGCCGATGACGCGCCAGGCGCGGCATACAAGGATTGTTAAAAAACACGATAACACGAATTTATTATACTGTAATTACAATTCCTTAGTCTAAATGTGCATAAAACACAACCAGTGGCCAATGCCGCATGATCGTCATCGTTTAGCAGGGCTGATGACGCTTATGGCGCGTCATCGTCCGTCGAACAAACTGCTTGGCCTGTGGTAAGAATTCGTGAAAATGAAGGTGGCAACGAATCGGTTAAGTGTTACCCACCTGGCCTAAACCTAACTTTAATATTTTTCCAGCAGAAAATACTTCTCTCGTCTATCACTTACTACTAATTCAATCTATTTTTCCCAACAGCTAATCCCGGAACCATCACTTCTCGAATCAGTATCGTCCTACACGGGCTTCAGTATATCTCTGCCGCTACTCGCATGGACCTGGCTAGCGCTCTGTCTGATGCGGGGCGGCGCTGCTACGGTGTCCAACTCCATACACAAGCACCTCATCTTCTGTGTGTTTATGGCGGAACTGATATATCTCGTGGCGCTGAAGGCTAGAAGCAGCTTGGTGCAGAATGAGGTGAGATTTTGCAATAACATTTTCTTCGGAGATCTTTTTGTTTAGGAGGAACTATGCGTCATAGGTTACAATTTATTCACCAGTACAATAGAGATAAGTGATAATGATAACAATGGGGACTCCAGCGTAATGAACGAAGTGTTTCTACAAACCTTTGTTTTAATGGCATAAATATCTCAAAACTCATAAGTGCTGCAAACATGTCAACATTAAGTATAGTCGTGACATTTTAATAGGCCACATTTGACAGTTCATCAAAATTGTACCTGGTAACTTTATAGCGACGTACATAAAAAATAAATATTTTCGTTTTGTTATAACTGCACAATTGATTAACTTTTTTCAATTACGATTACATATTTATTGTAAATATGACCGATACGAATTATTTAACGATTTGCTTTTACTGATAAACAATTCTAAACGTAATAAACAAATTCTGATCTTAATAATTGCACGTCGTTACAATGTTACGTCAGCCGACCTTTTTTTTTTAAACTCTAGGGAAGTTACCCTAAAAATCGAAAGCGAATAAATAGTATCGATGCATTGATTACTTGTAACGAAATATCCCCATAAATTAATAACCACGCTGTGAAAAGTAACACATATTTATGTGAAATGAATAATGATAATACTACATTCAACAGTTTTTATAATTCAAGCGAATAAATGCATTTTTTTTTTTTGTAAATTATGTACTTTTATTATTTTGCTCCTTGAATTTGCAAAAGAAAAAGTAATAATGGGACAGGAGTTTGTTTCAAACGTATAAAATTATAAATATTCAAATATAAATATTCGTTTTGGTCGATGTTTTTACGCAGTTCACTTCACTATGGAGATTAATCTGACAGATGTCAAATGTGGCCTATTAAAATGCCCCGACTGTAACTGTAGATATTTATGTATGTATCTAGTATTACTATATCGCCTTTAGAAAAAATATTATTATTATAAATCTTGCGTATGACAAGCAGTTAGCTTATGTCATTATTAAATTTGATTATGAACTGTTTATGATTATCTAAATCTTGCGTACGGTACGCAGTTTGCGTACAAACTTGTGAATGGCTAGATAACATTTCAAAATTGAACTCTTTATGACTGATGTAAATCTTTCGACGCAGTTTGCGTGCAAGTTAGTCGCGATGTCGCTGCACTACTGGTGGGTGGCGGCGCTGGGTTGGGCGGCGAGCGACGCGTGGCAGCTGCGGCGACTGGTGCGGGAGCTGCGCGACGTCAACCACGGCCCGCTCGCGCCGCACCTGGCGGCCGCGTACGCCGCGCCGGCGGTCGCGCTCGCACTCGCCGCCGGACATCATCAGCATCAGTACGGGAATGCGCTGTTGTAAGTAGTTTACATGTCAGCAGTCAGCTAGTCGCATCATAGAAATATAGAATGGTACGTTAAGGTCGAATAAGGTAAAGTTTTCGTTTGGACCAAATTAATTGTAAATTAAACCTACAGCAAAGTCAACAATGTCATGAAGTTTGCTGTTAACCTTTACACTTACAACATGAAAGCCGAAAACACTTTATAATATTCTAACATATTCAGTGAGACTTACTTTACAAGCCACCAGTTCGACTTTTGGGTTTGCTTAAATAGCCCACATCATAATTCGGTGACCAGCCAAGGATAGATCTCGAAGTTCAGCTGCTGTTGTTATACTGATGACTCGGTTTAAGGATAGTTACAAAATTACAATCCCAGATTCCAAGTTTTCGTTTACCTATAATATGAACTTTGTCAGCTGCTGGGTGAGCTGCCACGAGCCGGTGGTGTGGTGGGTGGTGGTGCCGGCAGCAGTATTCGCCGCCGCCGCGCTCGTGTTCCTCGCGGGGGCTACGCGTGCCGCCTTCACCGTTAGAGATCATATAGTTGGATTCGGGAATTTAAGGTTAGTAGACAATACATTTCATACACTAACCTAACCTAACCTTTTTTTGAAGTGAAAACTTCTTTAGCGGCGTTGAGCACTTGTGGGATGGGTAAAAACTGTGAAACTCGCGATAGATTTTCGTGTTGATCTAAAAACCATACAAAACGCGTAAGACGGTAGGAGAGTAGTGTTTTGTGTCGAACTCGAACTCGAACTCAATTTGAAACTTGATCGAAACTTGATCGAAACTTGATCGAAATTTGATCGAAACCTTGATCGAAACTTGATCGAAACTTGATCAAAACCTTGATCGAAACCTTGATCGAAACCTTGATCGAAACTTGATCGAAACCTTGATCGAAACTTGATCGAAACTTGATCGAAACTTGATCGAAACCTCGATCGAAACCTGATCGAAACTTGATCGAAACCTTGATCGAAACCTTGATCGAAACTTGATCGAAACCTTGATCGAAACTTGATTGACGATTTTTTTAAAAATCGATTTTCATAAAAAATGGGTTAAAAAAATGCACAACGTTAATAATCAAGTTTTCACTTCTGCCGGCACTCCCGGAGTGCAACCAGTCTTTTTTTTTTTTTTTTGATGCGCAGGGGAAACCCTTTATGGGTTGGGGATGTGCCTCAGTTAAGCTGAAGCACCCGGTGCTAAAACCACCTGCGGTTTGCCTTCAGCCGTATACGGAGGGATATCCTGGATCTTTCTAATACGGGACTCCCTCCACAACCTAACCTAACCTTTTTTTGCGCAGGGGAAACCCTATATGGGTGCCCCGAGTTGGGGGTGTGCCTCAATTGAGCTGAAGCACCCCGTGGGTATGTGGGACTGCCGGCAAAGGGCTTACCCACTAAAACCACCTGCGGTTTGCCTTCAGCCGTATACGGAGGGATGTCCTGGATCTGTCTAACATAGGACTCTCTTCACGACCGGTCGGTCTACCTCAAAAGGGACCGGACTTCCACCAAAGTTAGGGAACGCTTCGGCAAACTGAAGCGTTCCTCTCGGCACCGGGACTAGCTAAGCCGGGCAGGTTCCTATCCTTGCCCAGAGCCCCGGATTAGACGGAAGTTTGGAAGTTCGCGTAACGACGCCTCCGCACTCCCTTCCTACGCCGGCGGAGCGGAACGGAGGATGGGTCATCCTCTCTGTTCCGCTCCGCAACCTCTTTCTGCGAAAGGACGGTTTTGCAGAAAGAGACCGCCGCCTGCCATGCCTCATCGCTCTCGAGCATGCAGGGAACCATGCTCGAGAGCGAGAAGCCCTAGGCCCAAGCACCGCCATGAGATCATGGCGCTGCACGGCCCAACGATCGCACACCTCGAGGGTGTGCTGGGAAGCTAACCAAACCTAAAATTAATACACTGTCTATATACTTACCGACAATACGGTAATTTAGTCCATTACGTCGTCGGTAGACTTTCAATAGTGCAGAGCTGCCGCATCATTGATGTTGCCAACTTGCCACCTATGCCACAGAATATATATTAGTTGTACCAACAGAATTCCCACTGGCGAAACCCGTTTAAAGAATTAACGACTCATGCCACGATACTATAAAGTTAAAATTCCGACCGCGCAGTGCTAGGTGCCTACAATTATATTTGCCTACATCTCCGCTCTCTTTCTATCGCATAACTCGTACCTTTTCTGAAGAAATCAGGGTTGTCTGTTTTTAAAAATAATATTATAATATTTTTATTTAATTAACTACATTTTATTTAACTCGAAATAATCTAAGGTATTAGGTTTTAGTACTATGTAGATTTAATTATTACGCGTACTTAGATTCGATAGGGCCGTATCTTAATTATTGAAACCGGTCTTATAATATTACCTACTTATAGTGTTTGTATAACTTAGTTATTTTTGTAAACAAATGAGGTTTCGAATAGTACGCATCACGAAATATAGGTAGTAGCAAAGACGCGACACCAACCTACGATGCTTACTATTAGTAATAATTAATAATGTGTTTTTTGACAATGAAATACCTTTATTAATTATACGTCTACGAAGGTAACCCAACTAATTAATATTCTACTTCAACTAGTATTTAAATCTATGTATTTAAATCATTTAAAATAATCGTAATTTGACTCTGTAAATTGTACAAAATTTAAATCTATAATAAATAATAATAAAACAATTTTAAAAAGTTCTTAACTCTCATCGTCCTTAGGGAGCTTAAAGAAAGTTAAATTTGGTTCACATTCCGTGCTAAGACAATTAAACACTGCGCAATATTTCTTTGCCCTTTTTTTATTGTGATCAGATTAATTTATTTTATTTATTTATGTAATAATTTATGTACACAACTATTTACAGTGAAAGACTTATAACTAAAAATAACACAATTCTGTGACAGCGAATGAATAAGTACGCAGGTAGGCATGCAACGATCAACTAATATAACTAAAAACTCGTGCGCGCGCGTCACACGCTGTGAGTCCCTACTGAAGTGGTCCCCTAGGGGGGTACTTTCAGTTCGATGCCTACAGGCGCGAGTGGGACAGGCCTGCCTGTGCCCGACAGATCAATATTTATAAATAGTGCTGAATAAGATAAGACACAGTAGTAGTCAATTCACAGAGCTACATATATAATTTTTGTTAGCAAGTTTGTTAAAGATATTGATTTATTTATCACAACACAGTCGCTTCACACACTGGCTGTTTCCACTAACTTTAACAAAATCTATTCGGAATCCTCTCAGACTGCTGCTAGCTGTCAGCGTGGTCTGCCTACCGCTGCTTGTGGGTGCGTGGGCGTCCGCACTCGTGCTGGCGAGCGAGGCGGGATCGCGTCGCCGCCCACTTAGCGCCGCACTCGCTGCCGCTGTCGCCGCGCACGCTGTCGCCGCCGCATTGGGACTGACAGCCGCTAATGCACGCGTGCGACATAATCTACGCAGGTTAGTAATAGTGCCCTGCTTTTATTCAGTAGTTTGGCCGTGAGGCAGCAGAGTGCAGACAAACGGATAGATACACTTTCGAAATCATAATATTAATTTTTGATTTGATTTTACATGCTGTTTCGTTTCTACGCGCGTGACAATGAATTTTTTGTGGAGCAACTAGCGTTTAATTATAAAGATGGTAAAACACAATACAGTTGTTTATAAACAGTCAACACTTACACAATAATATTATGAAATACTAATTAAAGGGGATCCAATTATTATTTAGGACGATGCTGAAGTGTATGGGCAAGAAAGTGCCGCTAGCGGACACCTCGGTGATCATCAGTACCAGTGCGCAGAACTTGTCACAAATTAACAGGTCAGTGTGAAGTTCTTTAAGGTTAACTCTGTATATTCAACGTGTTATTACTGTGAAGTGTGATATTTACACTTTATATGCAAGTATGAAATATTTTGTTCGTTCATGTGATATAACTACATATTTTTACCAATTATGTCAGAAAACTTATTTTTATACCGATCTGTGTACTTAATGTATTGTATAATGTATTGTATTTTAGCATTATCTAGATTGTAGCCAACTTATCGTATTCAAGCATGATTGTGATTAAACACTTCATTCTTTAATTAAATTAATAAGTAATTTATTACAATTGCAGAGTTTCTTATGGTCGATTAAAGCGTTTTTAAGCGATGTAACAAGGATTACATCGCTCAAAAACGCTTTAAAAACATTGAAAAACACTTGATTATTTACGTGTACGTATGTTTAACACTTCGCTTGCGTGTCAGGTCGTCGCTGGCGTACCACAGCAGCACGGAGGCGGGGCGGCAGATGCGCAACATCGGGATATCCGCCAGCTCCACCACCTCGCGCTCCACCGCCAAGACCAGCTCCAGCCCATACAGGTGACTACTGCATTAGGGATAGTTATTATCCATGAGTACGGCCGTAAGGCTGCGTTTCCACCAGGGATGTGTTGCGAGGAATGTGTTTTTAAGATCCAATAGCATCGCCGCGCTGAGCGATGTCATAACAAGCTCACGTCAATGTAGCGATTCTATTGGTTCTCAAAAACACATTCCTCGCAACACATCTCTGGTGGAAACTAAGCCTAAGACTCAATCTATCTGGATGTATATTCGAACGCAACCAATACGTCGCAAAAGTGCGACTAATTTGCTACTTACTCGCCGCAAATACGTGGCGAATGCTCCACGGAATAGTAGCGTTTTGTGCTTGGTAAACTCGCTGCAAACAAGCGATGAAGACGTTTGTATATCCGCCACGTGTCTGTGATGTATTCGCTGCATGCCCGCTCCACCCTTAAGCCGTTCACCAACCGCTTGTATTACGTGCCGCCTAAGGCTAGTTCTAATCTTCGTTTGTTAATATAGATTTTAGTTAGAGTTAACTAAAGCTGGCACGTTCACAGTGCTGTCACTTATGCAATTTCACTATACAGTATGTTTAAAAATTTAATATGTTTGCATCATGATAAAAATTATCGTATAATCTGCGTACGATAATAATATGCTATCGTACATCGTACGTACGCACAAAATTATCGTATGTGCACGATAATTATCGTACGGTTCCGAACGCTGGCCGCTCGCTGATCACACGTTACCGACTTGTAACATCACGCTGTATTTATAAACAGTAGCATATGAAAAACAATAACTGTCCCCTTCACGCTCATAAGATAGGCCGCGCGCGAGAGAGACTGGCAGACTTTTTATGATGCGTATGCAGTACGACGTCACGCCACGCGCATATTCACAGACACTACACAAGCGCAATGTTTAAATGTGTTGATCGTGCCAGCTCTTGTTAATTGACCTGTAAGGCACGTTGACTTTGATAATAATTATCTTTCTCTATCTTTCACTATGTTTTATCAATAAACGATGACCTTTTTCCAAAGTCGCAGCGACGGGCAGCTCCGTCACACGAGCACGTCGACGTCCAACTACAACACGAGCGCGAGCGACATGCCCGCCTACCTTCGAGGATTCGACTCCTCACTGCGGACCAGAAAAGACGGTAACTATTATACCAAAGATGTAAATCCACCCTTGTTAATTTAAACTTAACGACGATTTAATTTAGGACTTAAACATGCTTTAGCGCTCTCCATATTATGCTTTATGTTCTTACTTTTGGGCCTGATTTATGTTGCACCCACTTTTTTCACATATTAACTTTGTATTAGATACTTAATTCGTTTTGTTTTTAAGTGTTATCTGAAGAAAAACTTTCATTAATTGCATTACATACTTGCACGCTACCTAAACAATAACTTTTGCCTCATCATGCACAACCAGAGGAGCGGAGTCGTCGCAAGAGCCGTGCGGAGGGCACGGGGACAGAGGACAGCGATAGCGAGGGCTCGGCGCGCTCCCTCGACCTCGCCTCCAGCCACTCCTCCGACGACGACGAGTCCTCCCGCCGCGACTCGCACCACGCCCATTCCGCACGTGAGTACTCGCACCACACCCTTATGACGACGACGCGACGAGTCCTCCCGCCGCGACTCGCACCACGCCCACTCCGCACGTGGCGACAACGAGTCCTCTCGCTGCGACTCGCACCATGACCATTGAGAGTACTCGCACCACACCCTTATGACAACGACGAGTCCTCCCGCCGCGACTCCCGCCACGCCTATCCCGCACCTGATCCTGACACCACACCCTTGTCAGTGCTTGTCACGCAACGCTCGAACGAGTTGGGAATTCATTTATAACGTTTGTAGTAATATAAATATACAAGAAAGTCCATAATTAGTAACATCATGTAGAATAATTAAGTTTTCGTTGTTTGCAAAAGCAAAAAATGTTATTGCCACGGTGTTGGCAAAAGGGAAGGATAATAATTACTAATTAGTTATTTATTAATTTTTTGATCCACCTTATCTTCTTAAATACTTATCCGATTTCAAAAAACGTGATTTCAATATTTTTGTAATTATATTCTATACACAATACACAACATACAACATACGTCAGGTTATAGTTAATAGTTTATAACTTATCAATTATTGTAATGTTCAGGTGAGCGCAGCTCAGCGAACGGCGCGGGCGGCGGGTATCTACCCAACATCACAGAGGGCGCGCCGCTCAACATGCCGCCGCGGTGGCCCAGCCATATAAGAGAAGGTTATCTCTCTCTCTCTCTCTCACTCTTGTATCTATATGTTTGATGGTGATAATTTATATTTATTCGCCTTTGCCTGTTCCACCACTTCCTGATACGAGATAGGTTATCCGCAACTTATCTGACAGAGTATGGAATGTCTGTCAGATAAGTTGTGGATAGCCTATCCGACTTATCACTTATCAGGAAGTGGTTAAACAGGCCCTTAATTAAATTATTAACTCAAGAAAACCATGGCTTCTAGGTGACAACTCCCGTGCGGAGGGTCGCTGGTCTCAAGACGTGGAGGGTGCGTCACCCACTCTGCCCACCCCCGACCTGACGTCAGACGTGGTGATGGCGCGGCGACACAAACCCTCCATACTCGAGAACGTACACGACACGTATGTGGCGACCGTGGATGCTACGAGATTGCCGCTTGATAATAGGTATGATTGTGGGATGAGTTAGGGTTGGGCCTTATCTGGCAGCACGGAATCGCCTTTTTCCGTCGCCCTTTCTCTTTCTGTCGCTTAGAACTGCCATTTGCTAGACCGAGACAGAAAGCATAATGCCTCGAGGATTCCGCCGCGTGCTATCGCATTATGCTTTCTGTCTCAGTCTAGCAAATGGCAGTTCTAAGCGACAGAAAGAGAAAGGGCGACGGAAAAAGGCGATTCCGTGCTGCCAGATGAGGTCCAACCCTTAATAGTCCGACAGCGGATCATGTAGTTACATTGATTTATCATTAGTGCGTCTCGTCTTGCACGAAAATAAAAATATGTACTATACATACATATATGTACACAAATATAGGAGCTCGATATCATTATTTTCGTGAAAACCAAACAGCATAGCTTTGAGAGCGAACGCGATACGCAAGTAGCGAATTGCTACTAGCGATAGGTTAATTCAAATATTTTTTAATTTGTATGTGCATTGTCATATTTGGGGGGGGTTTGGACCATAATCCGCCACGCTGGTCCATTTGCGTGTTGGCAGATAGAGTTATACATAAAGATGGCGTGATGACCTAGACAAATACAAGCCAGGTTCGCCTACGGCTGCGTTGGATCGAGAGGATTGGAAGACTTTGGGGGAGGCCTTTGCCCTGCAGTGGGACAGCATAGGCTCTTTAAAAAAATGTGCATTGTAAACATAATAATTATGCGTCACTCCACTAGTTAAGTCGCGTCACTTTTTATTAAAATCAGTTTGCAATTTTGCTAACAGTGAACTATAGGTTTTTTTTTATGAAATAAGGGGGCAAACGAGCAAACAAGTCGCCTGATGGAAAGCAACTTCCGTCGCCCATGGACACCCGCAGCATCAGAAGAGCTGCAGGTGCGTTGCCGGCCTTTTAAGAGGGAATAGGGTAATAGGGGAGGGTAGGGATGGGAAGGAAAGGGAATAGGGGACGGTAGGGAAGGGAATAGGGTAGGGGATTGGGCCTCCGGTAAACTCACTCACTCGGTGAAACACAGCGCAAGCGCTGTTTCACGCCGGTTTTCTGTGAGCCCGTATTTCTCCGGTCGAGCCGGCCCATTCGTGTCGAAGCATGGCTCTCCCACTTTTCTATAACCGACGTTTCATTTTTTTCAATTTGCAAATTTACAGATACGGTGTAATGGAGGACGAATTGATGTACGGCGTGCACTCCACCGAGACTGACAAGCGAGTCCCGTACGAGCCCGGCTACCCCATCTCCCCCATGTACGGCCTCCCCGCTAACCCCTACGGGTCCAAAACGTATCTCTCCTCACGAACATCCGACTACGGGTACAGCCCCACTAAATACCTCAACACCGATCCCAGCGTGTACGGTTCCCGGGACTTCCGGGATTCCAGCGTCACAGCCCGAGATCATGATGGCTACCCGCCGCGGGATTTCCGGGATTCTGGAATAGCGACTATGCTCAAGAACGACTATCAGAGAAAGATGGAGGGATACGAATACAATGATCGAATGTCAGACGGCTCGGAGAAACACTATCCCCAGGACAAATATCTATTCCCCTATACAGGTATTTGGTTGTATTATTGGTTTGATGTTGGCTTTACTCTCACTTTTTGTCGTTTACTTTCTCCACAAAGTTTTTTATTTTAAGAGCCCGGGTAACCCTCTAAATTCTCATACATACGTAATACCAAAATCATTTTGTCATACGAAAATATTTAACATGTTTGAGTTATTTTTCAGCTTGAAATAGTAATTACCTAGGTTCCTGAACAAAAATTAACTTCAAAATATTTAAACACTAAAAAAAATTTTTTTGTGTATAAATTTTTTTTACTAAATTTACTACTAAATATTTAAACACTAAAAATAGAGTAAAACGCTAAACAATATATAAATAAATAGTAAATTTACTACAAAATATTTTTTAGAGTTGAAATATTTTGTAGTCAATTTAATATTTATTTATATATTTTTTAGTGTTTTGCTCTATTTTTTAGTGTTTAAATATTTAGTAGTAAATTTAATTAAAAAAAATTATACACAAAAAAAATTTTTTTAGTGTTTAAATAACTTGAAGTTAATTTTTGTACAGGAACCTAGGTAATTACTATTTAAAGCTGAAAAATAACTCAAACATGTTAAATATTTTCGTATGAGAAAATGATTTTGGTATTACGTATGTATGAGAATTTCGAGGGTTACCCGGGCTCTCAATTACTTATTGTATTAGTAAAATTTATTTTGGCTTTTCAATGAGAATAATCCTTATAAGATGTCATATAACTCCTCTCCGAGGTAACTTATAAGTTAGAACTTACGATTAAACTATCAAAGGAGCCATTTTGAAACGTCACTACAGCGATCACAAAATGGCGGCCCATAAAATATATACTTTGCCATTTTTCAAAGTTTCGCTGATTGTAATTTGGTTTTCGCATTTTATTTTGTGTCACCTATTATTTCGCTTATGTGTTTTGTTTTTGTTTCGCTTGTATGTAGCTGAAGAAGATCACATTAGTTCGCGTGGAATAGCTCAGACGCCACAAAATGTTCCAGAAAATATACACGCAGGTATACAATGTTGTTTTTACTGATAGGTTATAAGGAAATACTACTCAGTTTTAATACATTTTGATGGTAATGTAAAGCCGTGATTGGGACTCGATCGAGTTAATGTGTTGTTTTTTCTAAATCGTACGACCAATAATGTCACATGTAAATTGGTAGCATTACCTACGTTCTTTGTAAATTGGTAGATTTATGTTCCAACTTTCAACACCATAAAAGCATAGATTTCTTCAGATATGCAAGGTTAAGTGTTATAGAATATAATTAACCTACTTTTACAGCAGACGGTCAGCCGATGGGGGCGCCACTAGCGAGTATGGGTGAAACGAGCGAGTGAGTAATATTTTGTTCAAACTCCTTTTTTTACCAACAATGGTGGAAGTCTTCACTCTTCATTTAATAATGTTTCTTTACACAAAACAATATGGAAATGGTTGCATGTGTTATCAATTTTGAATGACGATTTCACTAAGATCAAAAATAAAGTTAAATTGCAAACTACACTCGAAGTAAACAGTCTATTTCTACAATTTCTGCAAATGTGTAATAAAATTTAAAACACATCTAATACACCTATCGCAAAATCAGTAATTTTTAATACTTAGGTACCTATAACAGCTCTACACTTTTAAACAACAGTAAAATAGTTATGTACCGACATAAAAGCATATAAAACGCATTCGATTAACTCAGAATAAATGTTTGATTAAATTCCAGATTTAAAGTAGCAATCTTTACAACTATGTAACTGGAACATGTTCACATACTTTAAAAATACCCAAATGTGGACTAGACTTTTAAAACGACCTTTTTTATGATTGCCGAAAACCTGATTCTAATAACTATTATAGTTGAAGTTGAATGCGTTTTATAAAATTTTCTTCATGTTTCATCGTGCATGTAACTCATAGATCATGATGATCATTGTCTGTAGATGGTGGAGGTTGTATGAGAAACACACATTATAATCATCTTTTGCTTTGCTAACCGGTGGTGTTGCCGCCCTCGAAATCACGTGCAATCATCTTAGAGAGGAGGTAAATTATTTTTCTTTCGCATGTTACGAGAATGTTTTATTTTATAAGCTAGTTCTTTTATCAAAAATAAAGTAATAGTATCATGGTATCCTTATGGTCGATTTACACGGGTGACTAACGTGTCGATTTTAGTCACCCGGCAAGTCACCAGTCGAATCGCCTGTCCAAGTCGAATCGCCACCCCATTCACACTGGTGACTAACAGGTCGATTTTAGTCACCCGGCAAGTCACCAGTCGAATCGCATAAGCATGGGTGTTTTTCGTAACACTCAAAAAATGTATAATATTATTTTTGTCCATGTTTTCGTGAGTGCCGCCCGAGGTCTGCGCTCGCTAATTCGCAGCAAGCGATCGCTTGCGACTGAGCGTTTGCACGGTCGATTTTAGTCACCAGCCGCATGCGGCCAGTGGCCGCACGACTTTGGGGCTTGCGGCTTTAACCGCATGCGGCGTAGTCGAACTGCCATTTACACGGTCGATTTTCGCCGTGCGGCGTAAATCGTGCGGCTTTAGTCACCCGTGTAAATCGACCATTAGGTGTGTATAGATTAGGCATGACCATTTCTAGTGGACAGAGGTCCAAAAAAAGAAATCCTATTATCGTAAACTTAACGTTTAACGTGGGAGTGCCATGCTTCGGCACAAATGGGCCGGCTCGACCGGAGAAATACCACGTTCTCACAGAAAACCGGCGTGAAACAGCGCTTGCGCTGTGTTTCGCCGAGTGAGTTTACCGGAGGCCCAATCCCCTACCCTATTCCCTTCCCTACCCTCCCCTATTCCCTTCCCTTCCCTACCCTCCCCTATTCCCTTCCCTTCCCTACCCTCCCCTATTCCCTTCCCTTCCCTACCCTCCCCTATTACCCTATTCCCTCTTAAAAGGCCGGCAACGCACTTGCATCTCTTCTGATGCTGCGAGTGTCCATGGGCGACGGAAGTTGCTTTCCATCAGGTGACCCGTTTGCTCGTTTGGCCCCTTATTTCATAAAAAAAACTATATCTATGTACTTTAAATCTATGGTATACTAGCACAAAGTTCTGAAATTGATATTGGTACGGCCCGCCCTGCAATTGAATTTGTACACAAGTCATAAACTCATAACACAACCCTTAATAAGTGTTGGTATTTGTTCCTATTTTACATACTAGGTGGCGTTCACATGCAGGTTTAGCAAAAACAACCACGTAATATTTAGTTTGTAAAATTTTATATATCGTAGGCTTGTTCATTCGTTT
Organism: Lysandra bellargus; assembly: GCA_905333045.1. Lineage (NCBI taxonomy): Eukaryota > Metazoa > Arthropoda > Insecta > Lepidoptera > Lycaenidae > Lysandra > Lysandra bellargus. Next base: position 4,531,620 of record HG995336.1, on the reverse strand, counting down.
TTTTGTAATCCTTATCATGAGTCTTAAAATATAAACCATACAATTAAAATATTATGTCCAATAAATATATTATTGTCAATTACAGGAAGTCTACTACTGAAGACGACGCGGAGACCCGAGTGTAACATACGACGTAGTACAAGATTTCCAATGAATCTCAATTAGATAATTTATTTTACTATAGAATACCAACTTTTGTAAAAGTATAGATGGTAATTTAAAGACTGCCTCATTACACTATTCACTGCCATAGCGTAGAAAGTTGAGTCTATACTCTATGCTTTAATAGAATAATTTTGAAACCTCTCATTTTGTATAGTAATTGTAGGACTAATTAAACCATATTAATTAATTTTAATATGGACGTATTTGTGTTTTGTAAACTATGATTGTCTGTGTATTTGTGCATATAAGTTGTTTAGTAGAATTCGTATTTGTACCTCTTTATATTATTATTCTACCCAATGTAACCTCTACCTATTCATTATTTAGAAGTGCTTCTCTTAAAGTGCAGAATCATATTACTTATCTAAAACACAAAAGTTGTAACTTTTTAATATAAGTCCAAACCAAACCTTTTGGCGCTTAATAAAACGTTTGGAACATTTTGACTCGTGCAATATTTTGATGAGGCACTGCAAGGTTTCTGAAACGTAGGTGATACTCAATATTATTATATTCAATGAATCAAAGTAAGATTTTTATTGAGATTAGTAGGTTTAAGCGAATTGTAAATATCAGGTAATTTAAAAGAGTGTTGTGTGTTTGAACAATTTAACGAAGAGTCCACCTATTTTGTAAATAAATAGTATTTTACACTTGTAGCCTATATTTAGATGATTATGTAGAAAAATACAAAGCTTTACTAAAGTATAGTTGGCCATAATTGTTTAGTGAGGGCTAGTGGAACTGAGGTTACAAAAATGTCATAGACCATAAAAAAATAGAGCAAAATAAGCATTAATAATAATCATTATAATTTAGAAAACTCTCAATGTTTGTCTCCGAAATTTAAAATGCTTGCATAATACTTATGACAAAATATACCCTTTTATGATTGTGTAATTTAAGAAGAATCGTTGTATTTTTGTAATAATTAATATTTAATTCTTCTTACAAGCTCTGTTTATGTAACTTGTACTTTGTTTCTCCTACTAGGCAATTATGTTATTCAATTATTAAAAAATGTTTCTAATGAATAAGCGCCATCTAGTGAATTCAAGTCAAAAATATCTCTCCTGAAAATATTCAGGAGAGATATTTGTGATAAAATGTGATATATTTTCAGAATAAATATATCACATTTGATGAATAATTTAAAGATTCGAGCAACGTAAAAATTAAAGTCGAGAAATAAGAACCTATTACACTATATCTGCTTAAATTTTATAAATCATCAACACTTTAATTTCTTTACCATACAACTAGATATCTCAACAACTAAAAATGATCTCTGAAGGCAAATGTCAATCTACAAGTTTATACATTCCATTTTAAAAATTATACATTCCAGCTATCTTCAAGTTAATGACCTAATTTATGTAGCTTCTAAAACTTTATATATTGTATGAAAATTAAATATTTTATGGAATTTGTTGTCCATTTATTTTCCCCAGTGACTTATTAATCACCTAGCGAATAAGTGTATAGGTCTGTCAGTCTTTACATATATTGGAAGTTAAGACAAAAACAAAAAATACCTTGAATAGTTTTACCATGAATCAAGTTAATTAGTCCGCCAGCGATGGCCATTTTATGCTTAGGGGTAGGCGGCGGCCCATTTGTTTATACTAATAAGCACCGAGCGCATAGCGTATGAAGAAGGGTTTCTGTTCAATTTTTTCGACCTACCCACTATTTCTAAGATTTTTCTTGTGACTACCCCCAATATTTTGCTTTAATTCTTGTGAATTGACAAATAAGAGGGGTAGCTCATTTGTTTTAAATTATGAAGTACCAGAAGCGCATAACGTATGAAGAGGTGTTTGCGTTCAATTTTTAAGACCCACCCACTAATTCTAAGATTTTTCTTGCGACTACCCCCAATATTTTGTTTTAATTCTTGTGAATTGACAAATTAATAGGGGTATGAAGTGGAGCGCATAACGTATGAAGAGGTGTTTCCGTTCAATTTTTTCGACCTAACCACTAATTCTAAGATTTTTCTTGTTAAATACTACCCCCAATATTTTGTTTCAATTGTGAATAAAAAATTAATAGCAGGGGCCCATTTGTTTTTTAAACTTTCAAATACCAGAAGCGCATAATATGTATAAAAAAAAGTAATCCCATCACGCTTTGGCCACTGAAACGATTTTTATAAAGGATAGTTTGTTATTCCCAATTCCCACTCGTGAAACTAGTTCAAATTCGGTGAACAAGCACAGACAAAACAGGAACAATCCTCAGGCATTGTCTAATCTGTATAATCCAAACAAAACAATTTTGCTCTAAGTTTTAGCTATTTATTCATCAACATACATTATATCTACATTTGCACAAACATGTGTACATAAACCGCATCAGTAGGCATTAGACACCATAATACTTTCTCGATTTGTTCCTCGTGGTAGCAGCGCACAAGCTTTGTGCTTTCCGAGTCAATTCGATATTTTTCTTCAAAAAAGTATGACATTCGCATTGATACCTAAAATTATTGTTTTTTTTTACATTGTACAATAAATTAAGTGATTTAATATTTCATAAAAAGGAAGCAAACTAATATTTACAATTGAAGTTATTAAAGATTTTATAAAAAATACAGACATCAATTCAATAAGGAAATATCATATATTCTTCGATGACTACAATATTATGTTAGTGATATATTTGACTAACGTTGAAAGAATGTTTACAACAGGTTCGGGTACAGGTTGACAAGTATGTTCATATCTACAGAAAATAATATTGGCCAACTTTTTTACTATTATAACAATAATACATATTTTTCAATTCCTCAATCGAAAATCTGGAGTTACCTAAGTAAACATTTATCGTATATCTTTAAACGAGCAATTCTTGTATATATATAAATATATAATTGGAATCTCGGAATCGGCTCCAACAATTTTCATGAAAGTTAGTATATAGGGGGTTTCAGAGGCGATAAATCGATCTAGCTAGGAGTCATTTTTAGAATATGTCTTTTTATTCGTGTTTTCGAATACCGAGCTTTGCTCGGTCAAATAGCTGGTAATATTAATTTCTGATGTGAACGATACTCATTTTACACATGATCTTGAGTTGATACATTCAGTTATAATGTACAGACTTACCAATCAGAGCTTCATAAAAGTTGTAATAAGATTTCATGGAATGTTTAAGCTTTAACCAAATGACTAGATAAAACAGTTCTTCATGCGGATTGCAACGAAAGCACTGTTTGCCTAGTCACTTATAAGAAATGTCTGATATTTAACAACACAATTACTTGTTAAAAACTGTCTAAACACTCCAATAACCTAATCTCAGCACATTTTGAAGTTAATAGTTTAAAGACGGACAGTAAGACTTTTGAGCGTTCATACAAGTGCTAAGACCAGAAACTAACAGGTATTTTATATTAATGTTAAATACATCAACCGCAACACATTAACAAAATAATTAATTATACATTACAGTTTAACACTGATTGAAACTTAGCTCTTAGTAATATTCTAGCACTGATATTCCTTAGGTATTCTCTGGGTTGTGAGGTCCAGTGCTCTGTAATTCTGAAATGAAAATAAGAATTTGTTAAATTAAATGTAGATTTTTGAATTTTAGTCACAATTTAATGAAATCTAGCACCCTCAATAGCACTCATGAGTTTTGCACCTGTTTACACTTTCTCTAGCTAGACACGAAGATTTATCAAATTTTGCAATAACAACAACTTTAAACCGTCGATCGCCAATTCCTGGAAATCTTTTGTTATTGCAGCCCATATGGGCCTTACGGGGCTTGATGGGTAAACAATATCTTGATAAGATTTATAATTAAGGAATGTATTAAAATAAATTTTGAACTCATTGAACATAGGTCTACTTTAGGAAGCAAAATTGTAAATAAAAATCTCAAATAGTCTTTTGATGAAGTATGGTTGGTGGAATAGGGAATATATATCAAAAAATAAATAAATATTAAAAGTACTTAGATTCAAGTAAACATAAATTAATGTTGTCATTATGTTAATATAGTGAATCAATAAAATTGAAAATATATGAAAAGAAATTAAGAATTATTAGTTTTATTTTATAATATTTATTTAATAACAAGAATTATGAAACTAAAATGGAAGTGGACCGGTCACATAATGTAGTGTTCTGGCATCCAAGAAATGGTAAAAAAAATAGAGGAAGGCAGTTCCGGAGATGGGAATATGAATTAAAAATGACAGCAGGAAAGAAATGGGGGAAGCCTTTGCCAAAATAGGGCAAACAGACCAAGTCTATGACTACGACCTGCTATAGTCAGTGGGTTAAGCTAAAAGAAAAATCAAGAAGTCTGAAAAATAAAGGCTATAAATAAAATAAATAAATAATAAAATAATAATCCTTATAATCCATTATAAATAAATACTTTACAAAGAATATTGGAGTGGACTCAAAGGAACTAGATTTTTTTTTTTGGTGTGGTGGACTGTGAAAATGTTAATTATAAGAATGAAAAGCATGTGACTATAGGAGTCATATTATATTAAATGATCTCACTGTATTGAAAAGTTGACTAATGAATAATATCATTACTAAATACAAGTACTAAAAAAATTCTTAGTTCAATTCAGCTCAATAAAAATTGATTTACAAATGTTTTTTCAAAAAGTTTATTCAAAACCTACTTAAAAAAAGTGTTTTTTTTTTACTCCAATTCTTGTCTCTGCTTTTAATTCACATAATCACAATTCCGATTTAATTTAAATAAACAACACATATTTTGTTGATTTATAATATGAAATAGTAAAAACTATAATTTTGTTCACTTACTTGTTATGATCAAATTGAAGTCTTCTATTATTTACTGGTTGCCCATTTTGACTTTTGATGTCATATAAATACCAACAATTAGGCCAAACAGACCGATGGCAGACCCGAAGATTTCAACAATAAGGATCTTAACAAACAGGGCTGCGTTGGCGGCGTCGGACAGAGCGGCCCCGGAGCCGACGATGCCGACAGCAATACCGCAGAACAGGTTCACCAGCCCCACCGCCAGACCAGCACCGAACATCACATAGCCGGCCATCCAGTTCTGGTACTTGATGTTAATGTCCAGCAGCGGCTCTTTGTACTGCTCCAACATTCCCGACAACACGATGGCAGTGATCAGCCCGTAAATAGCCACGGCTTCGCAGAAGATGACTGAGATCAAGTTCTTGGTTTTGATCCTCGGAGCTTTGACACCTCCTCCGACTATGCTCACTCCGGTCGTGTGGATGCCCATCGCGGCACCCACCACTGAGAACGCGACCGAGAAGGCGATTCCCAGTGTGCCCCACATGTAGGGGGAAGTATTTTCCAGGAACCATGCAATACTGATTTGCTCACCCTTTCCATTGAGAAGATAGTACAACGAAAATATAGGTATGGCGAATGCGACGAGTAGCGCGAACAGGTAAGACATAAAGTACCTCATCTTGGTGTTATTTTCTGGAAAATTGGAGCTGGTAAACCCGTAGATCCCAAAAGGGAAGGCCTTTTTTCTCCAATTTCGATCTTGACAGAAAACTCAAAATGAAGAAGTCTTGTGATCACAAGACGTCATAGACAACAAAAATGTTGCCAGTTGCCAGTTGCCACCTGCGTTGTTGATTTTGTATAAAATTAAAAAAATCAATAATATTATTATGAGATTTAGGGCGTTTTCACATTATCCGATCTAATATCGGGTAAGTAAAATGTATGAAATATGTACCTGTCTTTCATATTATCCAGCCCGATATCGGATATCAGTTCATTCATTTTACTTACCGCGAATCGCGATAACGGATCGGCGTCCGACACCGATATCGGATCGGATAATGCGAAAACGCCCTAAGGGGTTAAATTCACAAAAAAATCAGTATCCTACCCCAAAGAGAATACTATAATCAATACGTACCCTACAACACCTGCTGCGCGTATAAAATATAAGAAAATAGAAAATATGTATTTATCGATGTCAAGCGCTTTTCACATGAATTTTATGCAACTTTCCTAGCGAATTCAGCAAATAGCTTTCCACCTGCAATCCCAGAATTATCAGAAACAATGTACACTGTACAGTTTCGGGACGTTATTCAAAATGAATTTGAGCGCAGTACCAGTACGAATGGATAAATTTTATGGGAGTTTTATTCCATATAATTTTGTTGATAATAATATTGTTGACTATTTTACGGTCTACGCTAAATCTAAAGTGCGACAAGGATTTTTATGAACGTGGGCACTGGGAAGGGCACTGCTGGTAAAGGAGAACTATCAAAAATGACCTTCTTTTAAGGATCAAAAACACGTTTTAGTCTTGAGGTGCGGGCCATGAGTCATGACCAATGGCCACGGCCCACAAGTCACAATTACTCACAACCAAAAATTTGTTTAGAGTTAATAATACGTGATTAAAAAAATGAATTAATTTAACGACTTTCATGACGACTTTTAACTGTGATAGGCAGCGTGGTGGTCGTGAATTTCAAAATTGTTTTACTTCACGCGAGCCATTGTAATTTGTAAGGGCGTTTTCATACTATCCGATCCGATATTGGTGTCGGACGCCAATCCGATATCGGGGGTAAGTAAAATGCATGAAATATGTAACGGAATCTGATAGCAAAAAGTGAGAAAGTAAATTGACTCTAGCAATACCGGGGTTATTAGAATAAAATATTTTGATCCTTTTTTTTCCTTATAGTGGCTGATTCTGTGTGTGAAATATGCAAATATATAAATTTATCCAATGATCAAGGATATTTTTTGAAAATCTGGTGTCAAAATTTGCCATCAGATTCTGATAGACCCATACCTGTCTTTCATATTGTCCGGTCCGATGTCGGATATCGGTTCATACAATATACATTTTACTTATCGCGATAACGGATCGGCTTCCGACACCGATATCGGATCGGATAGTGTGGAAACGCTCTTAGTCCCGGGCCCCGGCGCGACTTGCCAAAAATAGTACAAAAAGGTCTACAGAAAACTATGCGATGGTATATGTCTATCTCAGTTACCAATGCGGGCCACGGGTAGTAATAAATAATAATGAATATAAATCAAAACTGCTGAATCGATTTTATTAATTTTTTCCATGCGAAGCCGGGGCGGGTCGCTAGTAAAATTTAAAAATAAAAGTTGTTTAGTGTCAATTGTCTATGAACAAATGGCTGTATGGGCAGGGCTTCAAATAACGTTATTTTTTCATAACGTTATTGCTTCAAGGGCATAGATAACGTTATGAAAATTTAACCGATACTAGAAATAACGTTATAAATGTATTTAATAACGGTAAATGTTATAACGTTATATAGGATTTATAACGGTAAATATATGTTCTTTGATAACGTTATAGTCCGTCAAGAAAGCCATGACAGGCGGGAAAATTTTCTAAACGTAATCACGCTTTTAAGGTGTATTTTTTCTTTGTATTTTCACAGATAACGCTTATTACATTTTAAATATGAGTGAGATTTGGTGCACCGTGCACGATCGCATACCTGATACCAGAAAATAACGTTATATTTACCGTTATTATTATAACGTTATTTTTTTGTTATGCCATAACGAAAAAATAACGTTATAATAATAACGGTAAATATAACGTTATTTTACTAGATATCGTTAAAAAAATAACGTTATCTGGCTACCATTATGAAAATAACGGTACGTAACGATATTTTTTCTGTTATTCGATAACGTTATGAAGCCCTGCCTATTATACGGTCAATATTATCACCGTCAGTACCACAGAGTACTTTTTTATATATAGGAATAGAGGTACAACTCGACGGCCAAATAGGGTAAGACAAGTGGCGCTCTCTGGAAGTAGGTTTTGACAAATTTTTGTCAATATATATACCTACATATAGCATTGGTTACTGTGTTTAGGTTGCTTTTTGTTTCTTTTTATAGGGTGTTTTTCAATAAATAAAACACTGACAACCGTAATTGATATAATTTATTTTTTTCTTTTAAAACATTTCATATATAATTTTTTCGCTTTCAGCATAAACAAATCCGTATCATCATCACACTCTCTCCTATTCATTAATATTCTATTTATATTCTTACAGTAATTGTAAATGAAGAATCTGCAGGATATATTGATTAAAAAATCGATTAATTTTTCTTTATGCAGTTCACATTTTAAGAAATCAAATTGTATGTGAATAAATATCACTGTTTTAATTATTTTTTTCAAATATTTTTTATCTAAGCACTTTTTAATTATTGTGTAATTTATATCCTGCAGATTCGAAACACAATTCAAGAGAGAGTCGCTGGGACTGCAAAGCCATTTTTTATTAGCGTACTCTCTACGTTTTAAATACTCTCCTTCCTGATCGGACATTAAGTTTTTTTTGCATTCACTACAACCCTTGAATTGAAGACTTTCTTCTTAGCGGTTTTAACAAAATAACCGGTAACATATTGTAGCCCCCCAACTATTCGGGGGTCACTTTTGTCTTCAAGGGGTATAATTTCTATGTCCGGAATCTTAGACAGCTCGCAGTTTATTTGTTCTTTGCAGGCCCCGCTTGTGATAAGAACTTCATGCAAAGCATGGCAATTATCCACCTCACAATTTGCCCCAGGGGCATGGACACTAGATAGGCTGTTTATTAAAAGGCTGCTAAATGCTGCTTCAAACCCATCTGGAGTAGGGTTTACGTTCCGGCATCCTTGGCTCCTTATCGATCCAAAAAAAATTTCGATTGGATCCTGGTTCAGATGCCGCAACCAAACCGATGTCACTCCGTACTTCCCAGCAATTTTTTTTAATAGTAGTTCTATTCCTTCTAGTGTCCATACCCAGTTATTTAAAGTGGGAACATGCTCCACATTTAAGGTTTTTACATTCACAAACTTCATATTTTTTAAAAATATTTTAGCCTCCATCCATGTTTTGTGATGTGGCGAGTTTGGCGTCGCAGGTCCCAGAAGAGGTTTACTGTGCTTCTTCCTTTTTCCGAAGCTTCTATTAATTGAGTCAAAAAGTTGGTCAAAAAATAAGATGACGTCTGCGGTGTTTTGCGCATCTTGGGAGATTATTCCTTTTTCTGCAAAAATAAGATAAGAATAAATTATAAATAATATTCCTCACACATTCTCACAACGCAATCTTGTCCCGAACAAAGCATTCCTTGCTTGTAATTTGGGTACCGCAGACAACAAACCTATATTAATAACATAACACCTACAAATGATTGACTTACACGGGAATCGAACCCGCAATCTCCTAAGTAGGCAGATACACTATAATAGCTACTATGTATTTTTATACTATAAGGAAGATCGTCTCGTACAAGTTTTTTTTTTACAAGAGAAAAGCAGCAGAAGCAATAATACTCACATGCGCGTTAAAAACTTAACGCATGCATAACAAGACGGATTATTGTTAAATATGCCCTATATATGGCGCCGAAAACACTGTCCGCCATTGTGCCGCCATAGTGTGACGTCATGTTTTTGTATTTTATACTTTCTTTATTGAAAAAAGTTTTATGTGCTAAACGTACGAGTCTAACAGTGCTTAAAAAATTGAAAAAGAATTTAGAAATCATTTGTAATGTTGAACACTTTTGTAGAAAAGTTTTGGCCATTTCATTTCCTAACTACAATAAATGGAGATAATAATTATATAAAACTGGTGTTTTATTTGAATTATTCAAGAAAATATATTTTATAAATCCTTCTAGGCTTATTCATATTATTTATGTACAAATAAACTTACATATAACGAGCGCGATAAATAAAAGATATTAAATTATAAATGGGATGACGTCACATCCAGATCGGAAGTACCGCAAAAGCGTTTTCGTCAGTACAATTCCTATTTTTATAAAATCATATTTTAAAATCGACTTTATTTATCAATCATAAGCTTTTATTTCACGATAAGGGTGAAATACAGTTTCCTAGGCCAAGTTCTACTAGAAATATGCATTTTTTCAATGAAATTAAATATATGTCAAGTAGCCTATTATTGTTACAAGAAATTTCTATCTCATTATTAAGTATGTTTATTATGAAAATTATATTTATGAATTCTGTGTATTATCTGCATATTATATTATACTAGCTATATGACCGATGAACGAACTCGAATTCAAAAATTTAATACTTTTTTGTGAATGAAGGTAGAAAAATAAAAAATCCTAGTTTACGAATCACGCGGCGAGAGCGTCCCTACCTATATAAAAAGCAGTGTCGTCTTCGCGAGTGTCAGTATTCAAAAACGAGCCTCTCAGAACGAATCTCTGCTCGAACGCGCCGCCTAAAAAAATCAACTTCTACGTCGTTACTATGCGCGATAGCCTATAGAACTATTTAATCAGCCAAGTGTTAATGAGTGTGTGTGTGTGTAAATCTGTGTCAAGAAAAGAAGAGAAGAGGGCCCTCGAAGCGAAGCTACGGAACCAAACTGAGGTTGGTGAAATTATCTGCTTTTCCCGTCTTTATTCCCGAGATACAGTCCATTCAACTTAAATGAGAGGTTTTCTTATTTTTAATCTCCACCAGACGGCGCGACGATAGACACTTCTAGATTTTCTATTGGTTCCCCACCGATCTGAAATTATCTGTAGGTTTGCATCAGGGCTTCATAACGTTATCGAATAACAGAAAAAATATCGTTACGTACCGTTATTTTCATAATGGTAGCCAGATAACGTTATTTTTTTAACGATATTTAGTAAAATAACGTTATATTTACCGTTATTATTATAACGATATTTTTTCGTTATGTTTAAACGAAAAAATATCGTTATAATAATAACGTTATTTTCTGGTACCAGGTATGCGATCGTGCACGGTGCACTAAGTCTCACTCGCAGCCCACTTTTTTGCGAGATTTGTGTGAAAATACAAAGAAAAAAATTTAGAAAATTTTCCCGCCTGTCATGACTTTCTTGACGGACTATAACGTTATCAAAGAACATATATTTACCGTTACAAATCCTATATAACGTTATAACATTAACCGTTATTAATATCAATTTTTAACGTTATTTTTAATATCGGGTAAATTTTCATAACGTTATTTAAGCCCTTGAAGCAGTAACGTTATGAAAAAATAACGTTATTTGAAGCCGTGGTTGGCATCACGGATACATATTGGTTGTTTCTAAAAAATATCAGTGTACTGTCAAGTGTGGCATAAATCAAAATATCTTAAACCTAAGCGATCATTGGCCTAAGCGATTAGGTCAGTATACTGGTAACAGTTTAGGAACACGCAAATTGTCAAACTGACAACTGATAGAGTTTTGGCGGGCATGTCATGGGCATGTCACTTTCAAACTCCTACTTTTTATTGTTGGTGTGGTTTTTATTATTTTTTCCCAAATTGTGTTATTTGGGTCTTTGATGTTCATTATTGGTAAAATATTAGCCATGAAATACCCGTTTACTGGCACAAGTGCAGATAAAATGTTGTCAAAACCAAAATGTATAATTCCTGTGATATTTGGTGTGAATATCGGTAAATAGGGCTATTTCTTCCGTGAGTTGAAACTAAAACATCGTTGTAATAACTTTGTTAACCTAGTCATTGGAATATTATGGCGTCGTTTTCAAATTGAAATCAAGTTTTACATTCTTTTGCCCAGTTTTGTAGCAATTATTGGTGGTATTACCGATAGTTGTCTACCCATACGCCATCTAGTTACTAAATGGAAACTGTTTGACAATCAAATTAAAAAGTTAGGAGGCGAAACTTTTTATTTTAGCAATAGCAACACTCTTTTGACATGTTCCTTTGACTTGCTGTTTTCAAACAAGCGGCATTGGCTAATGATTTCCTCAATGCATCATTTATTCAAGAAAACAATCTAAGAGCATATATCCCAGCAGCCTCTGTGGAAAGGGTTGGGGTAGTTAGGTACATTCCTAAGGAAATTAGTAATACGGATTTATTTGAAAAAATAAGTAGCGATATTGACATAACTGGTATAAGTAGATTTATGAAAAAAGAAAATAATACATTTGTTCCGTTTACTACCGTTACCTTTTCTGGCACTGTATAACCACAATGCAATAGGCTACTTGACCTATTTTTTTTCTTCATTCTAATCGGTTCCTAATCATTCATTTTTACTAAAAAAACTAATATTTTAATATTTTAAACAGTAGAAACCCATAAAAATGTTGATCGAAAAATATGCCTTTTATATGGCGCCGAAAACACTGTCCGCCATTGTACCGCCATAGTGTGACGTCATGTTTTTTGTATTTTATACTTTCTTTATTGAAAAAAAGTTTTATGTGCTAAATGTACGAGTCTAACAGTGCTTAAAAAATTAAAAAATAATTTAGAAATCATTTCTAATGTTGAACACTTTTGTAGAAAAGTTTTGGCCATTTCATTTCCTAACTACAATGAATGGAGATAATATATAAAACTGATGTTTTATTTGAATTATTCGAGAAAATACATTTTATAAATCTTTCTAGGCTTATTCATATTATTTATGTACAAATAAACTTACATATAACGAGCGCGATAAATAAAAGATATTAAATTACAAATGGGATGACGTCACATCCAGATCGGAAGTACCGCAAAAGCGTTTTCGTCAGTACAATTCCTATTTTCATAAAATCATATTTTCAAATCGACTTTATTTATCAATCATAAGCTTTTATTTCACGATAAGGGTGAAATACAGTTTCCTAGGCCAAGTTCTACTAGAAATATGCATTTTTTCAATGAAATTAAATATATGTCAAGTAGCCTATTTCTTAGATGGATGGAGATATAAGGTTCATAATTATATACCTCCAGTTCTACAATGTTTTAAATGCTTACTTTTCAATCACTCTGCAAAATATTGTTTTAATGAACAAGCATGTTCTAAATGTGCAGAGAATCATTCCTATAAAGAATGTGCATCAGAAGTTTTAAAATGTAAAAACTGTGGAGGTAATCACCTAGCTATTTCTAAGGAGTGCCCAATTAAGGCTTCTAAAATTAAGAAAAACATATCTTTGAGAAATAATAATTCTACTTATGCAGACATAACAAATAATTTAACATCTTTCCCACCTCTGACAAAAACTAAACCTCAAAATGTTAAAATTGTACCAGAAAAGATATCAGCCCAGGACATTATTAATAATCAAAAAATTTTAGAAGCCATAATAAGCACTTTGTAAGTATAGGAAATTCTAATGAGATTAATACTACAACACATATTAAACAAACATTCATTAAAAACTTTAATAAGTAATGGATAGTATTAATATTGTACAGCATAACATCCAGAGTTTAAATAATAAAAAACATTTACTTCAATCACTCTTAATAGATAAAGAAATAGATATAGCTTTATTAAATGAAACATGGCTGAAAACTTCAAGTCCTCGGATTCATTTCCCTGGGTATAATTTCATTTTTAAAAATGCTTCAAATGAACACTGAGGAGTGGCAATAATTATTAGGAATTCTATAAAGTATGTGCAGCATCCGACTCCAAATTATCAAGATATACAGTCTGTATTGCTATAACCATAGAAACAGGTATAGGTTCCATTACAATCCTTTGCATTTACAGTCCACCTAGAAACAAAATTAATATAACAAAATTAAAAAACAATAATTAACAATCTTCCTAAACCTATTATCATATCGGGTGATTGTAACGCCCATCACATAGCTTTTGGTTGTACAATAAATAATACAAGAGGACGAGACTTGTATGAAGTTATAGATGAATATAATTTATGTATTTTAAATACAGGTTGTGCTACTACAGTAAGTAGACCAAACAATAACACTTCTGCAATTGATGTTACACTAGTGAGCCCAGAGCTGGCTCCCTATTGTGAATGGTATGTCGGTGAGGATCCGTTGGGAAGTTATCACTTTCCAACTTTTACAAAACTTAATACTTCTCCTATGCAATATGACATAAATAAAAATGTAAATAAGTATTTATTCAAAAAAGCTAACTGGGATAAGTTCTTTAATATGTCAAATGATTTATTTCAAGATTTTGAATATAATTTACAAAATCCTTTAGAAAGTTATAATCATTTCTGTGATCTACTAAACACTTTAAGAGATGAATGTGTTCCAAAAATTATAATAACTAATTCATCTAAAAAAAATTAAAAAAGGGTACCTGCTCCGTGGTGGAATGATATTTGTGATAGGGCTGTAAAGGATTGTGGAGAAGCTTTGGAAAAATATAGAAATAATTTGAGTATGGAAAATTATATAAATTATAAGAGATTAGATGCATTCAAAAAAAGGATTATAAAAGAGGAAAAGAGAAAAAGTTGGCAAAATTTATGCTCTACATTTAATAGATCCACCCCAGTCACAAATATTTTGAATTTTATCAAAAAATATAAGCGTGTAGATTCTAGCATAAATAGTAAATGTGATAGTTTTGTACCAGAATTTTTAGACAAATTTACAAATGATGAAGTATGTGACAGTTCATTAGAAGATATATTTAAAAGTAATAATGATAGTGAATATTTCAACTTTTTCATGAAAGATTTTAGCTGGGATGAATTTCATAGTTCCTTAAAGGCCTGTATTCACTTTGATTAGTGCAAGTGCAAGTGACTAGTAATTGAGGTAGTGGAGTGCAGGTGTGTAGTGCAAGTAGTGTCCAATTCTTGTTTAGTGGCTCTTTAGTAATTTAATTTAGTAAATTCAGTAGTAGCTGTCAACACGAGCGTCCAAGTTTCAAAAATAAAACTGCCATTTTGACATGTCCTTCATTTTTAATATTGGTTTTATTAAAAACGAGCTTTTGCCCGCGGCTTCGTTCGCGTTAAGAAGTATTGTTATATACAAACTTTGATCCCCTATTTTCACCCCTTGGAGGTAGAATTGATCAAAATCCTTTCTGCCTCATGATGATGCCTCATGATCAAAAACCTGCATGCCAAATTTCAGCCCGATCGGTCCAGTGGCTTGGGCTGTGCGTTGATATATCAACATGTCAGTCAGTCACCTTTGAGTTTTATATATAAAGACCACGAAGTATTTTTATATGTCCTTTCCCAGGACTCAAAGTATCTCCATGCCAAATTTCAGCAAAATCGGTTCTGACTTCTGAGGTATAAACGTGAAGAGGTAACAGACAGACAGACACACATTCGCATTTATAATATTATTAGTATATTAGTAAGTAATAAGTATGGATTAGTATGGAAGTAATTGAAAGGGTGTCCTTTTGTACTTTTAATAGGTATATTATTTAATAATGATATACTATATCTATGGACGCTTCACACGGCACACCACGTCAGTCTGGCCCATAAAGTTAATATACCTAGCGGAATAATAGTAACAATCTCGAGCTGTCAAACGAAACCAAAATTGGTTTTCATCTGTCACGCACTTGCACTCGCAAAAAATAGAACACGCTTTTAATCACGTTACTACGCAGCCGACTAGTCACTTGCACTAATCAGTCGCTGTCCACATTACTTTCTACTAATCACTCATCACCTGTACTAGTCACCTGCACTTAATCACTAATCAAAGTGAATACAGAACTAATCACGTTACTACGCAGCCGGCTAATCACTTGCACTAAACAGTCGCTGTCCACACTTACTTTTTCCTAATAACTAATCACTTGCCCTAATCACTTGCACTTATTACTAATGGAAGTGAATACGGGCCATAATGTCAAGAAGAGATTCTACTCCTGGACTGTATAATTTACCATATTTAATGATTAAAAATGTACACAAAAACGCACAAGTAGTTCTTCTTGATATCTACAATCACTTATGGTCCAAACAAGTTGTTCCCGACGAGTGGAAAACTCAGTGTGTTTTGCCCATTCTGAAAGAAGATAAGCCAATCCATGATCATAATTCTTACCGTCAAATATCACTCACTTCATGCATAGGAAAAGTTTTTGAAAATATGATAAAGTTAGGTTAGACTACTTTACAGAAACTAATTCAATATTACCAGATTTTCAGCTAGGTTTCCGTAAAGGAAAAAGTACAGTTGACGGCTTTGTTTCATTTCTTAATGATATTAAGAATTCTTTAATGGCTCATTCAAATGCAATTTGTGTATTTTTAGATGTGCAAGGAGCATACGATAATGTTAATTTGTCTGTACTTATAAAGGTTTTAAGTGAATTGGGCATTCCTGGTAGATTTTTAAATTGGATATATAGATTCTTGAATCACCGTCTTGTCTATGTGAAATTTAATGATATACTACATGGTCCAAAATTTGCACATAAAGGCTTAATGCAAGGAGCAATATTGTCTCCAATCCTGTATAATTTATATACATCACAAATTTGTAAATATGTAAAAGTATTAGGTGTTAATGTTCAATATGCTGATGATATTGTTATATATTGTATTAATCGTCTACTACGCTCGGCCAATTGTAATATTAATTTAGCTCTTAAGCAACTGTTAAATTATTACAATAACGAACTAAAACTAAATATTAATTCTTCAAAAAGTTCAGTTATGACTTTTGGTAAAAGTCAATGTAATGTTCAAGTTAAATGTAATAATGAAGTAATCTCAATAGTAAATGAACATAAATTTCTAGGTATACTTTTAGATGACAAACTCAAATTTAATAAACATATAGATTATATATGTAATAAAGCTTACCAGCGACTCAACATATTGAGATGCTTAGCAGGAGTTTTTTGGGGTGCTGATCCAAAAATTCTCTCAATGTTGTATAAAAGTTTAGTTAGGAGCCACTTTGACTATAGTTGCTTAGCATATATTAATGCTAGCGCTAGTCTTCTAAAAAAGTTAGATATAATTCAAAATCAAGCGCTGCGCATTATAACTGGTGCGATGAAATCCACCCCGATAAACTCAATGGAAGTTGGAACTTGTATACCTCCTTTATTCTTGAGACGACTCATGTTAGCTAAGAAATACTTTGTTAAGATGATTGCAATTAAGTCCTCACTTCCTGTAAGAAAACTGAAAGTATCTAAGGAAATAGCTCACAGAACACTTTTACTCCTATCGGAGAAGAATGACAACTCTATACAATCAGTTTTTACTACCGCCATCTATATGCAGCCCGTACCGTACTAATCGGAAAAAAATGAGCGCGGGAAATTTCAAATTATTAGTGCGGTAAATTTAAATTCTATAGTTTTAAATGGGGGTTCTTAAAGGGTATTTTTTTAGTTGTAAGAAAAACTAAATAGGTAAACCTATTATTCGGACTGTCGTTTACCTATTTAGCTTTTCTTACAACTAAAAGTTTACATAATATGAAATAAAACAAATAGGTATATTAATAACATTTTGGTTTTATTGAAAGTTCACGTCTTACATTCTCCATTTATAAAATATATTACTTGAAGGAACAGACTCTTATAAAATAAAATATTACTGCTACTTACAGATATATTTAATAGAATCAGGCAATACTTTGCAAAATTTGAATACTTTAAAAAGTGTATTTATTTATACAAATATTACATACTAGATGACGCCCGCAACTCCGTTGCGCCAAAATAGTTTATCGCGAAGGAACCATACATTTTTCCGGGATAAAAAGTATCCTATGTCCTTTCCCGGGACTCAAAGTATCTCCATGCCAAATTTCAGCAAAATCGGTTTAGCGGTTTTAGCGTGAAGACAGACAGACACACTTTCGCATTTATAATATTAAGTATGGAAGTATGGAATAAAAATTATGTGTAGAACTTTGTGAATCAGTTTTTCTTACATTTTGTTCAACCATACATTTCACTCAACATTAAATTTAAAATGCTATACTTAGCAAAATATAACATATTATTATATTTTCTGTGGAGAATGCTTACTTGGTATTTTGTATGCAATTACTGGTGTAAAATAATTTTCATTTTAAGTTTTAAAGAAGAAGTCGAAGCTTCTTCAGCAAAAGAACGGTTTTTTAAAACGCAGAATCTCTTTATGCATATAAAAAACACACAGTTAATAATTGTTTCCAAATTGTTATCTTTGTGTAAATTGCATGGTTGAATAAAATCAAACTTGACAATACTATTTATGCGATCTAAAATTTTTATCTTTATCATTTTAACAAAGGCATTATCTTTTAAAAATTATTAATAACTGATGCACATAACTCTACACAGAAAATAAAATCTTTATGGGCATAATTTAAAGCTTGAGAATCCGTTCCATATTCCCTGTTTGCGACAAAATTGTGTGTTATATCTATGTTATCACTAACAAATATTTTTCTACATATTTCACAATCCTTCAATGGTAGTTTCTTTAATATAAATCCCGCCACATATGCACATGCCTGTATTTCAGGATTGTTTGTGTTTATTGCTTCATCAACTTCAAAATACAGAGCATATGACGTTGAAGATGATGAAGCAGTAACAACTGAGTCTTTTTTTTCCTGCGCAGACTGCGAAACTGACAAGAAGCTATCAAAATTATTAATTATAACATTGTTGTCAGTTTCGCAGTTTCCAGTAGTTCCCATATGTGATAAATTACTAATTATGGCAGCTTTGAGCCCAGCTACAAATTGTCCGCATGTAGGGTTTGTGTTTGAGCCACAGTTCCCACGAATACACCCAAAAAGATTTTCTAGGGCATCTTGTTGGAGTCTTCTTGTAGCTAGGCCTTTCACATTATATTTTTTACTTAAATTTCTCCATACCCTTTCTACAGCATTTAGAGTCCATATCCAGCCCTCTAGCGATGGAGGTTTACGTGGACTGCCTATAAATTTTAGTGTAGAAAAAAAAATTTTCATTTTTTGAAAGAAAATTAAATGGGGGCTGGTTGCTGTTAAGTTTGTGGCATGACATTTTCCTCTTCTTAAATCCGATGTTTCACTGTTTAAACAGTCAAATATTTTGTCCATATTGGCAACAACATTTGCTGTTGTTGTGGCTGCAGCTGTAAGGCTTCCTGTAAATGAAAATGAATGTATTAGAACGGAAATAGAACCTTATCTTTATTTAAATACATTTTTAAAATAGTAGGTAGTGTATTATTTGATATAAAAGTCCGCGACAAAATCCGTAATTGTTAAATCTTATAATATCATGAGTGATACTCGCGAAAACTTAGTAAAAGTTGTTGATATTATTTATATAATGATTGTATCGAGTTATCTATATATATATTAATACGTGAGAGAAAAACTTTGTAACCCTTTTTACAAATTTTTACAAACTTTTAAAATGGGAAAACATACGTGCATGAAATTTCACACAGTTACAGTTTATATGGAGGAGTGCATCGAGCCAATATTATTTTAAAATTATGTTTTTATCATACATTTTTTTAACAATTAAAACGTTAAACACATTACAACATACACACTAGGAAAGATGACAGGTTTTTGAGTGACAAGCCTATACATTACGAATTATACTCTTTTATTTATGGTTGAAGTCTGTTGACAACAAGTTGACGAATTGAAAATGGATTATAGTTTTTTATTGAATCTAAGGGTATGCGCGCACGGGCAACTTAGTTGCTCGGCGATTTATTTGTCTCTTTCGTGAAATAAATAAAAAACCGAAGAAAGCGTCGAAAAATAGAATATTGGGTGCATCCATTATGGAGCGATCGGCTATGTATATGAAATTTAGAGCATACCCAAAGACTTGATCGAGAGACAAATAAATCGCCGAGCAACCAAGTTGCCCGTGCGCGCATACGCTTAGATACTACATATTATGGCCCGTATTCACTTTCATTAGTAATAAGTGCAAGTGATTAGGGCAAGTGATTAGTTATTAGGAAAAAGTAAGTGTGGACAGCGACTGTTTAGTGCAAGTGATTAGCCGCTGCGTAGTAACGTGATTAGTTCTGTATTCACTTTGATTAGTGATTAAGTGCAGGTGACTAGTACAGGTGATGAGTGATTAGTAGAAAGTAATGTGGACAGCGACTGATTAGTGCAAGTGACTAGTCGGCTGCGTAGTAACGTGATTAAAGCGTGTTCTATTTTTGCGAGTGCAAGTGCGTGACAGATGAAAACCAATTTTGGTTTCGTTTGACAGCTCGAGATTGTTACTATTATTCCGCTAGGTATATTAACTTTATGGGCCAGACTGACGTGGTGTGCCGTGTGAAGCGTCCATAGATATAGTATATCATTATTAAATAATATACCTACTAAAAGTACAAAAGGACACCCTTTCAATTACTTCCATACTAATCCATACTTATTACTTACTAATACACTAATAATATTATAAATGCGAATGTGTGTCTGTCTGTCTGTTACCTCTTCACGTTTATACCTCAGAAGTCAGAACCGATTTTGCTGAAATTTGGCATGGAGATATGGAGGCATGGAGAAACTCAAAGGTGACTGACTGACATGGTATGTATGTATGTATGTATGTATGTATGTATGTATGTATGTATGTATGTATGTATGTATGTATGTATGTATGTATGTATGTATGTATGTATGTATGTATGTATGTATGTATGTATGTATGTATGTATGTATA